>CM051366.1:19557954-19607954 GCA_028015245.1 Cardamine occulta
TGAAAGAAGCATAGATTTAACCTGGAGAATGAAATTAACAAAATTTACCTTCCAGCATCCAAGAAGAACACCGGTGGAGGTTAATAGAACTCTATCCAAGATAATCTCCAAAGGGCAAAGCTCATTAGCAACTGCTTTAACAGCAGCTGCTTCTACTTCAACCTGATAATGGAGAAGAGATTAAGAGACTAGTATCTTCCCAAGATTAAAGTTCTTGTGGATTGGCAATAACATCAATGATAAAAGTAAAAAAACCTCATCTTCAGTAGCTGGAACCGAGACAATGTGATGCGATGCATGAAACATGCTGAAGTGGTACATCTTAGAGTCCTGAAACCAGATTGCTAAAAGACAACTCAAAGTAATAAGAAAATACAATTAACCACATTGATATATAAGTGGTACTTAATTTTTAACAGTGTTCAAGCATTGTTGAAAAAGAAATATGCGCCGCAAGCTTACTATTTTCGAAGTAAGGACTGAACACATTTTTAACGGCTTTTCTGCAATACATAGACATAAAAAGACACCTTTTAGCAGTGAAATTTTTTTGAATTTAAATTAAACAAGCTAAATCTGCATTGAGAGAGAATGGGGCAAGTTACACACTCACGAGACTGGGACAGAGTATTCTGTGCTAAGATGTAATACATTAGCTCGCACAGGGGGATTTGCAACCTATATATGAGCAAACTGAATATCATATAGTTATCACAAAATCAGTTATTCACTTCACCATACAAAGCTACTAATCCATTGTAACAATAGTAAAAGTAGAGATGTTAACATTCTACCTTCATGGCAGGTGATATCTTTCCATCTTTTAGTGTAAAGAGATCTGACAGTGACAATGACTGAGATGTTTCACCTTGTTTAAGGAACTTCGGTCCGTTTTCCTGTAAATCCCGTTCCATTTTATCGTACAACCTTGTGCTTTGCTCCGCATAAGTGACAAAAGGATCTAAAAAACCACAGACTTATTAGTGTTATGAATAACTATATTATTACAGATACAATCTTGATACAGCTAAAGAACGAAACTTTAAAGAAATGATTAAGAAAACACATAACAAAGATACTAGCTTCAACATCAAGTATTGGATTTTGCATCAGATATTCACTCTTAACATGTTCTGCATTTAAGCCAGAAGCATACAAAATTGGATAGTTGCTTTCATCAATAAGAAAAATTTTTGAGCTCAGGATAAACAAATCAAGAATGGTGGTTTTAAGTACCCATTTGATCCTTAAACCTCAAAGTTCAAAATCTTTGAATACAGAAACAGAGACATTTCTTTCAAAACATATGATAAATTAAAAACTAGTTCTTTACGCAACTCTAAGATACACTAGTGCTGATTGAATCCTTCTGTTAGCAAGTCAACATCGATCCGATTATAGAATTAGCTATTTAATCAGATCGGGATTAAAACAAAAAACAAAAAAACATCAATGAAATCTGAGGATATAAAAGGTATTTAATTTAGAGACAAAAGGGAATGAAAAAATTGGTGATAGATAAACGAAGTTTAAGAACTAAAAACAATGGTTATACCTGATGATGAAGATGAAGTGGATTGTGAATTTCGAAGACCCATTTGGAAGAGAGAGTAGAAAATAGTGAGAGAGATTGTCCAAAATAACATTGTGATTCTCCAATTTGATGCCTTAATTGCAGACGTCGTCGTTGTCGCCATTTCTCCTTTTGTTCATTGCTTGACAAAACTATCATTTTCTTTAAGTCTATCAGATTGTCGCCATTATCGTCAAGCTCTGTTCGGCTTTAATTATTTTTGGTTATTTTCCATCTAATTTTGCCACTCAAATGTTTTTCTTTTTAAGTCCATAAACCAAAAAAGTCCATAATTATTTATTAGTATGAAATAATTTTCTACATAACATTTTTGCTAAACTTCCAATATTGTGTGGATTTGAATCCGTAATGTGATACATCAACAACAACACTATAACAAATTTCTAATACATTTGTTTTATATAAGAAAATTCCGTAAATAAAGAAAATAAATTTGTGACTAAAACATTTATAGTTTAGTGTTGTTGTATCACTATGTAAATATGTGTGAAGTGTTTGAAAAATAAAGCACAAAGAATAGACTGGTGCAACTAAACTCTTGCATAATACCAAAGTATCAAAATTTCCCAACATATGGATTAGATAAAAGCTTTTAAAGCAAACAAAAAATGCAAAAAGTGTGAGAGTATAAAAGGATCAAATCACGGCAATTTCTTGCACATATCAAACTTGTGTGTTTCTCTAAATAGACGTAAACAAATATCTAACATCTGCAAATATATTAAAAAAATCCTTTCATATTTTACGATTTGTGTATAAAACTTCAGTGTATGGTAGATCTTACAATATACATCAAACTTTCAAAAAATATAGCAAAAAAATGATGCTATATATAATTTCATTCATCACTATCATCATCACCACCATCACGCTTTATCAATGGTGGTGGAGATCCAATATACCACCAGGACCAAAGCCACGGTTTCTGATCGGAAACCTCCATCAAATGAAACCACTTTGGACTCATTCTTTCTTGGAGTGGTCACAAACTTATGGTCCCATCATATCTGTGTGGATAGGGTCACAGCTCACTGTCGTTGTCTCAAGCTCTGATTTAGCTAGACAAGTGTTGAGAGACAAAGACCATCAACTATCTAACCGACAAAGAATCGCAAGGAGGACTCAGACCGGTACTGATCTTGTTTGGTCTGACTACAGTCCACATTACGTGAAACTGAGGAAACTATGTACCCTCGAGCTCTTCTCTCTGAAAAGCATCGAGAATTTCAGGTCGTTGAGAGAGATGGAAACAACATCGATGGTTATGTCGATTCTTAAGGACTTGATGAGTGATTCAAGCGATGACACGGTGCAAAAACCTGTGGTTGTGAGGAAGTATCTAGCTGCGGTTGTTTTGAACACAATCTCAAGGTTACTGATCGGGAAAGAGTTTGGGAATGAGGAAGGGAAAGAGTTTAAAGCGATCGTTGAGAAAGAACATCTTCTAAGTGGCTCAGGGACGTTGTTTGATCATGTCTGGTGGCTCAAATGGGTTTCTTCTTGGCTTATTAGCGATAAAGAATTCTTGGAGCACAAGGATCGGAGAACAAAGTGGTTTAGAGGAGCTATAATGGAGGAAGAAGATGTAGTAGTAGAGGATCATAGAGGTTTTGTTCGGAAGTTGTTAGTGTTGAAAGAGCAGAAAGAGCTAAGCGAAGAGACAGTTGGTGGATTAGTCTGGAACATGTTAACCGCTGGTGCTGACACAACCGCGGTTGTTATCGAATGGGCTATGTCAGAGATGATAATATGCCCTACCGTGCAAGAAAAGGCACAACAGGAACTTGATTTAGTTGTTGGATCCGAAAGGTTAATGAATGAATCAGATATTCCAAAACTGCCATATCTACAATGCTTGGTTAAAGAAGCTCTAAGACTTCATCCATCAACACCTTTAATGCTTCCACACAAGGCAAGTGAAACAGTTTGGATAGGTGGGTACAAGGTTCCTAAGGGAGCAACGGTTTATGTCAACGTGCAGGCGATTGGGCGGGACCCCGCGAACTGGAAGAACCCGGAGGAGTTTAAACCAGAGAGGTTTGTTGTGGAGGAAACTGATGTTAAAGGTCGAGACTATAGAGTTCTTCCGTTTGGATCGGGAAGACGGATGTGTCCAGCAGCACAGCTTAGTATGAACTTGATGACATTGGTGATGGGAAATTTGTTGCATTGCTTCTCATGGAGTTCTCCTATTCCTGGTGAGATGATTGACATGAGTGAGAATCCTGGATTACTTTGTAACATGAGGACTCCATTACAGGCTCTAGCTTCACCAAGAGCTGCCGCAAGAGTTATACCTTTAACTTTGGATTGATATAGATAACATAATGAAAATGGTTTCATATAAATAAAATGTAGCTTTCGTATATGGAAAATAAAAGAGTATATAATTTACATGGCCAAGGCTAAATCTTATTATAAGCATTGCCAATACTAAAACCTCCTCATTAGACAAATCTTACACATCTTTAACAGAATAATACGAGCAATGTAGTTTAACTTGGGCTACCATCATTTGAAGATATCTCTAGCCTGAAAGTTTCTACTAGAACACTTCATTTGGTTCAAAACAATCAAAACCCAATAACAATATACAATGTCCAAAAACTCTGTGCATATTGACACACCATAGAAAAGAAGATCAACTAAGATTGAAAATGAGATGAAAAAATGGGTTGACATTTGGTGAAGTAGTCAAGAGAGGATTGGACCAAAGAACCTGCTTGCTATAAGAGAAAATTTCCAAGTTCAAATTGGGCAGACATGGTGTTGAACTTACCACAAACTGGAAGATGTATCATGTATACATCAAGATTGGATTAGCCAGGTGCAACCAAGTTGCTTGATTACACCGTTTGGCTTAAACAGTTTTCGTCATGGTTCACTAGTGACAAGGCGTTCTTGAAACACATGGCTCGGAGAAAGAATTGGTTTAAAGAAGCTGTAATGGGTGAAGTATATGGAGGAGGAGAGCAAAAGTGTTTTGTTCAGAGTTTGTTAGAGTTGAAAGAGAAGAATGAGATAAGCGAGGAGACAGTGATGGGACTGGTTTGGAACATGTTAACCGCAGGTGCTGATACAAACGCCATTACTATTGAATGGGCTATGGCAGAGATGATCAGATGCCCGAATGTGCAATAAAAGGTGCAGAATGAGCTTGATTCAGTGGTTGGATCCAAACGGTTAATGTCTGAATCAGATATACCAAACCTGCCATATCTGCAAAGTGTAGTCAAAGAAGCTCTCCGGCTTCACCCTCCAACACCGTTGATGCTTCCACACAAGGCCAGTGAAACGGTTCAGATTGGTGGATAAAAAGTTCCTAAAGGAACAACGGTTTATGTCAACGTGCAGGCGATTGGCCGAGATTCTGCAAACTGGAAGAACCCTTATGAGTTTAGACCAGAGCGGTTTCTCCAGGAGGAAACTGACGTCAAAGGTCAAGACTTCCGGGTTCTTCCGTTTGGGTCAGGAAGAAGGGTATGTCCAGCTGCACAACTCAGTATCAATATGATGACATTAGCCTTGGGTAATTTGCTGCATTGCTTCTCATGGACAACCTCTATACCTCGCGAAAACATCAACATGACTGAGAAACCTGGATTAGTTTGTTACATGAAGACTCCATTGCAAGCTATAGCTTCGTCCAGGCTGCCACAAGATTTGTACCTTAACTTTTCGCAGAAATGTATGTAGTTAATCAATCTAAGACACAGATTCTCACTGAGAAAGAGAAAAAAGAGATGTAGCTATGGCAAGATTTGGGACATGACTGATGAAATGGTTCGTACAAACATACTGTAACTATTACGGTAAAATAAATAAAACTAAGTATTCAAAAGGAGAAAGCTGAGTCTGATCATTGCTAAAATTGAGAACCTCATAACACAAACTTTACACATCTGTTATAGAAGCAAGCCAGCAATGTGTTCTCTTGTGCTCCCATCATTCCTCAGCATCTTCCTCTTCTTCATCATCGTCCTCGTCTTCTTCATCAGAGTCATCTTCTTTTCCCTGAAAATTGTTAAATTTTCAAAGATATTTCAGGAAACTAAAAGATGAAAAGCACAGCAACAAACCATGTGACTCATAATAACAATGTTCACACTAATGCTCAACTAATCAATAGCAGTGAAATGATTCGCTTACCTCTTCGTCACCATCATCATCACCTTCAAAATCCTCTTCATCGGCCTCCTACATACACCAACAAAATCTTTAAGCAACTTTTCTCATCTAAAGAAAAGAGGATATAAGATTGAAAATGAAAAGATAGATAGTTTACATTGTTGAAGTAGGTGAGAGGGTTGGACCACAAATCTTCCTTGATAATATCAGCGACCTACAAGAAGAGATTTCAGAGTTCAGATTGAGCAGACAATAAACATGGTGGTTAACTTAACTTAAAACAAGTCAAAAAGCAGAGGAGCATGCACCTCATCATGAATCTCATCCCCAGCATCTTCCTTATGCTGAGAATCAGTAAACCAAATAAAGAAGCTGAAGAGAAAGTAAAGTGGAAAGGTCGTAAATCACATGCAATTACTAATAATAAACACTTTAACTTTGTATCATGTGCATCATATACTCACGACCACGAGTGTGTAAGCACTTAATGGGCTCAAGAACAATACCTCTCTTCTGGTAATGCACGCTTGTTTCCTTTCTTATCATCATGGTTCACTCCATTTGGCAAGCCCTTCATAGTTGAGAAACATCATTAACAATAATGCCAAAGATAGAAAGCAAGAAACTTATTATGTTGCACAAGTACAAATGTATATTTTTACCTTGCCCTCCTTCCATTTGATAGGAGTAGCTGTGATTTTAGTTGTTCCTTCTTCGAGGAAGGTAAACGTCTTAGTAAGCTTAGCATCCTCAAAGAACGGGTTGGAATTGAAGTGCTGTGATTAACAAGTAAATTAACAATACCCATTAATCTTCTTAGATCAACAGGGGAAGATACAAAAAAAGAAGAAGTAAATGAGTAGGATAAAGAAACATACAAAAGTTATAGAGTATCCAGATTTCACATCCTTGGCATCCTCCACTTCGAGAGAGTTCAAGTACTTAAATATCTGTAAAAGCAGGGAAATCAAATGAAAAGGTCAAAAGGATGCAACTTTACAGAATATATTAAAGTACAATGGGATAGTTTAAACCTTTTGGTCTTCGTCAGTCAAGAGGTCACCTAATGCAGGATGACTCAAAAACTGCAGAGAATGTGAATAGTCAACAAGTAGAAGATGTTTTAAACAGTTAACTGAAAACTAACTAGAAAACATTACTTACAGCAGTCATCCAAAAGTCTGGGATCGATTTGATGACTTCGTTACGCTTGTCATAGACAGGTTTCCTTATCTCGTTGTATTTCTGCTCCACTTCCAACACCTCATCGCTAGCCTTTTCGTTAATCTAGAACCAACGAAAACGTTTTATAGTTAATGTCAATTCTTTTTTTGTACTAATGACTTGATGATATGTTTATGTTTGAGCTTTAACTTCTCAATTAGTGCTCATTGGAAAATCCAATTGCAGAGAGCAGTCACATGAATGAAATGAACCATGCAGAAATCTCCAAAAAGAAGTTCTCAAATTACATTGTACGAATACACTATTATCACTACTGTAGCAGTAAGACAAAAAAAAAGAAAAAAAAAGAGCATCTTTCATGTGGAATTCAGGAAAGCCATAAACAAAGATGTGAACTTTATGCATAGTTAGCAACAGAAACATCATCAAACATTCAAATCCAGCTACAGAAACACATCAAGTAAAAGCTGGTAAACCAGAAATCAAAATTGGAATCAATTCAACTTAACCAGGACACAGGGGGTTCAAAAACAAAGGGGATAATCCAGAGAATTAGAGCGAATAAACAGTGAAATAGGAGAAAGAGAGTTTAACCTTCTCGAGGTCATCTTGAATCTCCTGAAGCTTCTCAATTGAGAGAACAAGCTCTCCATCGATTTGCTCCAAGTTTTCTTCTTCGACTTTCTCTTCAATTTTCGCCTTCTTGCTCTTTTCAGCGACCATTTTCACTTCACTCCCTTAGAGAAAACCCTAATCCCAAAGAAAAAAAAAAGCGGATTTAGCTCCTCCTTATGGTTTCTCTATCTCACTTGAGTTCCGTCTCAAGAGAATCCTCTAAAACCCTAGTTCCTGACGAAGTTTATGCTGGTGAAGTGTGAGTGTGAGCAAAGTGACTTAGGGTTTTGAGGGGTTTATGTGGACCAATCAAATTGCGACAGGCGATGCAAAGAAGGGTATATTAGTCAATTTCTTAACCAATCTTAGGGTAGTTTAGGTTTTTGCCTTCACATGCTTTTTTAAGTAACCCCATTAAAATAGTTGATTTTAATAAAAAAGGGGGATTAACCCATTTAATTTTTGCCTTTTTGTGTCGTATTATTTACTTCAGGACCACTAAAACATTATTCCTCTAAGATATAACAACTTTGAGAAAATATCAACTACAAATTAATTGCTCTAAAATATAACAATTTGATAAAAAAAATTAAATGTTGACAGTGGGATTTGAACCCACGCCCTCATTTAATTTTTGCCTTTTTGTGTCATATTATTTACTTCAGGACCACTAAAACATTATTCCTCTAAGATATAACAATTTTGAGAAAATATCAACTACAAATTAATTGCTCTAAAATATAACAATTTGATAAAAAAAATTAAATGTTGACAGTGGGATTTGAACCCACGCCCTTTCGGACCAGAACCTTAATCTGGCGCCTTAGACCAACTCGGCCATATCAACTTACTGTTCAACTATGAACAATGTTCAATTATCAACATCATATTATTTATTTAAACTTTTCCAAACGCTTCTTCGCCAAGTCCGATTGGTCGGTAAATCTTACAATCCATCGTAATTGATTGCTTCAGTTAATTTCAGTGATAAAGAATCTGGCTTTTTCAATTTTTAATCTCTTCATCAACCTTTTTCTTTCTTCTCTATTCTTTGCTATGTCTCTGTGAAAACGAAGTCGTATATGAAGGTTTCTGGATTTTTAGGAATTCAAGTATCATCGTTAGATTACGAATACGATTTACTCTCCTAATGGGTCCTCCTCTGCTTCTGAGACATGTAACTGCAGTTATAAAATGTCAGAGGGATCCTTTAAAAGCCCTAGAAATGTTCAATTCGATGAAGAAAGAAGATGGTTTCAAGCATACTGTATCTACTTACCGCAGCGTGATTGAAAAGCTTGGCTTTCATGGAAAATTCGAAGCCATGGAAGAGGTTTTAGTGGATATGCGGGAAAATGTTGGTAACCATATGCTTGAAGGGGTTTATGTTGGGGTAATGAAGAATTATGGTAGGAAAGGGAAAGTTCAAGAAGCTGTAAATGTGTTTGAAAGAATGGATTTTTATGATTGTGAGCCTACTGTTTTCTCTTATAATGCTATTATGAGTGTATTGGTTGATAGTGGATACTTTGATCAAGCTCACAAGGTGTATATGAGGATGCGGGATAGAGGAATTACGCCTGATGCTTACTCTTTTACGATTAGGATGAAGTCTTTTTGTAAGACGAGTCGGCCTCATGCTGCTTTGAGGTTACTTAATAATATGTCTTCTCAAGGCTGTGAGATGAATGTGGTTGCTTATTGTACGGTTGTTGGTGGGTTTTATGAGGAGAATTTTAAGGTAGAGGCGTATGATTTGTTTGGGAAGATGCTTGGATCGGGTGTTTCTCTTTGCATTAGTACGTTTAACAAGCTTCTACATGTTCTTTGCAAGAAAGGAGATGTTAAGGAGTGTGAAAAACTACTGGATAAAGTTATCAAAAGAGGTGTTTTACCGAATCTGTTTACTTACAATTTCTTCATTCAAGGGCTTTGTCAAAAAGGTGAGCTTGATGCAGCTGTCCGTATGGTAGGTTGTCTCATAGATCAAGGTCCAAAACCTGATGTCATCACGTATAACAATCTGATATGTGGCTTATGTAAGAATTCCAAGTTTCAGGAAGCAGAGGTTTACTTAGGCAAAATGGTGAATGAAGGGCTTGTGCCTGATAGTTTTACCTATAACACACTAATAGCTGGATATTGCAAAGGTGGAATGGTGCAACTTGCTGAAAGGATTCTAAGTAATGCTGTTTTCAATGGGTTTGTACCTGACGAGTTTACATATCGCTCCTTAATTGACGGATTGTGTCACGAAGGTGAAAAAAACCGTGCTTTAGCCTTATTTAATGAGGCTTTAGAGAAAAGGATAAAGCCTAATGTTATTCTTTACAACACTCTGATCAAAGGATTGTCTAACCAGGGTTTGATTCTGGAGGCTGCTCAGTTGGCGAGTGAAATGTCTGAAAAGGGTTTGATTCCTGAGGTACAGACTTTTAACATACTGGTTAATGGATTATGCAAGATGGGATGTGTTTCTGATGCTGATGGTCTTATTAAAGTCATGGTCTCCAAAGGGTACTTTCCTGACATATTTACTTTCAATATTTTGATTCATGGTTATTCTACACAGTTGAAAATGGAAAACACACTTGAGATCTTAGATGTTATGTTGGACAATGGCGTTGATCCTGATGTATACACTTACAACTCTTTGTTGAATGGTCTCTGCAAAACTTCAAAGTATGAAGATGTGATGGAAACTTATAAAACGATGGTAGAGAAAGGTTGTGCCCCTAACTTATTCACGTTTAATATACTACTGGAGAGTCTTTGCAGATACCGAAAACTAGATGAAGCCTTAAGCTTACTAGAGGAAATGAAAAATAAGAGTGTGAATCCAGATGCGGTTACATTTGGAACATTGATTGACGGGTTCTGCAAAAACGGAGACTTGGACGGAGCATACATGCTATTTCGGAAGATGGTAGATGTTTATAAGGTTTCAAGTTCAACGTCAACATATAATATCATCATTCATGGTTTCACCGAGAAGCTCAATGTTACTATGGCGGAAATGCTTTTTGAAGAGATGGTTGATCGTTGTCTTGATCCTGATGGATACACATACCGGATTATGGTTGATGGTTTTTGTAAAACGGGAAATGTCGATTTGGGGTACAAGTTTCTACTGAAGATGATGGAAAATCAGTTTATTCCATCGCTCACAACGCTGGGACGTGTAATAAACTGTCTTTGCGTGGAGGATAGAGTTTATGAGGCTGCCAGTATTATCCACCGGATGGTCCAGACAGGACTGGTCCCTGAGGCTGTTAACACCATTTTTGATGTTGACAAAAAGGAGGTGGCAGCTCCTAAGCTTGTCTTGGAGGATCTGTTGAAGAAAAGCTGTATTACATATTATGCTTACGAACTTCTTTTTGATGGCCTTAGAGATAAAAGACTACGCAAGAAAAAGGGTTGCACAGTGGTAGCCTTGTGAATCTGATGCAGTGGCTTACCTCAGATCTGGTTGATTCAAGAACTGCTCTAGTTTGTGCGATCTCAGTATTTGGTTGTTTAAAGAACTGCTTTAGTTTGTACGATCTCAGGACTTTGCTGAGCCATTCCTGGGAAGATGGTAACTCAACCACTAGTCTGAGCAGCTAAGAGCCCACAGACTGGATTCACATTTAAATTCTGGGTACAAGTCTACCCCCGCGAGCTTTTTATCCAAGACACAAAGATGTTGGAGTTGCTCTGATCTTTAAACATGATATGATATCGAGTGATGCAGCGTTCAGTGTTTTGTTCTGTTCTGTTGCATCATTCAACTCCTGAAAAGTCAGAGAAAGACGTTCTCTGCTTTGATTCCATTTCTTCTTTTCCTTTTTGGTGATGCTTCAAGATAGAGTTGAGCACAGGAGAAAATTGCACTATAGGAGCATGCTCCTAGTCGTTTTCAACTCCACATCCAATCAAAAAAAATTTGGCGCTAGTGTGAAAAAATCCCAAGTCGAGGAACACCTAACCACTGTGAAGAAGCTGCACAGGGTATGTGGAGCTTCCTGAGTACTATACCCTTTTTGTTATGTCTGGTTAGTTGGTTACAATCTCTGTGAAGTAGATCTTACAATGATTGAGTCACATCTTGATTAGAAATATTATCATCGTAGTTGCCAACTTATTGCAAAAGTAGAACAACAAAGTGTATCAAGTGGCTATAGAAAGATTGGAGATTCCACACATGCTTTATTTAGTTTCATTATTATACATTAGTAGCTGCCATAAGTCCATAAATAACTGTCTCAAAGATTTACTTCTTACTTCGAAGTTCAATCTGTAATCTAACTTTTTAATCTATTATTCTTTGAGACATTAAATCCAGATGATTCATCACTAGACCATCTTGATCTCATTACGCATTTGACTTTGAAGTCTGAATGTTCTAAACTTCCAACGGATATGATATGATATTTCAAACTATTGAATGAAGGATTTGTTTATTTCATAAACATCACTATGCAGAGTAAGATTGATGGAACAGAGCCATGAATTTAATATTATAAACGACTTTGGACCACTATTATGCTTATGAACTTCTTATTGATGGCCTTATTAAAAAGGATTTCACAAGTGTAGCCATACGAATCTGATGCAGTTGCTTACCTCACAGTTGGTTGCTTCAACGAACTGATTGTGTTTGTTTGATTTGAGGACTTCCATTCCTAGAGAAGATAGTAACTCGCCCACTGCTCTGACTTCTGAGCCTCATTCAACAGAGGCAAGGATCATGCTGCATGAGGATGCTCCAAGTCCTTCTCAACTTCACATCTGATGAGAATTTTGCGACACCAGTGCAAAAGAAGCCCTAGTCGAGGAACACGTGACCACTGTGGACAAGAAACTGCACAAGGTACGTATAGTTTTCTGAGTATTTTCACCTTTTTGCTATATGTTGCTGGTTGGTTAATAGTTAAGTCACCTTTTTGATTAGAAATGTTACCATTGCAAGTTCCCATGTTTGTTTTTTTTTTGTTTTTCTGGCAAAAACATAACAACAAAGCGTATCAACTGCCTATAGAGCATGGAGATACCAAAAACATTTTATTTAGTTCATTATGATACAGACTAGTAGCTACTACGAGTGCATAAACAACTCTCAGGGAATTATTTCTTACTTAATCTATGTTCCTCTGAGACAATATTGAACCTTGATGATTAATCACTAGACCAACATCTTGATCTAATTACGCATTTGCAGCCATCTGGAGACGCTTTTGTCTATAGATGTGGAGAAAGTTCAGCAACGTATCATGAGGCACTTCAACCTCTTTCATCACAGTCAGATCTTGCAAGCGCTCTATCCAGTTGTATAAAGTTGGAGTGTTCACTGGATCAATTATCTCTACACCTAGTGCTTCATGAATAACTTTGTGTGCTCCAAAAGTAGTGATGATGATGATTTCCAAAAGCCCTACATCATCATTCCCTCTGATGTTTTTATTTGGGAAATGCTTCTTGAGTCCTTCTTCAAGAACTTTGATTCTCTCTCGAGCCTCTTCTACAGACTTTGCTTGAGCTTCACCCTCTTGGAACATGACTCGACCCATGACTTCAAACACCTGCAACAAGAAACAGTCATTAGTATATTAATGTATGGTGGTTGCTTTTGGATGAGAGATTTGAGGAAAACACCTGTTGGTTGATGTAGCTGACCCAGAACTGGACTTGAGCCCTTTCAAAAGGATCCTCTGGGAAGAAACGAGGAGAGTTCTTCCAAGTCTGGTCGATATTCAAGAATCACAAGTGATTCAGCCACTGGTTTCCCATCATGGACAAGAACAGGAATCTTCTTGTGAACCGGGTTGAGTTGAATCAGCGACTCACTTTTGTTCTTAAGATCTTCTTCGACATACTCATAGCATACGCCTTTGAGTTTAAGGGCGATTTCGACCCTCTTTGAGTATCTGCTTGCCCACATCCCATGTAATGTTACTTTGCTCTTCTTCTCCTCCATTCTCTCAAAACTTTGTTATTTTATTTCTTTACACTTTTTTTTTTCTCAAATCTTGTTGAGGACTATGATTTGTGCTTCATTGTTCAAATTCTTTTATAGAATTCAAGACGAGAGAGTCTACTTTAAATCTTGTTGTCTTTTTCATCAAGCAGAGTGGGCATTATTTCATCTTTCGTTCAAAGTCAACTTTGAACTTTGAATGTTTCAATTAAAATTACAAGAAGGATTTGCTTATTTCATGAATATCACTTTATCTTCAGGAATCAAGATTGATGGAACAGAGCCAAGAGATGAATACTGAATTACCTTTTAACTGTATAGGTATAGCCGCCTAAGAAAATGAACATCAGTAACTACTTTTTAACTAACTATTTTCTCCGGAATGATCTAAGGACATGTCTTACTCACACACACACACAAAAAAACTGTCTCCTACATCCTCAATTGTTAGCAAGCAATCTCAACTTCAATCTCCGGTTACTTTCAATTGTTTCTTAATCATTAAATTGGGCCAGGACTAATGCATCAATGTCTGAACATTCAGGATTATCCCCAAACACAAGACAAAAATGGTGAATGAAGGGCTTGAGCCTGATAGTTTTACCTATAACACACTAATAGCTGGATATTGCAAATGTGAAATGGTGCAACTTGTAGAAAGGATTCAAAGTAATGGTTATAGATACATCCCATCTTGCAAAATCCATTTACAAGTATGTTATAGGTTAATACTTGCAGAAACTTTGATATAAGATGTATATCACACATCTTACATAAGATGTATTACAACGTCTTTGTGAAGATACTGGTTAATGGATTATGTAAGATGTGTGGTTAGTTGGTTACAATCTTTGTGAAGTAGATCTTACAATGATTGAGTCACATCTTGATTATAAATTTTATCATTAATGGTTTTTTTTTCTAATAAAAACCACAAAGGGGACATATTGAACCAATGATTTGAAATGATTTTAATTTTTATTCAAATCTTCCCTTATTAGATTAGTGATTCTCTAAAAAGCACTAAAATCCTATCTTACTGGATTGATCATTTACAAAAATGTTATGAAATTTTGCCTTATTGGAAAATAAAGATTTCCATAGAATTTATATATCAAAAATCATTTGGAATGATTTAAGAGATAAGTTATAGTTAAAAAAATGGATCCAAATACTACCTCATATGATGATATTTCAACAAAAATAAAAAAAAATCCCACAAGAACAAAATTATTTTTGCAGTCAACAATGTCTCACCTTCTTCCCCTAGTCAAAGACCTAACCACAATCTACATCTCCATCCTCTTTTTTCTTCCTGTTCACAGTTCACACCATTAAATCTTGAGGTATATTATTAGTCGTTTCCAGTTTCATTATGTTGCTTTCCATGGAAATGATGATCTATTTTTTAAAATCGTCAATGTTCACCAGAATTTGAATTCATCGAAACAAATTGATTTTGTTTGGCGACTTATATCCGACCCACTTTATTCGACCAATCAATCAATATCATAAATCATAATCCATAGATTTTTAGTTGGTTATGACTATATTCTCTGTGTTTTCCTACAATATTGAAGAAAATGAATTCAAACCCATCTTATAACAAAAACGTGCCTAGAAATATTAAGCAGATGTCAAGTATAGGTTGGAACCTAAAAGTATTGGTTTATTCGGTGTAAGTAGAAACAATACACTAATGAAAGAGTCACCACCATTGATGTGATTAGTAAAGATCGGAAACAAAATGATTTATGAATTTTTAATTTTTACAAATTCTTTTTAATTTTTAATTTTTAGCCTCTCAAGTTCTTCTAAATTTCTATTAATCACCTATAAGATTTATAACTGAAAATCTACAAAATTTGCTTAAATCATTTAAATTTTTTGAATATCCTCAAATCTTCTTAAAATTTAAATTAATCCAAATCATCAAATCCAATATGTCCCCATAAATTAGACAAACAATATAGCTACATTAGTTTTAATTATTATTTGAACTCTATAACAAACTGTATACTTCTTTATATATTTTCTCTTATATAAAATAAATAATTCATATCATATTTATATAAAAGAACGACTAGACATAGTAAATTATAGTTGATGTAGGTGGTTATCGTTTTTTCATAGTAAATTGTAGTAATTTGAAAATTTTCATCATCCTACGATAAAATCTTCCCATTCAAAAATATTGAAAAAATCTAAGATAAATTAGTCCACCATGCCATTATTGAATATTTTACTTAAAAATAATATTTTACACGTATAAAATAATAGCTAATTTGTATTTAGTTATCTTAATTATATTTTATCTAAAACTAATTAGAACAATTATATTCTAATAGCTACTGGGTCCAAAACTTGTACCTACTTACTTAATTAATCAAAAATTATTATAAATTAACTCTTTTAACTTATTTATTATAAATTAACTCTCTTAACTTATTTATTATAAACTAACTCTCTTTTATCCTACTTATCATATCTCAAATTTTATTTTAAAATAAAATTATTACTATTTTCTAGCGTTTTGAGCTCCACGTAATTGTAACCTTACTTTATTATATAAGATATAAGACTAGCTTATCTATCTGTCAAAGTTAAAAGATTCAGCCGTGTAGATGTAGTTTTGTATCTCTGTTTATGTTGTTTAGTATATGAGAGATCACACTGGTGTTACTATTGTGTAGGCGCAAGAGTTCTTCAATCTCTTTTTTAAAGATTGAGTAATTTAATAAGAACTCGTTTTACTCTCTTGCTTAGGGTCAATGAAGGGAAATAATCGTCTGAAACCGTGGAAGGTGGAAGCAGCTTAAGCTGAAGATGGATTTCAAACCGAAGTTCTTAGACGGTTTCTTTCATATCGGAAGAAAACTATATGTGACTGACGGAAGCTGAGAGACAATGCAACGCAGTTATGTGGCTTGACCAATTCCCATGTAATCTCAGCTGCGATAAAACACAATGCAGCTATTGAAAAACTAGAGATGAAGAATTCAAGTTTTGGCCGCCACCTCAATCTCCCTCCGGATAGCTTTTCGAAGCTTCATGCAACTATAGTCCGAAGTGAGTTTAGACGTTGTGTGACATTCAGTAGTGGCACAGGACGTGATTGTGTTGTGAACTTAGGGACGTGACTCTTTTCTCTGTTTTTTTTCTTTTGAATAAAACTTTTCTCAAATTTTCTTGGGGTTTATGATTTGACTTTAGATCTTATTGTCTTGTTCATCCAGCATATTGTGGGCATTATTTTTAAACTTCCAATGGATATGATATGATATTCAAACTATTGAATGAAGAATTTGTTTATTTCATAAA
Organism: Cardamine occulta; assembly: GCA_028015245.1. Classification (NCBI taxonomy): domain Eukaryota; kingdom Viridiplantae; phylum Streptophyta; class Magnoliopsida; order Brassicales; family Brassicaceae; genus Cardamine; species Cardamine occulta. The sequence goes on from CM051366.1 coordinate 19,574,757, forward strand.
CATGAAGAATTTGTTTATTTCATAAAATATTGAATTGTATAGCCGCCGCCTAAGAAAATGAACATCAGTAACTACTTTTCAACTAACTATTTTCTCCGGAATGATCCAAGGAGATATCTCTACTCACACAAATAAATAAATAAACTGTTCTGAGAACTGTCTGAAGTCTAGGAGATTTCTCCTAATCAATCATACGAAAAGACTGTGTCACCTACATCCATCAATTGTTAGAAAGCAATCTCAACTTCAATCTCTGGTTACTTTAATTGTTTCTTCATCACTACTAACTTGGGCCAGGACTAATGCATCCATGTCTGAACATTCAGAATTATCCCCAAACAGAGAACAAAATTGAACCTCAAGGCTTCGACATCAGACAGAACTCCACCCTGGTTCCTTCTGTACACCTATTCCTTTCATTAGTTTACGAGTTTCCTCCACTTCGTCCCACTCACCAACCTCTGCAAGGATGTTCGAGAGTGAAATATACGCTCCAGCGTCTGATGGAGCTAATTCTATAGCCTTTTTGGCAGCTGCCTTCCCGAGTTCAGCATCCCCGTAAATTCTGCAAGCAGCAAGCAATGTTCCCCAGACCAAGGCATCTGGTTTAATAGGCATAATGTTTATAAAATTCTCAGCTTCTCTAAGCCTTCCTGACCTCCCTAGAGCATCGACCATGCAGACATAATGACGGTTCTCAGGTTCGATACCATAGTCTTTTACCATCGAGTTGAGATGGAAATAGCCTTCTTCGACCAAACCAGCATGACTACAAGCAGACAAGACTCCCACAAAAGTAACTTTATCAGGCTTGAATTCTTTTTCTTTCATAAGATTGTAAACTCGTAAAGCTTCCTTGGCCTTTCCATGTTGAGCATAACTTGCAATCAGCGCAGTCCATGCGATCAAATCTGGGCCATCGATCTGGTTAAATGCTTTACAACAATCCTCAATGCTTCCAAATTTTGAATACATTGTCAGTAATGAACTTCCTACAGAAGCCTCTGTGCACAATCCAATTTTTGTGACGTAGGCATGGACTTGAGCTCCCAGAGATGGTTCGTCTGAGAGAACAGTGGCTTTAAGAATGGATGAAACTGCAAAGGAGTCCATGGTAAAACCAGACATGACCATATCACGAAATAAGAGGAAGCCATCCTGGATTAACCCGTGTTGTGAAAATCCTGAAATTAAAGATGAACACGAAACTGGATCCATTTCAGGGAGCCTATCATAGACCTGTCTAGCCAACTTTAGTGAACCACACTTTGCGTACGTGTTTACTAATGCAGAGCCGAGAGGCATCCCCTTGTCGATTCCAGCTCTTAGCGTGTACCCGTGTATTTCTTTACCTTTTGGCAGAGAAGGAAGAGAAGCGCACACAGTTAGAACAGCAGCTAAAGTGCTCTCATCAGGGCAAGTCCCATCATTCAACATCTCACGGAATAGTCCAACAGCTTCCCTTAGATAACCGTACTCATTGAAACCAGAAATCATGGAAGCCCAGCAAGCATTGTCTTTAACAGGTATCTCCTGGAATAAGCTATATGATTCTTCCAACCTACCACATTTGGAGTACATTGTGAAAAGAGAACTTCCAACAGTGAGATCAAGGACCAACCCACTCTTAAGGGTGTAACTGTGAACTTGCTTACCTAAATTCAAACACTCTAATACAGTTAACAAACTGCATACACTAAACTCATCGGGTCTCAAACCCTCCTGAAGCATTCTAGTAAATAGTCTTATTGCTTTACCAGGCTTCTTATTCTGCGAAAACGAAGTTACCATTACATTTACTATATTTTGCCTCTGACTATCGTCCAGATCCTCAAAAACCCTTTCTGAGAGATCAATATCACCACTCTTTGAGTACATACTAATCAAGGAGGCAGCCACTGAAGAATCAAGATAGAAACCACTCTTCAAGACCCAAGCATGGACCTGGCTTGCTTCACATACCATAGAAGGTCTACCACAAGCAGATATCACACTAGTTACGGTACAGCTATTGATCTCAACACATGAATGTCTCATTTCCTCGAATATTTCAAGAGCAGAGAAAGCATCATTACTCTTTGTGTAACCAGACAACATTACTGTCCAAGAGACGACACTAGGATTGGGGATAAGAGAGAATACTTCTCTAGCTTCCGCCATATGCTCACATTTGGCATATAAATCAACAATCGCAGTACAAACAAATACATCTTCCGCTCCGCATTTGATCACCCGAGCTTGAACCGCTTTTCCAAACCAAAGCTTCTCAAGGGAAGCACACGCAGCCAAAACACTGGAATACGTATAACTATCAGGTTTCTGAAACCCATTACACATTTCATGGAAAAGATCAAAAACAGCACCATAATTTTGATTTTTCACTGCCCCTGCTATGATAGTGTTCCAACAATACACATTAGCAGATAAAGTGTCACAGAACACCTTATAAGCATCCTCAAATCTGAGATTCTTTGAGAATGAATCTATTAAAGCCGATTGAACAACTTCGTACAAGAAATATCCCATCTTTATTGTATGACAACACACCATCTCACTAAACAGAGGAGCGTGTAAAGCACTACAAGCCGAAATCACAGATCCATAACTTATCTCATTAGCCTCAAAACCCAAGAAATGCATCTTAGAGAAAAATCTCAATGATTCTTCAAACAATCGATGCTGTTTATATCCAGAGATCATAATATTACAAGAAACAATATCTGGTTGAGGAATTGTATCGAACAACTTAGCTGCGTCAACCATGGAACCCGAGTTCGAATACCTACTGAGCAAAGATTTAGTAAGAAAAACATCAAATGGCAAAATATATCGTCTAAGTAAATGCGCTTGCAGAATTCTGGTTGTTCCGAGTGTACAAAGCCTTGAATTTGATTGATCATTGAAGAATTGAAAAGGGTTAAAAGGAGCTGAAGAAATAGAGTCTTTGATGGAAAGTAATAATGGGTTTCGGAAATTGGTAACGGAAGATAGTAATCTGGAAGCAGAAAAAGGCGAGATCTTTAAGGAGTTTAAGCTCTCGTTCGCTAAACAATTCATTATCAGCTCTCATGAGCTCTGAAGATGAACAGAGGAAGCAAAAAACAAACGGGAATTAAACTTTAACATATAATACAAATATTATGTAAATGTTAGATAATTGTTTAATTTCGGTCAACAAAAAGTCAAGATGGCCGAGTTGGTCTAAGGCGCTAGTTTCAGGTACTAGTCCGAAAGGGCGTGGGTTCAAATCCCACTCTTGACATATCCATCTAGTTTTACGACGGTTTTTTTTTTTTGTACTCTTTTTGATAATTAAGGTAACTAGCCTTAGGTTAAAATCTGAAAATTTTGAAGATTTATAGACAGCGTATAATTTTACTAGTTTACAATGGTCAAGAAAAAAACTACAACGATTTTGCAAAATTATTAAGGCTTTGAATGAAATAAATAGATTTTAGATTTTGTTTCTTAAAATTTTACTTTTTATCCATTCAAGATTTTGGTTTAAGTGGATTCCCTAAAATAGCAAAACTAATTTTTGGATCTCTTCATCTATTTTCATTAAAAATCTAAAAACTATTTTCTAGGTTTTTCACTTTTTAAACGAGATTCATTTTCTTTTCTTTTCATTTATATATTTTTTTATTTTTAATTTTTTAGCAAAATCCAAAATCCAAAAACTATTTAAAAACCTACAAACATTCATGGCCTAATTTGATCTCTATTCTATCCACAAGACAAATCACTAAATTTACACACTGGAATCAAGTTAATACGTATCCATGCAGGAATAATTATTTTTAATCTACCAAATTACCATCCTAATTCTACCTGGAAAAGATGTATAACTATAATGATTTTTGTAGATAGTTAAATTTGATTCCGTTTGACAAAACAAAACGAAAAAGGTTAAATTTGATTCCTAACTTTAATCCACCACATTACTTTCTTTTTTTTCGTCTAACATAAATTAATACGTACGTATCCATATCCATGCAGGTATATATATATATATATATGATTACTTTTTATTTACTCAATTACCATCCTCATTCTAGCAGGAAAAGAAAAAAGATATACGGGATAACTTTTTCAGTATATAACCATCACAATGCCTCGTCTCATGATCTAAAAATCTCTCCAAACAATTAATTATCAAAAAAAAAAAAAAAAAAAACTTGTCGTAACTCTCTCTCGATACAAGAAGAGATCAGCCATGGGTAACCGTAACACTAATTTTGAATACAGTGTATCTTCTCGTCGGCACTCAACGACTCCGCTTACCGCCGAGCTAACGTGCACTGAAGTCTTCCGCAAACAAATTCGTTTCTTCACCGACGAAATAAACTTACTCTCTCTTCCCGAACAAACCATCGTCCATCACTCTACCTCAATTCCCCTCAACGAACCAAACTCCTCCACAAACGATAGAAACGACGTCATAGTCGCTCGTAGTCCCAACCAAACTACCGTTATCTCCAGACCAAGCAAGACAACTAACAACCACTCGCTAAATTGCGCCATAATCTTTAAAATCATGGGCAGCTTCGGGGTCACCGTACACGGCTGCTCCACTATCTTGCGCGACATCGACAAGGCTATTATATCATCACCATCAAAAGAGACAGGAGTGATTGAAGTCAAGATATGGAAGATCAGGACTGTGGTTTATAAACTCAACAAAGCTGTGGAGAGGTTGTTGATGGAGACTTGCTATTCCGATATATCGGCGATAAGTTCACTTGGAGTCTTTGGATATAATTCGAATGGATCATCGACGATGGAAGATAAAGAATGCGTAATTTGCATGGAAGATTGCACCGAAGGATCATTAGGGATTAAATTGCCTTGTATGCATGAGTTTCATGAACCTTGCATCTTCAAGTGGTTGCAAATTAAGAATCAGTGTCCTTTGTGTCGATTTCCAATTTCTAAGGGTGTTAAATACTATACCCTTTTGATTCATCTTATTCAGTTAATCTAATAAACCATATATAATTATGTTTTGTTTAATTTTAAATTTTTAATATCTCTGTTTTTTTTAGTTTAAGCTTGTCCAAACCGTAACTTAATTCCTAAATATATGCTCTTGTTTTAATTTGAAATCTTGCAACCAATATTTAAACCTTTTTTTATGTGCAATATATACATTCTGTTATTGTGAACACACACTTTTTTTATAATATACATATACTTGGAAAGAATTTAAAAATCACAAAATTATTTGGAAAACTACAAATACAAATTTTGGGGGAAAAAAAATAAATTTAAGGTGCGGGTAAAATCATCTTGTTAAGATTAAAGAAAATTAACACTTATCCAAATCCATAACATTTTTTCAAATTACAAAATTGCCATCCAAATCAGAACACAAAACTATAAAACCATCACGCGTCTCTTCTGTTCTGCTTTCTCATCGTCCGTCTCCTTTAAACATATTCTCCTGTCAAAACAACAAAGGGACCAAACATGGGTTCCACTAGTTTTGAATACACAGTTAGTTCTCGCCCGAACGCAGTTAATCCATTAACCGCCGAGCTAACGTGCGCAGAAGTTATCCAGAGAAGAATTCGTCTAGAAACAACCTCAATCTCTCTTCCCGATCAAAGTATCAACCATGACACAGGCTTTATTCCCTTATACGCTCGAAACGACGTCGTCTGCATCACTCGTTGTCCCTACGGAACCACCACCTTCCTCTCCAGTCACAACACTTTCTCGCTAAATTGCGCCGGAATATCCCATATCATGAACCGCTTCGGCATCGCCAATGACGGCTCCACTATCTCTCGCGAGATCGACGAAGCTCTTAGTTCGATATCATTGGAAGGCAAAGGAGTGATTGAAGTCAAGATCTGGAAGATAACCACTAAGGTTTATAATATCGACAAAGCTTCGGAAAATTTGTTGATTGAGAGATATGTCTCTGTTCTGGCGGATGATTCACCGGTGATGAATTTGCTCCGATCTAACTCGAATGGATCGGTCGGATGTGTGATTTGCTTGGAGGATTATAAAGAAGGATCAATCGTGGCGAAATTGTCTTGTGGTCATGATTTTCATGGAGTTTGCATTAAGCAATGGTCAAAAATCAAACATCAATGTCCCACGTGTCGATTACCAATCTCTCGTCGTTTATCATCATTTTCATATTTTCTTTGGATTTTTAAATTACAAAAGAACAGTTAACAATTTGAAATTTTGTTTCTTTTTTAGGGTTTAATTAGGGTTTATGAGCTTATATATGGTTTCTGATATTTAAAAATTCAATCTTTTTTTTTCTTTTTGCTTTTGACGATGTCAGTCGCAATTCACCATTGTCTTTCTCTCCTCACTAGCTGCAAAAACTTAAGAGCTCTAACACAAATTCATGGCTTTCTTATCAAATCCGGCGTCGACACTGATTCTTACTTCACCGGAAAACTTATCTTACAATGTGCCATCTCTATTCCCGACGCTTTACCGTACGCTCGCCGTCTCTTACTCTGTTTTCATGATCCTGATGCGTTCATGTTCAACACTTTAGTCCGAGGCTACTCTGAATCCGATGAGCCGCACAATTCTGTAGCTGTGTTTGTGGAAATGATGAGGAAAGGTTTCGTCTTGCCGGATAGCTTCTCTTTCGCGTTCGTCGTCAAGGCGGCGGCGAATTTTCGGTCTCTGAGAACTGGTTTTCAGATGCATTGTCAAGCTTTAAAGAACGGGCTTGATTCACATTTGTTCGTTGCTACTACCTTGATCGGTATGTATGGGGAATGTGGGTGTGTAGAGTTTGCTCGCAAGGTGTTCGATGAAATGCATCAACCGAATTTAGTTACGTGGAACTCTGTCGTCACGGCTTGTTTCAGGGGAAACGATGTTGCGGGAGCGAAGGAAATCTTCGATAAGATGCTGGTAAGGAATCACACGTCGTGGAACGTGATGCTTGCTGGGTACACTAAAGCTGGAGAGCTTGAGAGTGCTAAGCGGGTGTTTTCGGAAATGCCTCTCAGAGATGATATTTCTTGGAGCACTATGATTGTTGGTTTTGCTCATAATGGAACTTTCAATGAAGCTTTTTCGTATTTCAGGGAGTTGCAACGAGCGGGAATGAGACCAAACGAGGTAAGTCTGACCGGAGTTCTCTCTGCCTGTTCACAATCCGGGGCAATTGAGTTTGGGAAGACATTACATGGGTTTACAGAGAAAGCAGGGTATAGTTGGATAGTTTCCGTGAACAATGCGCTTATTGATATGTATTCTAGGTGTGGTAATATCCCAATGGCTAGGTTAGTATTTGAATGTATGCCAGAGAAGAGGAGTATTGTATCTTGGACATCAATGATATCGGGCTTAGCGATGTATGGTCACGGGGAAGAAGCTATTATACTCTTCAATGAAATGACTGAGTCTGGTGTTACGCCAGACGGGATATCTTTCATTTCGCTTTTGTATGCTTGCAGTCATGCTGGACTGATCAAAGGAGGTGAAGAGTACTTCTCTAAGATGAAGAGAGTTTACCTCATAGAACCATCGATTGAACACTATGGTTGCATGGTTGATTTATATGGCCGATCTGGAAAACTCCTAAAGGCTTACAATTTCATATGCCAAATGCCAATTCAGCCAACTGCCATAGTGTGGCGGACTCTTCTCGGGGCTTGCAGTATTCATGGGGATATTGAATTGGCAGAGCAAGTAAAACAAAGGCTTAATGAGCTTGACCCAAATAACCCAGGGGATCTTGTTCTTTTGTCGAATGTTTATGCTACTGCAGGTAAATGGAAGGATGCTGCTTCTATCAGAAAGTCAATGATTGTCCAGAGAATCAAGAAGATAACTGCTTGGAGCTTGGTTGAAGTTGGCAAAACCATGTACAAGTTCACTGCAGGCGAGAAAAAGAAAGGAATCAATATAGAGGCTCACGAGAAGCTAAAAGAAATAATCTTGAGGCTTAGAGATGAAGCAGGATATGCCCCGGAAGTTACAAATGCTTTGTATGATGTAGAAGAGGAAGAAAAAGAGGATCAAGTGAGTAAACACAGTGAGAAGCTTGCACTTGCATTTGCTTTAGCTAGATTGCCCAACGGAGCAAGTATCAGGATAGTTAAAAATCTGAGAATTTGCAGAGATTGTCACGCTGTTATGAAACTGACGTCGAGGGTTTATGGAGTAGAAATTGTAGTCAGAGACAGAAATCGCTTCCATTCATTCAAGGACGGTTCTTGCTCATGCCGTGATTACTGGTGAAAATTCTGAATACAATTGTACACCCAAATAAATATGTATCATTTTGTGGTCTAATGCTTCCACTAGCCACCTTATCAAAGGAGACTTCACTCCCACCACAAACTTTCAGAAGTTTCTATAACTTGAGCTCTTCATTTGCGAGGTTTGTGGTACACGTTGCCTTGGGATTGGGGGTTATTGAGACACTTTTCATTCCCCATGGCCTAGAACGTAATATATGAAATACTTCTGGACTGCTATTGAAAATTTCCGACAGATTTTACCAAACCTTTGACCAGAAATATCAGCACGTCTAGAGTCTAGTGGTTCTGGTTCTAAAGTCTTTACCTTTGAATCGTTGTTTCCTTCTTTCTCGCTGCCAGATCTTCGAAAAATCTCATATTTTTGTATTATCTCGATTCCAATGGCTGCTTCAGCTGCATTCTCCATATCATCACCACCATTCGTACCCTTTTCTTGCAAAATTCGCAGACCATTTCTCTTGCTTACTCCAAAATTTCCCAAACCCGTTTCGGTGAGAGCTTCTGCGCTCTCGATCTCTGTCGATGACAAATCGCCAGTCCAAACTAAGGTGAGTTTACAAATATCTCGTTTTGTTTGATCATCTCGCTCTTATTGTTCAATTTATGGTATGATCCTTTGACTTGGAGAAGGGATTAGATAACTTGTATTACCATATTGAGATTTATCTAGTGTTCTTAGTTAAAGAATGGCCTATCTATTGGGTTTTGATCCATAAACTATATTCGCTCTACAATTTGTTTTATGTAGAAATTGATGAAAGTGAGATCGGTTTATTACAAATGAAAAGTTAGGCTCTTGATGGGATAATATTTTGTTTATGGGCTTTACTATATTGATCTCTGTTCTGTTTTAGACAAGCAATTGGCAGTGGAAGTTCAAGGGAAACTCTATTGGTATATACTACGAAGAGCATGAGAGGGAGAAGTGTGAATCGGCTAAGAATATCCTAATGATACCAACAATATCAGATGTTAGCACTGTTGAGGAGTGGAGATCTGTGGCTAAAGATATTGTGCAGCGTGATGGGGAAGTCAATTGGCGAGCAACTATTGTAGATTGGCCTGGTCTTGGTTATTCCGATAGATTGAAGATGGATTACAACACAGATGTCATGGAGAAGTTTATGGTCGACTTCATGAACTCACCCGAGAGCCCAATGAGCCAGTCAGGTTAGTATGAACTGTTATGTAAACCGCTTCTTTTTCTGCTTGTGTTGGCAATAGTATGGTTACAAGAGTGAAACACAATACTCTCCATGGCTTTAGTTCTTGATTCCTCATAGTTCGATCAATATGAAAACTGATTCAGAGTTGGTAATATCTATATTTATTTACTTTGGTTATACATAAGCCCCTGCAGTAATTAGAGTCTCTTACGCTTAGCTCATTTTGAAACTATGTCTCCTCCATGGGTCTGAATGCATATACGGTTTATCAGGTTTCCATTGATCCGCCTTGCCCTTATTTGCTTTCCTAACTAACAAAAGAGAAAAGCAATATCTTGACATAAGCCATGTTAAACCAAAACAGGTAATGATGATCTTGTAATCATTGGAGGAGGGCATGCAGCAACACTAGCAATCCGTGCTACTCAACGTGGGCTACTAAAACCATCAGCCATTGCGGCTGTTGCACCTACATGGGCTGGACCTCTCCCTATTGTCTTTGGCCGTGATTCTTCCATGGAGACAAGGTCTGTTGCTTTTATTAATCCTTGACATAATAGGAAAGTCGATTTCCTCTCTTGATTTCCCGTTTTTTGCCTCATCAGGTACGGTCTGCTTAGAGGAACACTAAGAGCACCTGGAGTTGGTTGGATGATGTACAACATGTTGGTGAGCAACGAGAAGTCAATCGAGTCTCAGTACAAATCCCATGTTTATGCAGACCAAACCAACGTGACCGATGCCATAATCCAAAGCAGATACGAGTTAACAAAGCGGAAGGGATCACGCTATGTCCCTGCAGCTTTCTTGACTGGTTTACTCGACCCAGTTTCATCACGGGACGAATTTCTCCAACTGTTTGCTGATTTGGAAGGGAAATTACCGGTTCTGGTTATGTCGACGAAAGGAGCTCCAAAGAGATCAAAAGCTGAAATGGAGGCATTAAGAGGAGCCAAAGGAGTAAGCAAATTCGTTGAGGTTGAAGGTGCACTCTTGCCTCAAGAAGAGTATCCTTGTCTTGTTGCTCAAGAGCTTTATAACTTCTTGCAGGAGACTTTTGCTTCGTCCAAGTAAATGTTAGATAATTAAGCACACGCATACAGACAGGCCCATGAAATGTGGATCCAGGCCCATATAATGTTAATTCATTGTTTTCTGCAAACTTAAAAGTCTTTACCATATTGTTTTTCTCGGTTCCCAAAAATCGTATAAGGTCATCTCCAATTGGGATTCTAAAGAAGGGTTCTAAACTAAAGTTAAATTAAAAGTAATTAAAATTAATATAAATCAACATAAATTAGTTAGAACTGGTTCTGAAATTAGAATTTTTAGAAACTCTTAGAACCTGTGACGTGTCAGCACGTGAATGGTTGAAATAATTAAAAAAAAATTATTATTTTTTCTTCTTTTTTTTCATCACGACCTCTTTCTCTCTTCTCCAAAAATCATCTCTTTCTCTCGCTGAAGGTCGCCAATGGAGGTTCATCGCCGGCGGTTTCTTCTTCTCGATTCTACTTCTGATAACTCGTGAGTATATATATCTAATCTCTCTTACACAAGCAATATTGATCTGATTTTACAAAATTAGGGTTCTTCGTTCTTAGTGAAATTAGAGTTCTTTGAATCAATAAGCAGGCTCTATTTTTGTTATTAGGCATGATTGACTTCTGATTTTAGGCATAGATTGTTTAAATCGGCTGATGCAAGTTGATATGATGGAACTTAGATATAGAGAGTTAGAATTGTTTTGGTCACATGATAGCTCTTCCATATAGACTCGTGGCCTCAGAATCTCTTTATTATAGTTAGATTTATTTGGTTTTATGTTAGGCTTCTTAATATTGATTCTTTGCTCTGTATAAGGTTTATGTTGTTGTAGTGCCCTATGAAGAGGTATATGTGCTCTGTGGTGGCAATCTTCCTGATTATATCCCTAAGGTATTACTATTATTTTCCTATAGAGAAAAACTATTCTTTGATCTCTAATGATTTTTCTTCCATTGCCAATAAACCTCGAGTGTCCATCTTACAGATTCATATCTTTCCTAGACATCCTAAAATGACTCTAGTTGTTATAGGAGTAGCAATGTTAATTTTTAGTTATACCAAAATTTTGCTCTTAAGTTATATGGAGGAAATGACTTTTCTTAAAGTGATGCAAGGTCTATTTGGCTTTGTTAATTAAGTAATAGATAAACCATTTTCTGTATCAATTGTTGTTCTTATCTTAAAAGTTATATCAACTATGTTATGAGAATTTTGGGAGCAATTAAGGTATTTACTCTGTTGCATTGTAGGATAATAAGTACCCATTTAGTGTCAGCTAGCAATTTAAGAAATGAAAAATGGATAGCAAATGACATAGATGCCACAACAGAATATCTTGAGCCATTTCACTCTTGAAATATATCAAACTCAAACTCATATATTTGCTTACCTTGCAGGGCAGCATTGATGTGTTACGTTTTTGGCACATTATAACAGTTGTTTTTGAGTCTTTATCGAGTCTTTTAGTTTTATTTTGAGTCATTACAGGTCAAAAGATGGCTAAGGATGAAGATTGGAGCTTCTGGTAGGAACTTAGCAGAAATTAGAAAAAAATCGAATTTTCACCCTCGAGCACTCTACGAGCTGACCACGCACTGACTGAGCAAATAAGGGAAAATCCCAACTTTCCTATTTTTTCGCCAAGGACGCCCTAATCTTCACCCAGCCGCCTCCATACCTGTATATATCATTTTTTCTTATATTTTCTACAGACGCGGAGGAACACTTTTGCTAAGAACATCACATAGAGATTTTTATTTCTTTGTAAGATTTGAAGGAAAAGAGACCACAACTTTGTTTTGAGAAGAATTCTGAACCCTAATCTCTTTAATAATATCATGAATTCATTCTATTGCTTTGTTGTGTTTGATTTCGCCATGTGTGAGTAGATCCTTAGCTAGGTTAAAGTTTTCAATGGTGATTTAGGATGTTAATGGCTGAGCACAAATAGGTATTGGAATTTATAATGTCTTCGCCAATAGAGATTCTTAATGCTTAAATTAGCTTGATCACCTAGTCTATGATTTTAGGTTAAACTTATTCACGATAGTGCTTTAGGTTGCTAGATAAATCATTGGTGAGCAATTGGTGCATAACCAACGACAGTTGATTGTTGCGATTGATTGTGAACAGATTGAACCAGCTCGTTAATGCTTATCAACCTCGCTAGGTCCAAACGACAGTTTCAGTGTCTAGGTTGTTAGATAAAGTTGTCGATACATCACGACAGTGGGGCGATTGATTGTGAACAGATTGAACCAGCTCGTTAATTTTATGTTTGAGTTCTAGACCGGTAGTTACTTAGCCCCTGAATAGTTGCTCAGCTTTGTCTCCGAATCACCGGTGAAACGCCTTAATCTAGTGCTTGTTTTTATTATTTTTACACCAATTTATTTACTTGCTTTTGTTCCAAAAATTACAAACCTTTTTATTTTTTCTTAGCTTTAAATTAAAATCTATAATTTCATAGTGTAGCCTTGGTCTCTGTGGATTCGATACCCTATATACTACTGCGATTGTTTGTGCACTTGCAGAATTACTTTGGGTTAAAACTCTGTGTATCAAGCACTCATCGGATCATAAAATTAGGTGACAACCCCGGATGTCCGTGTGGTGGAACCCATGTCTCCGATATATCTGATATCATAAGCATGAAGGTACACTTCTAATGTACCATTCTCAAGTTGATATTTTTTCTTTTGTGTTGTTTCCTTCTTTTGTCTTGTGTTTTAAAAAATTACATGTTTCTGGGTACTTCCCTTCCCTTGTTGTTTTTCAAGGTCACACAGATGAGAACAAAGAAAGGAATGACGAAAGTTTTCTACACCATTGCATCTTAATACTTATTGGTTCCAGTTTCCATACGAATATGTATACACAAGTCAAGGTAACTAATCCTAAGCTCTCACTTCTTATTGATGCCGTGATTTCATCCTTTTTTTTGATAGAATAGATAAACTTTATTATTTTTCGTTTGATATATGGGGGCTAAAAAAAATGTTACATATAAGTAATCTATTAAAATTTGTTTGTTCTGTTTTGTCTCAATCTTTACTGAATTTTGGTGATAAATGATTTGACATTGACATTTAGCTGCATCGATTATGGACTGGTTATTAGTGTTTTCTATGATAAATGCTTGCTAGTATAAGAGAGTTCTTCGAGTGTAAAAGCTCATAAAAATCTGCATTTATGGCTAAACCACTTTGAACATTATATACTGTTAGTTAGTTATATTTACATATGCTAACATATCTTATATCTGAATTTAGTTAGATCAGATAAGGTAAAAAGTTTACTGAATTTTGGTGATAAATGCTTTGACATTGACATTTAGCTGCATTGATTATTGACTGGTTATTAGTGTTTTCTATGATAAATGCTTGCTAGTTGGTGATTAGGTAAAGCCTTTGGTAAGTCATTGATTGCTAAAAACACTAACCACAACTTATTATATAATAGTCTTCATCTGAACCTCATAACCCTTCATCAGTCTCTTTCATTCTCCTCTTAACAAAAACCAGAAACTAGGAAATGGATTCAGGTTTTTTGGACCTTTTAAATAGCCAACAGTATGAGAGTTTGTCACCTAGTATAGATCTTGGATCATCAGAAGTCCCTGTCTTTAGTTCCCAATGGACTGATGATTCAAGCCAAGCTGAAGACACACCTGAGGACAGAAGAGGAAGACGGAATTGGACACCCAAAGAAGATGTTGTGCTCATCAGTGTCTGGTTGAACACAAGCAAGGACCCAATGCTTGGGAATGAGCAAAAGGCTGAAGCCTTTTGGAAACACATTGCAGCCTACTTTGCTGCAAGTCCTAAGCTTGCTGGGATGCAAAAGAGAGAGGCTGGTCACTGTAAGCAAAGGTGGGGGAAGATAAATCACCAAGTATGCAAGTTTGTTGGCTGCTTAGAGGCTGCGACAAGTCAGAAGTCAAGTGGCCAAAATGAAAATGATGTACTAAAGCTTGCTAACCAAATCTATCTCAATGATCACGGGGTCAAGTTCACACTTGAATATTGTTGGAGGGAGCTTTGCCATGATCAGAAATGGTGTGCAGCTTCTTCTACTACAGATAATGGCAAGTCAAAAAGAAGAAAGTGTGACAATAGGCCTCAAGCTTCTGCACAGTCATCAAGCTCCTACACAGTTAGCCATGGAGATGAAGCAATGGCTCGTCCAGATGGTGTTAAGGCGTCAAAGGCCAAAGCTAAAAAGACTATCAAAGGCGTGGAAGAAGAAGGCAAGGCTCTTAAAGAGTTTCAAAGCATGTGGGAGATAAAACAGAAGGATTTTGAATTGAAGGAGAAGCTTAGTAAGCACAAATTGTTGGAGAGTCTCCTTACAAAAACAGAGCCTCTTAATGATATAGAGATGGCTTTGAAGAATAAGCTAATTACTGAGATGTTGTCAAATTAGCTTGTGCTGTTCAGTTTAATTATGTTTTCAGTTTTTTTTAAGGTTTGATTGTGTTCTGTGTCTTTTGATAAATGCAAACTACTATCTCTGTTTTCAGAATTTTTATTACTATCATCAAGTGTCTTAAATTTTATGTTGCTTCATTTTATGTTGCTTCATTTTGTCTGCTTTACTAAAAAGCTTCTTAAGCATTTGAAATCTTCCTTCTGCTTTAATAGTAAGTCCCTCTGTGTATGTATATATATATGTGTGTATATCTTCAGAATTTTGTCGTCTTTGCCTCATATTTTGTAGCTATTATTTTTTCTGTTTTTGACTTTTGACTTTTCATTATATGGTTTTCTTTGCAGGAGATAAATGGGAGAAGTTGATCCATATATACTACGATACCCGTGAGATGCATATAAGATCCAACACTTATGGTTCTGCAGAAAGACAATGTGGCAGGGTGTTTTTTGTACTTTTTTGTCTCTTATTTTGTATTCTTGTACCGATATAACTTTTGCAAATGAATAAAAACCACAATTATTTCTCCACCTATGTAAACCACATATATAATTTGAATGAATGTAAACCACAACATAAATTTCATACTCTCACATGATATCCTATATATTTGTTTGGAGATGTGTTTGATCAAATATCACCTTCTCTTATTTTTTCTCCATCTAAAAAAAGCCTTTTGTATTTGTTAGAAAAAAATTAACCAAAATATGGCATCTTCTTCACATATTTCTTTCAGTGAATCAATTGATGAAATTTTTGATCAAGTCTTTGATCAAAAATTCGAGAATATGTTCGACACCATTGGTGATCATCAGGCAGCAACAAAGCCAAAGAAAAAACGAGCCTTTATTGAAAGAGAACGCGAACAAAGACATAACCGCTTATGGAACGATTATTTCAGTGAAGATGCAACATACCCTCCTTACATATTTCGACGCCGTTTTAGAATGAACAAGCCATTGTTCATGCATATTGTTGAGCGACTCTCCAATGAAGTTCCATTCTTTCAACAAAAAAGAGATGCTACCAGAAGGTTTGGTCTCTCTGGATTACAAAAGTGTACAGCAGCAATTCGTATGATGGCATATGGTTTTGCGGCTGACACGGTTGACGAATACCTCTACCTCGGTGAAAGTACTGCAATTTCATGCTTAGAAAATTTCGTAGAAGGAATAATATATTTGTTCGGAGATGAGTACGTAAGAAGACCCACACCAGAAGATCTTCAACGACTACTCGATATTGGAGAGATATGCGGATTTCCCATGATGATAGGAAACATCGATAGTATGCATTGAGAGTGGAAGAATTGCCCCACCGGTTGGAAATGGCAATATACACGTGGATCAGGAAAACCAACAATCATTTTAGAGGCTGTAGCGTCACATGATCTTTGGATATGGCACGTATTTTTTGGACCTCCAGGTACCTTAAACGATATTAATATTCTTGATCGCTCACCGATTTTTGATGATATATTACAAGGTCGAGCTCCAAAAGTGAAATACTTGGTTAACGGATACGAGTATCATATGGCTTACTATCTCACAGATGGTATTTATCCGAAATGAGCAACTTCTATCCAATCTATTTCAATTTTTCAAGGTCCGAAAGCATCGTTATTTGCTACATATCAAGAATCTGTCCGAAAAGATGTCGAGCGTGCTTTTGGAGTCTTGCAAGCTCGATTTGCCATTGTAAAAAACTCAGCTCTTGTTTGGGATAAGGTAAAAATAGACAAAATTATGAGAGCATGTATCATACTACACAATATGATAGTAGAAAACGAACGAGATGCATACACTCAGTTTGATGTATCAGAATTCGAACAAGGAGAAAGAAACAGAACTTCACAAGTGAATATGACGTATTCTACAGATATGCCTACAAATCTCGACAATATGATCGGCATTCTACATCAACTTCGTGATAGAGAATTACATCAACAATTGAAAGCTGATTTGGTTGAGCATATATGGCACAAATTTGGTACCCCTCAAGATTACAACTAAACATTTTATGATTTCAAAATCTATATTTTGTATGTTTTAAATTTCATGAAATGCAAAATAATTTTGGTTTTATAAAATATATGTTTATAAATTATAACAAAATAAATTATACTTCAAATAAATTAATTTTTAAAATATTGATTTTTTTTTTAAGAACTCCTAATGAGGTTCTACCATTGGAGAAGGAAAAAATTTAGAACCCCTAATGAAATTCTTATTATTTAATTAATTAAAATTTATAATAAAAACATTGGTTAGAACCTCTCATGTGTTCTAACCATTGGAGATGTCCTAAGCTACAACTATTTTATTACATGCTTTGTTAAATGCAAAAGACCTATGGGTTTGATGATTTGATCGATTACAAAACAGTAAATGATTTTCTAATTCAATTATAATTTTGAATATTATAAAGAACATCCATAACAAATTTAAGTTCACTAATTAAAAGAGAACAAAAAAAAGACACTCTAGCTCGTATTTAGGAGTATAATTTTGTCATAATTCTTTTTATTGAATGTTACTTTTATTGCAATAGTTCATATATTTCATTTTTCTATATTTCTTTGTTTTAATAAAATTTTACGTAAATGCGATTAAATTGAGCGACAGAAATAGAAGTGTCCATCAAATAAATAGAGTGATGATGACTGATGTTAACTTGAACACAACATTCATAGTTTCATACCATAGACGAAAGTTCGGGTAAGTGGGTAACCATCCTGACGTGCCACGTAGATTCATCTCATGCCATTCATCTTCGACCTCATTCTATTATTTTAATGGGCCAATTTCTATTTAATATATCCAAAAAAAACTCACCAAACCAGAATTTACTAATATTATTATCTCTACCGGAAATTTCAAATTTTTTATTTTATTTATAATATTTAGAAATTCGAGAGAACAAATCAATATCTAATCTTTATAGAAAACAATCATTAACACGGAAATATGTTTTTCTTGATTTATTTAAGTAATAGAATAAACAACCAAAAAATATGCAAACATATTAGTATTAGATAAATTTTGGTAGTATTTTCTCTTATAACCTTTTGTTATCATAATTAAATATGAGTTCTTGAATGTTTTTACTTTTATCATGTGATTGTAATGTGATTTTGAATAAATTTTCGGGCCCAATTTTATTACTTTAATGGTCCAGTTTTGATTTAATGTATCACTAACGACCCAAAAATATTATATTTTCTTTTGTTCCAACCCAAATAACATGACTACGCAACTTTGTTGTAAGTTTACCGCAAACCATAGACTAATGTTGCTCAATTTCTTCAGTGTGAGAACATATTGTCCTCAAGGATCTCAACTGCGAATGACAGGTGATTCATCTACATTCTAGTTTTATTATTAAAACCAACAAATGATGGTTTTGGGACTATCTTTTACGTCTCATACAGAACAAAAAGTAAGATAAAAACAAATATTGCTTACCTATTTCTTTTCTTTTTTTGGCCCACAGAAAAATTCTATTAAAGAAACTATTAATAGAATGGCCATTTCTTGAATAGCCACATAAAAGCATAAATCCATATACCACATGTTCCATGAGACATTTGCTTTTACCATTTACACTTGTTATAGACAGAGACTTGTGCCGCAAATACGTGGACATATTTTGACATTACGTACATATTTCTTTTGTTTATAACTCACATATGCATATTTTAAAGTTTTAATTTCTATTACAACGCGGCGTTAATCTTAGTATAAACCATTAGTCTATAAATCCCAATCGATTGTATTGCCATCTATAGAATCTGTCATTCATATAAAGTATAGTATACTATTCCAAACACATGATTTAAAGTTTGGTAGGCAGAGAGTTATGAGAATCAAATATTATGTTAGACATGTTATGGGTATCAAATCTACATGTCAAATCTTTATTTAATTTAATTTAATGGGAATATATAAATATTTGACAGATAATGATATTTTTATTTAAATAGTAGCGCAACAATTGTAAAACTTGTTTGGATATATAGATATAAAATAAATTTAGTAAGACATTTTTATTTTTAATGAATGTTTAATTTTTTAAAATGAAGGTAATTAAATATTAGTATATTTTACACTTTTGAAATTATTTTTTAAAATATACTTCTATAATATGATTAGTAGGATATTACATATGAATATATGTACACTGATTACGTTTTCTTCGTTTGCTATTTGCGAATATCTGTACTGTTAGAATCCTACATCAGTTATATAAAAGGACTAACACTAGTATATAAGAGATATGAGTTAATCTATTCATTGCCAATTGATTTTGATTTGGAAGCTCATAGAACTTAACATGGTATCATAGCTTCGTTTATTGACCCAAGTAGGATGGCCCACGAAGGATTTATTACCGGTCATAACGTAGAATTTGGTTCGAGATGGGCTGATAAGAGCCATCATCTCGAGGGGTATGTTAGAATCTCACATCGGTTATATAAAGGGACTAGCACTAGTATATAAGAGATATGAGCCAATCTACGCATTACCAATTAATTTTGAGTTGGAAACTCATAAAACTTAACATGTATATCCATATAATATGCATATAATTTGTCTCCGTCTAATCTAAGCCATAACTAAACTTTAGTCAAATAAGTAGGACACTACGTTTTCAAACCTTGGTCAATGTTTGGTGATTACCATATTGGTTTTTGAAAATGGATCGGTGATTCAACACTTGTTGATCATGAAGATAAATATTAATGATGCTAATATTTGTAATTCTTGTATAAATATATTGCAGTTGTCAAGGGTACGTTTTATGGATCCATCAAAATTTTTGTCTCGAACTAAGAGTTGTTAAATATTTGAAATTTCCTAGGTAACCAAAAAGAAAAGAAAAGATTGTCAAGTATACGGCCATATTTGCCTACAAATAATGAAGTGGACTAACTAAAAGAAAACAAAAGATGTTCATATTCGAATCCGGATTTAATTTGTGTAAATGTCAACCATGCAAAGACTGGTACATGGGAGTTTGGTTCACATAGGCAATACTCAAATACTTTTTCTTTATGTGGTTAGCTCTAAACAATCAATTTTCAACGGATGATCGAATGCAGAGGTGGAACTCAGAGCAAAGAACAAACTGTATTTTTATAGAGACATGAATGAAATTCGTAATCACTTGTGCTTCTCATATAATTATTCAGCAGAAGTATGGACTTCACTTGTAGGTAGACTCCTCGGAAACGGTTTTTCTCTTGATTGGGACCAGCTGGTTTCCTTGCTACATAGTTCTGTCTACAATAAGACATACAATAAGACACAACTATTCATTAACATGTATGTTTTTCAAGCAATAATCTATCATCTTTGGAGAGAACGAAACGGGAGGCGTCATGGTGAAACACCTATCCCCCCAGCTCGTCTCGCCAAATTTATAGATAAGAATATCAGAAACCGTTTCAGTTCTATCTGAAATCAAGAAGATTCCACTTTTGAAGATGGCTTTACCCTTTGGTTTGCTATTCGGCCCCCTTAATGCTTAACAAAGTAGTGTTGCACATGTGTGATCTAAACTTATTTTACAAACTTTCAATTCTATCTCAGCTCTAAAAGCTACATATTCCTTGTTAACCTATTTTTTTTTATATAAATTTTACATTCAATTTTTTTTTTTAAATGTCTAACGTCGAAAATATTGCAAGAATAAACCAGGATTAATATACATTGTGGTTGAAGTTGTTGATCGCGAAAATGGAATACATCAATTCGAATATGCCTTCTTCTTCTTTTGTGAGCAAATAATACAAATATCTATATTACATATCAATGAACTAAATTGTCATGCGGATACGAACTAGCCGACAAATGATGAACGAAGCTAGTGTAATAAGTAGGGATCATGTAACCATTAATAACCAGCTTTGGTGGTTAGCAATTTGGCTTTGTTAGAACTTAAAATGGATTATCAACCAATGTGTTTTGATTGCCGGCTAACGTTTTCATCAATAATATTGTAAGTGATTTATTAATTATTAACTATAAAAATGGTGCGTGTAGTTAAATAGAACAGTAAAAGCCCATTCGTCCTTTCATAAAATGAAATATCGTATTTTGAATATATATATATATATATCGTATTTTGTGGGGTTTTGTTCTCATTTTTGGGTATTTTCTATGGCTAGTATACCTGATCTGTCTTCTATTGCTTTGTTTACAAACAACTTTTGAAACAGTAGCAATCAAAAACAATATGGATTTCGTTTATGTTTTTATTTATTTATTTTATAGACTTGACTTTTCTTTAACCAAAAAATAAAAGACTTGGCTATTGTATGTCAATAGCCGACAATTGATGGGAGGATGATTATGTAATTAAATAGAGTAGGGTAATTACAATTAAGGGCGTAACCCATCGTTTTCACTGCATTAATCGCACGTTTAATCTAGACCTTCCACGTGTGCACACCACATCTAATGCCATGATCACACATTCACTTAACTCCAAATCTGCTGCTAACATGAGTCATAATCTTATGCTTTCTATGTTCCATATTAAGTGTTGTTCTAGAGTTTAAAATTTGTTTTTATTATAAGTGTATTTTTGGGTTTTCAATATAGTTTTTAAGTAAAATTTCTGTTTTTACTTCTATTATTTTAATGTAATGATTCTTGAATTTTTTTTATATCTAGTGTATTAATAAGGAATAGAAGAAAAAAAATTAACCTTTTTTTTATTCTGTGTGCAAACACCTTAAAATACACTTAAAATGAAATATAAGGAGTACTATAGTCTATATGACTTGGTCTTAGTTAATTACTTAATATTGACTCTTATCTTTCTCACAAAAGCAGACCCAGTGAGTAGGCTTATATATGTATTAGTAACTATATACCCATTGGCTTAATATACCCATTGACTCATACTTCTAATTAGTCAATACTCAATAGATATCTGACGTGTTCTATAAATTTTCTAAAACTGGATTGGACACTAATCGATGTTTCAACGCCTCGTTGTTTGTGTAAGACAATAGCTCTTTCTTAAGGAAAAAAAAATTGTTAAGGTTTCTAGACTCACGAACACCAGACACATGCATGACAAATCACTAGCATGCACATCCTGTGAACCAAAATAGTTTAAAACTTTCGTGGATATGAATAAATTTTGTGATGTTAACACAAGCTTCAGCCTTCAAGTAAGGGTGAGCGTTCAGATGTCTGATCGGGTTCTGGTAAGGTATTTCAGGGTTTTCAGGTATTCGACGAGTTTTTCGGATATTTTCGGCTTGAATCGAGACGTGGGAGAAGAGATGAAATCGCGGTGGAGACAGCGTCATCGTCGAGGAAAAGAGAGATTGTGGAAGAGATGTTTGTGGTTGTGACGATCGTGGCTAAGGATTGAACTGATGTTTGACATTTCGCATTGGAATTGGAATTGTTAGCTACAGTATTTTCTGAATCGTCGATGATCATTGGAGGAGGAGGAGGAAGAGGAGATGTGAGGGTTAATTTTAGGCTTAGAGAAGATATATATCTCATATCTCCTTATATATTATCGAGTATTTCGGGTTATTTCGGATTTTTCAGATATACCCGATCGGGTACAGATATCCGATCTCGACAAAAACTACATCTGATTGGGTATTTTGGTACATCCGTACTCGAACCGAATTGCCTACTTCAGATAAGATTCGGGTTCGGGTATCGGGTTGCAGGTATTTTGCTCACCCCTACCTTCAAGTGTGAACTAATTAATTAACTATTGTTTTCTTAGGTTGTGCGGTTGTAGGATTTAACGTCTTAAATGAAAAGTAACAAACGTTAACATAACTAGAAAGTCTAGAACTAAAAAAATATATACTCCATATAACAACTAAACAATAAACCATTACATAACTAGAATATAACTCAGGACAGTACAGATAACCGTTCTTAAATGACAAATTACAAACGTTAACATAATTAGAATAGAAATAGCAACTAAACCATAAATTGATGCACCATTTAATTTGATATATGGACTAGACATCAATTGATGCAGTGCTAAAAATGTCATTTCAAAAGTACCAGACTTTCTTTTTTATATAAGTAATTATCGTGGATGATCAGATTTTTTCTTTTTGTAAAGAAAGTAAACGTGGACGTTAGTAAACCATTAATCTTTAGAGTTTAGACAAACACCCGTTAACAAAATGAAATTAGCTTAACGTGAAAACTATGTGAATTATAATAGATGCGATAGTGTTTCTTCGTAAAAGCTATTTGGAATAATTATTTGTTTCAATAACTAGCTATTTCAATCATTGCTCTAAATTTTTGGTAGAATATACTAATCGTAATTTGCATTATTTTAACAGTACATTATGTAACACCGTCATCTTTGTTGCGACAATGATACAGCTGTCCTTAAATATTGTATTGAGAACACTATAAACCTATCATGTAGGAGTATCATTTAAGAAAATGAGTAAAGCTACACACACATATATATATATATAATGTATATATTAATTAATAGGAGGTTCAATTGATAAACAGAACGTCAGGACGGTTTAAAAAAAATTGATGATATAGTTAAAGTTGATAATATACGATAAATATAACTACAATTTTTTTATGATGTTTAAAAAAATATACAATTTTGATTGATAAAAATGATTGTACGATCAAAATACTTGTACGGTAAGTGTATTAAAAATGAAATATGTATCAACAATATTTTAAACCTTTAGAACACAAATTTCAAAGTCAGTGAGATTTAGTAGAGTCGTTTGTTGTCTGTAACAGAATGTGGGCAAGTGCGTTTGTTTGATCTGAATTTTGGGACTCAATCTTATCTTCGTATTGTTTATAAATTATAAACATTGATCCAAGCTTCGTGAGAGAATGAATAATGAACTAAAGAAAGACTATTCACTTGCAATATTTGTAGTTTGATAGTGTGATAATTCTAAGAAAAACCTCTACCGAAACGTAAGTTCCTGGATTTGGCACCGAGTTTGTCTATTAATGTTGTATAGAATGTAGAGTCAGCTTTCAACACTACTAAAGCATGTAAAATCTTAAGAGGGAAAGAGAGAAGAAGAAAATGACCGACATTTTGGAGAAGAGAAGGGCTGATTAGTGATTATCAACACTATAGGCATAAAAATCTCACCAATATAATCGGTAAATGCTAAATACACTAGTAATTGGCAGTGGCAACCCATTAATTAGTATTTGCCACGTAAGTGAAGACAGACAAGACAAGGGGCTGACTTTTTTAAGAAGCAAAGGAAATTGAGTAAATGCTCTTCGCTGTCTCTATTGACTCTTTCGGCTTTTTTAGGAGTACAAGAACTATATTTTCAATCAATATTTTTGTTTTGTTATGGTTAACTTCATAGCCATTTTAAACTTTTCTTGTGGTAAGGTTAAAATAAAATTAAGGTTTTTATATATAAAGACAAAATAAATTAAATTCTTAATAGAACGATCCACATGACTTAGACATTTGTCTTTCTTGTCTTATTTTATGTTTGTAAGTTGTAATAAGCAAACATAAAAAATAATAAGAGCTAATTAAAGAGCAAGAGAAACATTCAAAGAAAGAAAGGAAGGGAAGACTCTTTCAAGTCCAAAGAGAAATTTCCAATCTTTAAGTCTTACTAGTTACACTATATAGCTTTTTTTTTTTGTCGTCAAATTACACTATATAGCTTATACACATATACACACACTAAAACCTACGTATATATTATAATAGGGAGCGAAAGAAGAAGAGAAACAGAGAATATGGGTAGACCACCTTGTTGCGAGACGATCGTGGTGAAGAAAGGACCATGGACTCCCGAAGAAGACATCATCTTGGTCTCTTATATCCAACAACACGGCCCTGGAAACTGGAGATCTGTTCCTGCAAACACCGGTCTTGATCTTCAGTCTTCACACTCTCCTTCTTTCTTTTTCTTATTTTATTATGTATGACCTAGCTCTTCCTTATAATTAGCTTATATATGTATTTTATGTTTCCAGGTTTGCTAAGGTGTAGCAAAAGTTGCAGACTTAGGTGGACTAATTATCTTCGTCCCGGGATCAAACGTGGAAATTTCACTCAACCTGAAGAGAAGATGATCGTCCATCTCCAAGCTCTTTTGGGTAATAGGTATATTATTAATCCATGTTCCTTAATCTCCTGACAATAACATTTCACTTATATTGATTAGTGTATTTTTAAAAAATTGGATATCGTCTTTGAAAATCAGATGGGCTGCTATAGCATCATATCTACCTCAGAGGACCGATAATGATATCAAGAACTATTGGAACACTCATCTAAAAAAGAAACTCAAGACGATGAAGCTCCAAAACGGTATCATCGACGAAGACAACACTGATATGGCGACAGAGATTTCGTCTTGTAATAACAACAACCATAGATGTAATAACAACAAAGGCCAATGGGAGAAAAGGCTTCAAACAGACATCAACATGGCCAAACAAGCTTTATTTCAAGCCTTATCACTTGACCAACCATCTTCATCGATCCCTAACGATCCCGACTCACCAAAACCTCATCATCATTCTCCCACTACTACTTATGCATCAAGCGCTGTAAACATCTCTAAGTTACTCCAGAACTGGACAAGCTCATCTTCTTCAAGGCCTTCATCACTCTCTAACAACCGGAGCACAAGCACCGGTGAAGGAGGAGTTTTTGATCATCACTCTTTGTTCTCATCGAACTCGGAATCGGGATCAGTTGATGAGAAGCTGAATTTGATGTCGGAGACAAGCATGTTCCAAGGTGAGAGCAAACCAAACATTGACATGAAAACTACTACTACTACTGATGATCATGGCTCATTGTCTTTGATCGAGAAATGGTTGTTTGATGATCAAGGCTTGATTCAGTATGATGATGATCACGAAGATCTCATCAACTTGTCTTTAGGCGGTAAAAATAATGATAACAACAGTGCGGATTTGTTCTAAGAACAAAAAACGTGGTTCAACTCTATAGGTTCCTCTACCTATATGATCTTTAAAAAATATAAAAATAAAATCCTTTTCTCTATGATTTTAGTTAGATTTTATTTTAACATGTGACTTGCTTGTTGTCAAGTCGATGAAGATTAAACTGTGAATTCGATATACTTTATATGTAATATAATGCAATAAACTAAGCTTTTCTAAATCAGTGTATATGTATATTGTTATAAAAAATCAGTAATCCCTCCTCCTTGGATGGAGTTTGAGACTTTTTAATTAATACAAATGTTTGACCATAAAAAACAAATCAGTATATTTTCATGATCGAAATTGTAATTTAGCAATATGTACTAGTGATGACATGATGATCAGGGGCGGACCCACACAAGAAGTGGGATACGGCACGTAATTCATACTATATTTTTTTTAATTTATTTGAAAAAAATTAAATGTGGTTTACTCTAATTTTTTTCTTGTAAAGTAACTCAGCCCAGTTTGTTTGTTTAGTGTAATAGTCCGTATAAACATAAAAAAAATTCATAAGACTTAAAAATTTAGATCCAATATAAAGTAAAATTAATTAAAAAGTCTAATTAATAATATATATATATATATTTTCAAAATTTCACCAATAATCCATTATAAAAAGTAATGTACATTCTCTTTACTTTTTCATTAAATCTTTCTAAAGTTACAATAAGTTAATTAAGCAAATATCAAATACTCTAAGTTAATTATGCATAATTAATTTATATTATTATCATGTTTTAATGTTTGATTATTGCTAAATAAATTCTCTCCAAATAAAGTCTAACAAATTGGTGTGGAATTGCTAGTTTAGCTCATAAATGATTCATGTTCTTATTTGGTTATTTGAAATTTTGATTTATGTATTAATGTAAAATTGATTTATAATATGTTTATATAACTCATATTTTTACTAGGTACCAATAGATAAATATTTTAACAGAAAATTTGTATCGACGTCTGAAATTTTGTATCGATGTCTAAACGATTATTTAGTTTGTTTTGTTAAAAAATAATTGTTTGATAAAGTGATGAATTAAATAGTGATGAAAATATTTTAAAATATGGATGAACATATATATGTTTATATAATATTTTCATTATAAATTTTGTTTTTATATATGCATTATATTTTATTTGAAAAAATATCATATAATATTGTGTCCTAGGTTAAAATTCCGTCCCTGATGATGATATCTAAATGTGAGTGATGTTAGTGACAGCAAAAAAAAAGAATGGAGTTATTTCAGTCTTCATGATAATTCTTTTAAGACTACGTACATTGATGACTATTAGGTTGGGGAGATTAGTCATAGGCCATATAATTTTTCTTGTAATTGATTTTTAAAAGGTCACATTACCTACAAATTGACCAATCATCGTTATATATTAACAGATTACAGACATGACATAACTCGCATATATAATCGTGAAAAGAAATTTTAGTTACGATCTAACTTGTTTGTTACGATCCAATACATAACAACGGCAACGTCATTAAATTAGTCAGTGGCGGAAACGAGCCTAGTTTCTAAAGCCCATTTAAATTAATGGGCCTCTTGATTATCCAATAATATAAGCCTTGTTGACTTCTTCATTCGTAAGTTTTCTTTTCTTTTTGGGGTCTGCTCTCCACCTCATGCGTAATTCCATTTAAATAAACAAATGAACATTTATGAGATGATTGTTAGTGAGGATTCAATGTATAAGAAGATATTAAATATTGCATTTTTAGATATTATATGGAGTATTTTATTATTATTATAAGGATATAGTGATATACAACATGGAGTTTAAGATAGATTGTTTTCGGATAGTTACTAACTTACTATGTTTTGAAAAACATATTGGTCTGAGATGATCGATATACGTTCTGAAGATTGGCATCTTTTCTTCAACTTTTTAGATGAGTTAAGATATAATTTTTTTTCCCTTTCTTTTTTATTTATATAGAACTGATTGTTTATTTCGGTTTCGGCAAGACCATGTTTGTTATTTCCTTTTTTATAAACTAGTTATCTACAGATTGAATAATATATCAAGGAGCTTTTTTTGTAATTTAAAAGTGTGGTTAAGAAAAATGTTTAAAATAACAAGCGTTTCAGTGTTTGCAATTTTAGGTAAAAGAAAAATAGTTGTTTATTTAAAATTGAAAAGATTAGTTAAAACAAAGATAGAATATTGTATATATGTATTACTATTGTAAAATATAAAATGTAAGAAGCTATATATCGATGTGATGATAAAAAAAAAACACAGTATCGATCAATTTCTTCGCAACCAATTAGTTGTGACTTGAAGACTCATCAAACTATACAAAACATGAATTATGAAAAAAAAAACATGAATCAGAAAATTAGTTGAGTAATTTCAGGTATTATCATCAATTGAATGTTTGTGTAAACGACCGAAACTAAGGTAAGAGTAAACTGAATAACCAATATTGCACTGAAAAAAATCTAAATACATCCACTGCATGCTTTGAGCATCTTCTACAAACTGAATAGTTTTTTTTTTTTTTTGATAAAGACTACAAACTGAATAGTTTGTCGAAAGGAACAAAAAAAAGAATGAGAATGGAGGATTAAAAGGACAGAAGCATGTGAGGTTTGAGGGCGGGCCTTTGGATATCACATCGATCCCATGTATCAAAGGAACTCATCTTCACTTTCAATCATTTTCTCAAACCCATCTCTCCATTGTTAGATAAGCCAAAGCTTTCTTTTCGCTGTCTTGGTCCACGTGTTTTGTTCATTTTTGGTCCCTTTTTTTTATTCTTCAACAGGGATATTGTTTGTTGTAAAATTATTGCCTTGTCATTCCACCATATAGGCATATATCATGACCCCTTTTTTAATATATTATCCTCTTACCTTTCATTTATACAGTATAATATAGTTAGTTCTCCTCTTTGTTTTATTAGTCACACACATAAAAAATATGTGTCACTGAAGTTGAAAACTACATTCGAACTCGGAAAAGCCTTGATTTTAGTGACTATTTTAATGAAAATTAAAAAAATAAAAGTCACATACGATGGGCCTTTTATAATTTTTATTAAGCTTTTAAATGGGCCCTAGGGCTCTCTCTCTCTCTCTCTCCACATTGTTCCATTGGTAACGAAGAACAAAAACAAAAGAAAAATAAAGTCATTGTAATAATCATACTAATTAGTGGGTGGGTCTTCTAAACATCGCACATTTACGAAAGAGCCAATAATCATCAACAAAAAATGCTGATTGTTCACCTAAATAAAACCAATTTGACTTGTATAAAAAATTATATTATCATTGGTTTTAATATGAATGTGGATTGATTTGCCAACAATGGGCCTTCACTGGCTCTCTATGATAATTACATGTCACCTAATTGAAAAGATGGTTCGATTTTTAGTTTGTACACTTTGAAAATCATGAGTTTATAATGTTACATTTCAAGATCTCATCCAGTCGAGATCAGAACAAGACGAATCCTAATTTATAGTAAATTATAATGTTTTTAATTGTCTGGCAGCTATATATAACCTAACACATGCAATGATAATAAATTTCTAGGTTAATTTTCGAGGATAAGAATTGTTCAACCCATTTTGCTCAAAAACAAAACAAAAGAATAGTACAACCCTGTTGAACCTTTTAATATGACATCATTCTAATCATATTTTTGACTATCTTATTATCTACTTTACATTGCAAATAACAATTGAGTACCAAATCTACAGTTCCTATTTCAATAAAACGGAGAAAATGTTAAGAAAATATTGATCTTGATTGGAAATTCGTGGACCGAACCTGATTTGGCAATTTCGCATGTTTTAATTGATCATAAATTTAAGAATTTCGAATGTTAAGGAATGTGAATTTTGCGCGAGACTTTTCACAAAATAATTTAGTTTTCTTTATTTAATTGTTCAATGATCCTGCATTTCATTCGTTTCCATGATATATTGTTACCTAGCTGAGTCATTTACTAATTTATATAGAGAGATTCACAATACATAAGTCATTTACTTATTGATTTTAATAAGTCGCATGCATTACCCCGTGTATCAGGAATTGGACTATGGATCAATAAAATCCGATCCAAATAATCTATAAAAAAAGATGTGCTTCTCACGTATGCCAATACATTTTAAGTAAACAGTTCAACCGTTCTGGAGATTCACAATAAGCTCTAGTTTAAAAAATTGGAATAGAAAAATATAAAGCTCTTTTCGTTTCGGACAACAATAATAATTAAAACTACAGACTACTACAGTGGTCTTTTCCAACAAATTCGAGTGGCCACTTAGACGATGGCAAAAGCAGCCAATACATCATTTTTTTAATTACTAAACCCAAATCTTTTTTCCATGGCCATAGAATTACATTTATTTAATTGTAGTTGCTTCCGTCTCTTCTTTTGATTCATTAGATTTTAGAAATAAGTAAACAAAAACCATTAACCTAGACGATAAGAAAACATGATTCGATATGTGGGCCGTTTTTAATACAATAGAAATTGAGTACATGAGATTATACAGAGAAATTTCATGCCACATGTAATTTTTTTTTTTTTTATCATAAATGGAATTAGATTCATCAAGAAGCCAAAAAAAAAATGGAATTAGATTCAAGCTCAACTATCTTCAAGTTAAATATCTGACCCATCCGGCTACTATATCAACATCTTCATATTTCCAACTGAATTAGTATCTTATTATTGGTCGACGTGATTGCAGGTACAGTATGATTCTATAAATTATGTTAAAAGTTCAACTTTTATTTTTGAAATTACATGTTAGACGATTTTTTACTAGGTTTACCGTCATTTCCTGAAACTTAAAATTGAATGTAAAAGTATTATGTAACAACCTATATACAATCTTTCTAATCGCACATTTAAGCTTCGATCAGAGGTTTACAACAATCACACTTTTAAGATTCGATCAGAAAACCAAATCTTTTTTCCATGGCCATAGATTTATTTAATTGTAGTTGCTTACTACTCTTCTCTTAATCACACATTTAAGCTTCGATCATAATGTGTGTTAGTATTTTTTTTGGTGGTCAAATATTCCTCGAGGTTCAATATTCAAAGAGAAAGATATATGAGAGAGTACTATGCACATGTATTGGAACTTGTATTCGATTCTAGACTGATAAAAAGTTGTATACTTTTAACAAAGAGGCCTCATTTACAAATTATCCCATGTACAAGATGGAAGAATGGTCAATAAAAATACAGTATATACTTGATCATATGATTCTTTCATGTGCATTGTGATCCTAATTAAGTACAATATCATTCTCCAAATTAAATACAAATCTAGTTTCGATCCTATATTTTAAAATCAGCAAAAGAGTTGCAAATGTTTATTTCCTGAATCTGGCTCATTTAATTTATGAACCATTTCGAAATCCAACAGCTATATTATTTACAAAATAAACTATATATTGTTTACATCACAAACATAACTATAAAATATGTCAAACCAACAAAACACGCCATTTTATAGATATACATATAGATCGGTTCGGTATGTGAACTGTTGATATACACATCAATAATCATATACAAATTTTCCTCTAATAAACTCATCTTTAAAAATCAATCGATAAATCCAAATCATATGAAAAAAGAAAAAGAAAAAGAAAAAGGTAAATTCTTGGAGAAATCAAGCGTTAGGTGGAGAATACTCACAAACAACCTCCGTATCTACTTCCTTCCGGTGAAAATTCCGGTGACAACCACAAGCAGCGCATCTCAAAGCATCGACGGTTCCTTCATCGCCGGCGGCCATAAACTCACGGCAACCGTCGACGGCGTAACCTCCGATGTTAGCAGCGTGATTCTTCTGGCACTCCACGTATCGAATGTTACTGATGGCCGAGGAAGAAGAAGATGAAGTAGTAGTCCAAGAAGACGATGTGTTGGAGTTTCTTGATCTCTGCTTTATAACCATCTGTCTCTTCTTCATCATGAACTGTGAAACCCTAGCTAGTTTTATCGATTTATTATTATCCCTGGAACTGAAAATGGCTCTTTGGTCATACGAAAGACTCTTTATGAAAACGAAGTGAAGACTAGATGGTTTGTCCTTATAAATGTCATTTGTGCCCCTTTTATAAGTAACTTATAAGGATTTTTAATAATCTCACACTTGATGGATTTCACCTAATGGTATCGACATAGTGGCTTAAAATATGGGGCTACTTCACTACTTTGTACAACAACATAATTGATCTTTTTTTCTGTCTTCCTATTTCTTTATTTGTTTGGTCAAATTCCGTCTTCCTATAAATAGTCTTTAAAAAAAAAAATTATATTGCGTAAACGACAAAAAGAAATTATATATGGTAAAATATGTATATACATTCACATTAGTTTAATAATTATACTGTAGAGTTGGAATCGTTGTTTTACTGTTTGTTTGAAATTCTGTTTTGGCAAATGCAGACTTTGAAGAAGATATAAGGAGGCACGAGACTTTACGAGTTCAGTTAACTATAATGCATATAGCTTATAATATATATATCGCTGTAAACCATTTTGTAAACCATTAGAAATCAACAAGTAATGAACTTGAGAAATTATAAAAAAAAAACCTTAACCCTAGATACATGTCCCTTTTACACAAAAAAAAATAATATACATATTAGGTTAAGCTTGTTTTCTTCAAGAACACCGCCCTTTTGCTTAAGATTATATATGAACCAATGACGTTTCACAATTTTGTTCATCGTTATTTACGTAAAACTGTAATTTTCTTTTAAATTGGAGTCCCTCTCAAGTCTCAAGCCTCTAGGACAGTAACTTTAAAAGCTAATTTTGTGATTAGTGTCTCTCAAATCTTCTTCTCATATTAGATTTTTTAAAAACCTCTAGTTGATCTTTTGGAAGTTCTTTTGAATTCGAGCCACGCAAAAAAAAGTCATATGTGAATAAAATATCTATATACATTAGACAATCAAACTGGTTGAAATAGTTGATTACTATACACTATTGTATATTTTAGTGAAGATATATTTTATTAATGAAATAAATAAAAATGTATATGGTGAAATCTACAGTATAACTATTTTAAAAATGGATGATTGTGTCTCTCTGTCGATCAAACGATATTCAGTCTCTTCCAATTATTTCACGTATTGTCATGTTCAAACGCGACATAAGGGTATAGAAATTTATTATGGTCTTCGTTGTCCCTGACTCCCAGTAATAGAATACGGATGACATAGTGAACTATCAAACTCGTGTTTAAATTAGTCCAATAATCATAGTAGAATCTCTATAATTTTGAGACCAAAATAAATAAAATAAAAAAACCTCTGGAGT
>CM051366.1:19608054-19633054 GCA_028015245.1 Cardamine occulta
TCATTTAAACGCCACACAATAAAATACGTGTTGGAAATAAAAACAAGGAATTGGAGAAGATACTGAGCCAGCCTTATTTTACCGTCGAGATCATGTGCATTGCATTATACAGATAATTAATTTGCATAGAATAGAATGATAAATTATTTGAGTGAATAAATTAAATGCGAATCCGACTCAGTCCAACGGACCTGCTCCCACAAGCAAGAGACAATGACAGGTTTATATTGGAATGCAATCGCATTTCTAATCACTTTTTTTTATTATTCCAAACTTTCTGTATACATTTATATAATTTATAGTTGTACTTTTAAAAAAAATCCTCTACTAAATTCCTGTCATAACCGATAGATAATACACGATAATTTGATTATTATGGAATATGTTTCTTTCACTTTGATAACTCTTAATTCATATGTCGTACGTGTTGCAGATTGATTTTTGCAAGAAAATATAGAAAATGACTTATCTAATCAAAAAATAACTAAACAAGCAGCTTCGATTTTGCAAGAAAATAGTAAAACAATTAAAGAAGGGATTTGGTGTTGATGAAATTTTTGAAAAAACAAAAAGTTAAAACAAATGAATTGACAGGATTAGTAAAATTTTCTAATTGTATTTTAATACTGACTAATTAGGAGTTTCGACTAATTAGGAGTTTCGACTAATTAGTCAAATTGACTTCTTTAGTTCTTTTACACGTGAACCAACAAATGCATGGTCCCACTTGATACATAAAAGTCCATGTGAACATTAGACTTTTATTCTTCTCACTAGTACTAAAGAAATAAGTTTCATTAATCTGTACGTAACCAAAAAAATAAAATCTAATAGCATATATAAATCTCACACAGACACACATGTACCAAGAGGTCCAAGATACTGTATATTGTTTAGTAGTCTGTGTTAATGTTATTTTTATTTTATCGTTCGATTTAAAATTTACATATATAATACATAATGTTGATATATATATACGCTTTCAAATAAATAGACTTCGAGTATGTCATTCCCTATTTAGGTCGTCAATATATGTATACACTATTTTTTTTAAAAATTGAAAGCTTCTTATTTTTGTCAATTTTTCTATATTATACTATATATTAATAAAAAAATAGCTCAATGACTGCAAAACTTTTTTGAACGACGATAAGTTTTATCATGCGGATTTTTTTTTGGGATTTCTTACTGTAACTGATGATCAAAAATATAGATTCGAATAGTTATACTAAAAAATGTGTAATGTATTTTCTGCTATATAAGTAATGCAATAAATTTTAATTAACTACACATGATATTACAGAAAACGTATTTAATTTACACATATATTGTCAATGAAAGCTGGTTTGGTTATGTTGATAGTACAACAAGGGATCCCCCTCGGTAACATCGATTTGAACTTATCAATATTTGGATGGGTCATGGAAAGCTGATAATACCACAAATGTTGTGGATTGGGTGCAGACAATGAAACTTATTTACTTAGTCTTCCAGGTAGTTTTTGAAAGATTCCAGTCATCCCCATCTAGCAAGAGGTACATGTTAGTTTGATTTGGACAATGAGTAGTATACAAAGACACTGTAGATTCTATTTCCAGTTATCCCAAATTTCGTGGATCTGGTTTATATTGTCTCCAAATCCATGAAATGACTACTGGCTTTTGAAAAGAATTTTGTGAATTTTAAATATTACATGACTATTTTATTTGATTTTGAGTTGGTTCATAAAACTCGATAAAAAAACTTAAAATAAATAAATTTTAGAATGATAACTGCTAAACTCGTAAATACAAACATATTTATTTGTCACGAGAAATACATTCCTTAGAATTTATTTTGAGAATTTATTAGGATTAGTATGAATTCTCAAAAGATAAATTTTATAGGAAAAACACTAATTCACGTACGGACGCTTGTTGCAAGAAAATATGTTTGAACACATTTCTATGAAACATTTGAATGGGGTTCTCACAAAAAAAATTATATATATATATGTATATATATTTTACTTGATGTCAAAAAGTGAAAAAATATATGTATGAAAATGATGAGTAATGTATTAATTTTCATATAAATATTTGATAAAATATTATGTGGATCTCAAATTATTATTATTTAAATATTATAATATATTTAATTAAAAAAGGGAAATTTAAGTTAACCTTCTTCTTTACGTGACTTCTCATTTTTTATCTTCTTTTGGTTTTAGAGAGGTAATATTTTCTCAAAAAAATCTGAATCGTTAATTTATTCTAAGTCAAAAAGCAACTTGAATTTTCTTGAGAGAAAAGAGAAAAAATCATGGTTAAAAATCTCAATTATACAAGTTTGAGATATGATTTCGCAGAGAAAAATAGAAGAAGTATTGTTTTTAGAAGCTTTAAATTATTGTTATTTTTTAAAGATATTATTGTAGTTTTTTTTTAACTTTAGTTTTGTGGAGACTGAAATTTTTGTTTTTTCTATTAAGTAATTGAATAATTATTTTTTTGTTTGGGACCCCAAATTTCTCAGGATCGGCTCTGGTTGCAGGTTCAAAAGCCACACTAACATTTTATGAGAAGTCCCATAACTAAGTCTTCAAGCTTGCTAAGCTCTACTCCAAAAAGGTTGACCATTTTTCGGTTTTTACACTATTTGTACTAAATCCTAAGAATTAGTAACAAAATATATAGATGTACAAACACTGAAACAGTAGTTAACAAAAAAAAAACATTGAAACAGTTGTTTTAATAACATTTCAAGGCCATCTCCGGGCGAAACTACAAATACTATATTTAGAAAAGTTGTCATAATTGCCGATTATGTTATAGTAAAACATAGATAAGGTATCAAAAGCCGAAAATCACGCAAGAATGTCACGAAGTTGATTTGCCAAATGAATTAAAAAAGTAAGTTAGTTCGTAATAGATCTTTGACGACGACTTTGTTTTTATTTCTTCGCTTCTCGGTTACTACTAGTCAGGATCATACTGTAGAGTTAATTTCATTATTATATAATTAAACTAAAAGTGGAATTAGGTCTCCTTTTATATTTAAAGTAACATATATGAAATTAAGAATAAAGAGAGAGAAAAAGATAGGAGATTATGTTGAAAGGACTCTTTGTTTCTCACCAACCGTGCCCTGCTCGTGAAGTTCATAATCAAACAAACCCCTAAAAATCGACTAATTTTGTGATTTATATATATTAGTCAAAAATTTGTCGTCTTTTCCTCATAAGTGTTTGATTAACATCAGATTGAGACTTATAATTTATTTATATTCTCATGCGCTATATTATGATGCAATCTATATATTTATTTATTTAAAACTAGCTGCATCAATGAAAAATCAGAAAACTAAAGACGACCTACGAGAAAGGGCACACAATGATTATTAAAAAATTAACCACGCTTACTTAATAAACTGATTAATACTCCTTCTGTTTCTAATTAATCCAAGTTTTAGAAAGAAAAAAAAATTTGTTTCAAAAAGTTATATTTTTCTATTTTTAATACATAATTAGCTTATTTCTTGTTTCTTGTTGTCCTTATTTATTATCACAATTATTATTTTTATTTCATCACAATTAACTAATGAAACAAAGATAAAATAGTCATTTCAAAAAATTTCTTAATATTTGTCAAAGATATAAAAATTGGATTAATTAGAAACAGATGGAGTATTTGCTATTTGGGAAGCTAAACATCAAATCTACTTTTTTCAGTGTCGACTCGTTTGTATATCACTTGCTGCGGTACCTTTTGGTTTATCAAAAATAAATAAATTACTTCAGAAAAAGTTATCTTAATGTGAATTAAACATGACTAATCGCAAAACTAACCAAACGTTAATTTTTGGTTTTGTTTTCCATGTCCTTGGGCTTTGGCTTTCACTGTTGGGCCATATGGACATCTTAAAAGCGGGTTTTGGGTTTAATGTTCTCTCTTTTGATTCTTTCAGCCTTCTTCATAATTTGATCTATAAAGTTATTCGGATCACTTAGGCTTGGGCCTTGTCCATTCATTAACATAGCCTATAAATAGTAAACAAAGAAAGGACTTTAAAAATCGTAATAAAAAAAAACAAATTTATTTAATCCATTTAAATTTTCTTGATAATATGGAATCAATCAAAATGAAAAAGTACTAGTAGTAGGGCAAAAATGAAAGATTAAATGTTATGAATGTTTGTGGTGAAATAAATAATATGCTAAATATACGAAACAAACGTGTTTAGTACAAAACCAATATTGGAATAATAATTAAAACTAATAAATTTACCAAAAATAAATAAAAGTAATAGAATTTTTCATTTTTAAAAATATTTTGAATGAATGTAATAGGTATTTTCAAGTGCTAGATCGACAAAATTGATAATATATTACGTCTCTCCAAACTAAATTGCTCCCTTTTTCGGTGTGCGAGTCTTATTTTATTTTATTTTATTTTATTATATAAAAAGCTTACAAAAATAAGGATTGAAGAAAATTGAGTAATTGGTAATTGATACATCAAAATCATGATAATTCCAGCTTACGGAACGTTAACATCTAATTCTACATAAAGCTACTAAACTTTTTCAATGGATAGACTAATTGTATCAAAAAAAAATGCAAAATATGGAAAAAGTCGTTATGTTTGTTGAAAGCATTAGATACATGTCTCCTCTCCCATGTGAGTGCACATGGAATCATGCATGCAAGAAAACTGCCTCTACCCTTTTGTCTTTATCTCAATTCTCCAATAAATTTCCACCTTAAAATTGCATGATCTCTATATCCACTTCCGAGATCTAGACACGAGGCTCATGGTCTACATCAAACGGTTCTCCTTGATCACATTGCTAATAGATAAGAAGAAAAGTGGCATGAATCCACGCCGAGATTCCTCTTATCGGTCCCTTGTTGGTTGGTCCCAATCACTTGCAATGGATATGTAACTGTTCCTCCATGTTACTCTCTCTCTCTCCCGTTTACCATTATACCCTTCATTTTCTTCCATTTGGGTTGTCTACAAATGCGACTCTTTTGGCCTAATTGCATCAGTTTTGTTTTTTAAACAATAATTGTATCAACTTGTTCACTTCATTGTTTTGTTCACTTCATTGTTACCAATATTTTTTGTTATAATGAAAATTGGATTTTGACACCAAATCTCGACTGATGATCATGAAATTATTGGCCCGGTCATTAATTTTTACAGCCAAAGAGATCTAAGTTTTGTGGCTCATAGATTTTTTTAAAAAAACGACAAGTAAAAACATAACACTTATAAATAATTTTTTCACTGTCGTAGTTCGAACATAAGATATTTTGTTTTACATCATTTGATCGACAATATCCGATGTATAGCCTAATTTATACGACACGAAGTAACACAACTTACTAAAATCGAGTTCTAGTGCAAATATTGTAAATGTGGAATTTGACTAAAGCTTCAATTGCACTTTTTCTTTCGCTCGCGATTGTGTTTTGCGTTTACTTGTACATTTTATACAAATAATATATATTTTAACTAATAGACGAACTATGGTTTTTTTGGTCGAAAACGAATTATGATTTAAACATTAATCAAGTGGTATATAGGATATTATACAAAGGAATATATGGACCGTTATTAACTTACTATACATAGAGTAAGAAAGCTTACACTGTTACACACACACCTTCTATAAATAGCTGACACAACTGGTTGTCACTCACTCATACAATTCTCAAACTTAAGAACTAAGAGCTTCACTACACATCCTCTCTAGCTCCCAAGAACCAGCCATGGCCAAACTCATAACTTATCTTCTCTTTCTCACCATTCTCTTCTCTTTCATCTTTCTCACTATGTCAGAAGAAGCAGAATATCATCCAGAACGTGTAAGTTTAATAATCTTTATTTGAATTTTGTTTTCCTTTCCCTTTCGACTACTACGAAAAAACCCTAAAATCCTCGTTTCGTTTTGTTTTGAAAACAGTATGGACCCAAAAATCTGAAACCATACCGTAAGTATAACATTTTCTTCTTCTTCTTTTTTTGAATCTCATTTTTATTGTTTATAAAAAGGGGCAAATTAAAACTTGAATTTTACGATTACAGAATGTGGAGGGGAATGCACGAGAAGGTGTAGCAACACGAAGTATCATAAGCCATGCATGTTCTTCTGCCAAAAGTGTTGTGCTACATGTCTTTGTGTCCCTCCAGGCACTTACGGCAACAAACAAGTGTGCCCTTGTTACAACAATTGGAAGACTCAACAAGGTGGACCAAAATGTCCATAAGTATAAAAAAAAAAGAGAGAGAGCCACATTTTCTTTAATTAATTCTAGTATGTTTTTGTCTAGTATGTTTTTGTTATGATGATAATTAAAATTTTAGTGTTATTTGCTTGTAATATTTATCTTCAATACGGATCAGTATCATACTTTCCTATTATATATTCTATGTTTCTTTCATGTTTTTGTTGTTGTTATTGTTGTAATCAATACACTAAATGTGTATGGGACCTTCTAGTAATTATATAGTATTTGATTTTACTGTGAATGATAAAATTCCCAAGGATTCAGAGTTTGGATTCTTGTGGGACAATTATATTTTACTTTTCTAAAATTATCATCAAAATTCTAAAACTCTAAAAGTGCTAAGTTTATGAAAGATTAGATTAGGATCCACCCGAGTTTCTTAGGTTTAAAATAAATTTAATTTAAGTAAAATTAATTATTAAAGTAAATATGTGTGTTTAATAAGTTATCTTATAAAAATAAATTTAGGAGAAAAAGTAGAAATAATATTTTGTTAGAGAAAAGAGTTTGGTTATTAACATATTTTACATGAATAAATTAATTTCTATATTATAATTTTATTATTAACATATTAAAAATATATACCACATCCATTAGTTTGGTCTATCTTGTCATTTTGTTTTCAGTCACTATGTGAGATATGTATTTTAAAAATATCAGAAACCAAAAAACTAAACCGAATCTGACCCAACAAAAATCCGAAAAGATCATTAACTTCTCTATCTGAAAAACCAAACCCAAACTAAACTGAGAACTGAATGGATACCTGAAATATTTGAAATACAACTATATATTCGAAACCATTAATAATATATAAACTTGATATAACTTAATTATATACCCCACAGTTAGAAACAAAAAAATATCATTTACTTTTAGATCAAAATAACCAACATACACAAAATGCAAAAAGATTTGAAAGTTCTAAGTTATATTTGTGATAATTTAACCAAATTTTATTCAAATTTAACCAATTTTTAATATTTGTTTTCTATTTTGTGTATTCAAACATGACTTGAATGCAGATGGAACCAAACCAAACCGAATGAATCATAGACCTCTAAACCTAAAAACTCGAGAGACATGAACCAACCCTAACGCCCAGACCTAGTATAAGATGTAAAAAAAGATCCAGTGACCGGCGGCTATGTTCTCACTTATATCTAGGTGATATGTTTTTCTCGCAAGATCTTAATTGTCCAATCTGATATCCTCTTATTGAGATCGTATCTCGGTTCTCAACATAATATCTTTTTTCTCTCGTAGCTTCACTTTGCTGGATTCTTTCAATATTCTTTGTCTCATGGCATTTTCTGACAATATTTTCTAGCTCCACTCTTCCGTCACCAGCTCTCAATTTTATTCTTATCTCGAGCCTTATACCTTAAGATGTTTGGTTTTCACGGCTTTTTTTTTTCTGTTGTCGGATTCTTATCCACCATCATTTTCAATCTCCAACAGAAGTTCCATCGACTTGCTCTCTCCTCTAGCTAGATCCAGATAAGTGTATGAGAATTGGATCCACATGAGAAACTCTCTCAAAATGTATTTCTGCCTCGTTTTGGACTTATTTTCTTTATGAAAGAACAATTTTTGATTTTTTTGTTTGAAAGAAATCATTTACACACTTTTTCTCATCTATGGAGAAAACATTTTCTTCAATTTTCATGTCCAAGAGAGATGTTGTTTCTTCGTTTCATAAACCGAGAATATCATATATTTTTCTAACCAATTTCTTATCTTAATGTCAATTATATGTAACTTTTGTTGATAAACCCGACAAAACTGTTTAACAGTCGGTCTTGAATATCATTTAGTACTTCTAACATTCTGCATATTAGATCATCTCCTAAAATTTATTTAATACTTAATCAATTAGAATGGATTATACTAAATCAATTTTGTTCATTCTGCAACCAATTTTTTGGAATAAATCATTTACACACTTTTTCTCATCTATGAAGAAAATGTTTTCTTCAATTTTCATGTCCAAGAGAAGTGTTGTTTCTTCGTTTCGTAAACCGAGAATATTATGCATTTTCTAACCAATTTTTTTATCTTAATGTCAATTATATGTAACTCTTGTTGATAAACCCGACAAAACTGTTTAACAGTCGGTCTTGAATATCATTTAGTACTTCTAACATTCTGCATATTAGATCATCTCCTAAAATTTATTTAATACTTAATCAATTATACTAAATGGATTATACTAAATCAATTTTGTTCATTCTGCAACCAAGGTTTATATAATAAGATTTAGATAAATTAACAATTTTTTTGGTTTCCTTTTTTCTTTTTAAAATTATTTTTTAATTTTAATTACTGATTAGATAAATTAACAAACTCTTGTTTAACTTTTTTTCCTTTGGGAGAAATCATTTACACAATTTTTGCTTTCTTCCTTTGGGAAAAATCATTTACACACTTTTTCTCATCTATTGAGAAATTTTTTTTTTTAATTTTCATGTCCAAGAGAGGTGTTATTTCTTCGTTTCGTAAACCGAGAATATCATGCATTTTTCTAACCAATTTCTTATCTTATGTCAATTATATTTAACTTTTGTCGATAAACCCAACAAAACTGTTTAACAGCCTGTCTTCAATATCATTTAGTACTCCTAAAATTCTGCATATTAGACCATCTCTTAAAATTTATTTAATACTTAACCAATTAGAATAATAAATTAGATTGGATTATACTAAACCAATTTTGTTCATTCTACAACCAAGGTTTATATAATAAGATTTAGATAAATTAATAATTTTTTTGGTTTCCTTTTTTCTTTGTAAAATTAATTTTTAATTTTAATTATTGATTAGTTAAATTAATAAATTTTTGTTTAATTTTTTTCCTTAAGATAGGATTTTAGGTTTTATTTTTGTTTTTGTATTTTTATTTGTATTTGTTTTAAAACTATTTCTTGATTTTAATTATTGATTAGATAAATTAACAAATTATTGGTTTCATTTTTTTCTTTAAAAATTATTTCTTAATTTTAATTATTGATTAGATAAATTAACAAATTTTTAATTTCCTTTTTCCCTTTTAAAATGATTTCTTAATTTTAATTATTGATTAGATAAATTAAAAAATTCTTGGTTTTTTTTCCTTTTAAAATTATTTTTATATTTTAATTAGTTTTATTTTCGTTTTTAGATTTATTTTAAAATTATTTCTTAATTTTAATTATTGATTAGATAAATTAACAAATTATTGGTTTCTTGTTTTTTCTTTTAATCTTTTTTTTGTTTTTAGCTTATTTCATAATTTTATTTATTGATTAGATAAATTAACAAATTATTGATTTTTTTTTTGCTTTGATTAGATAAATTAACAAATTATTGGTTTCATTTTTTTCTTTTAAAATTATTTTTTAATTTTAATTATTGATTTGATAAATTAACAAATTTTTGATTTTTTTTATAATTATTTCTATATTTTAAATAGTTTTATTTTCGTTTATAAAATTTGTTTTGATTAGATAACTTAATTATTGGTAAACCATGATAATTGGTAAAGACTATTTTTCCTTCACTTCAAGTCTTCAACACTTCATTGCCAGACAAAAAAAAGAGAGTCATCGCTTGGGAAATCTGAAGATCAAAGACCAAATCTTGTTACTCGAAGTCCTCTGATTCCTAGAGTTGTCTGATAGAATCAGCCAAGAAGAGTAAGACATGCATCAAACTCTCTGTTCTCCTGCCATGGCTTAAAAACCTCAGAAACCCTCATAAATTCCTCAGGTACTAACTCTTTTCTCCAATGGTTCTTCATCAATGATGTTCAAAAGCTGCAAATCGATTAACCGACAAAAAATTAAAAGCCCACTTACCCATTTTTTGGTTTTGTTTGGATGATTGAGGTTTGAAAACAATGTCGGAAAAGAGCTTGCTTTCCTCAAGATTCCTCTTTTACACGATAACTGTTTCAACACTACTATTCATTTGCTCTTCTCTCTTCTTCCTTCAACGCAATGAATCTTCTTTCACTTCAAGTTTAGTTCGCAAGCTGATTCTTCCAAGAACAGACATCAAGAACGAGGATTTCAGGCAAATCAATACTAAATATGGTCGAAACAGAAATGTGTTAAAGGTGTTTATGTACGATTTGCCTTCTGAGTTTCACTTTGGGATATTGAATTGGCACAGCAAAGGATCTGAGATTTGGCCAAATGTCAACAACATTAGTTCAATCCCATCTTATCCTGGTGGGTTAAATAGGCAACACAGTGTAGAGTATTGGCTTACACTTGACCTATTATCTTCAGAGATAGATGAAATCAAGAGACCTTGTAGTGCAATTAGAGTGAAGAACTCGCTTGAAGCTGATATAGTTTTTGTGCCCTTCTTTGCTTCGTTGAGTTACAACCGCAAATCTAAGATCCGTGGAAACGAAACCATCAGTGTTGATAGATTGTTGCAGGAAAGATTAGTTGAGTTCTTGAAAAGTCAAGAAGAGTGGAAAAGATTTGATGGGAAAGATCATCTGATAATAGCTCATCATCCAAACAGTTTACTCTATGCAAGAAACTCACTTGGATCTGCAATGTTCATTCTCTCGGATTTCGGAAGATACTCATCTGCAATTGCCAATCTTGAGAAAGACATCATTGCGCCTTACGTCCACGTTGTTAAGACTATTTCTAACAATGAGTCAGCTCCGTTTGAGAAGCGTCCTGTATTGGCATATTTCCAAGGAGCT
This sequence comes from Cardamine occulta, assembly GCA_028015245.1. Classification (NCBI taxonomy): domain Eukaryota; kingdom Viridiplantae; phylum Streptophyta; class Magnoliopsida; order Brassicales; family Brassicaceae; genus Cardamine; species Cardamine occulta. Next base: position 19,619,034 of record CM051366.1, read on the forward strand.
ATCTACAGAAAAGATGTAAGTGCTTTTTTTTGAGTTTCTCCTTATCTTGTTAATGGTTTTTAATCTCAACCATCAAATTTGTTCTGTGTTAGGGTGGAAATATTCGCCAAGAACTCTATAACCTTCTTAAAGATGAGAAAGATGTTCACTTTGCATTTGGAACTGTAAAAGGGAATGGGACTAAACAAACTGGTAAAGGAATGGCTTCCTCGAAGTTTTGTCTCAATATCGCGGGTGACACTCCTTCCTCTAACCGTCTTTTCGATGCCATAGTGAGCCATTGTGTTCCGGTTATAATCAGTGACCAGATTGAGCTTCCATTTGAAGATACTTTTGACTATTCAGGTTTCTCTGTGTTTCTGCACTCCTCTGAAGCTGTAAAGAAAGGAGTTTTGGTGAATCTTCTCAGAGGGATAACAGAGAATCAGTGGAAGAAGAAGTGGGAGAGATTGAAAGAAGTTGTTGAGTGTTTCGAGTATCGGTTTCCTTCGCAGCCTGGAGATTCTGTGGATATGATTTGGTCTGCGGTTTCGCATAAGCTTTCTTCACTTCAGTTTGATGTTCATAGAAAGAATCGGTACCGTAGATCTGAAATATTTGATAGAAACCAATCGAGTTAAGATCATATAAGTGAAAGATATTTATTACTTCACTCTCTAGTTTTGTCTGTGGCAACCTTGGAACTTGACCTTGGAAGGTGTATAAGAAGAACGAACATAGAAAGTTCAAATTTTAACCTTTTCTTCTCCTCAATACTTCATCCAAAGTTTGTGTAGTAAATGATGAAGGAGATCATTCTAAAATAATCATAGATTTTATATAAACAGAAAAAAAGTTTAAATCTAAAAGTAATCAAAGTAATGTAACAATAAAACCACAATAAGAAGAAGATCCATTGATCTTTTAGAGAGAGAACGCGTTTTTTCTCGCCGTCCGGTGTTAATCCGGCTAAATGCCCGGCATCTTCCGTTTTTCACAGCGGTGGTGGTCGGCTCTTGTCTGGCACTGACTGGCTTTCTCAGCAGCGGTGGCTAGCTCTTACCCGGCATCGTCTGTTTCGTTAGCAGCGTTGGCCGGTTTGCGTTTGTTTTTCTGGTGGAGATAAGTTTTCTCCTTTCGGTTTTGTCTTTAATTTCAGAATTATGTATTATTTCTTCTAATAATCTCAAGGAATCTATATTTGGTGATGGCGTTTTGTCATATCCAATTCCGGTGGTTCTTCCCTGCATATGTCCTTGGAGTTTTTCTTAGATCTGGTTGTTTCTTGTCTTTTCAAGATGAGTTTCGCCGGATTGTTGTCTTTGATTTCTCATCCAGCGTGTGACGTGGTATATCCTCTTGTCGACACGTGATCATGGGTGAAGTTCAGATAGAATTTCTTCTGCAAAAGTTGGTTATCTAATGGACCTTTCTTGGGCTTATTTAGTTATGTAAACCTGAAGTTAGGGTTTCTGTTTAGTCCTTGTATGATATTGGTTCAGTTTAATAAAATCCACCTTGGAGGAAAAAAAAAGAAGAAGATCCAAAAACCTTGTGATGTAACATTATCTACTCAGCACACACTCACAATTGTAGAAACTTAGCGGCCAACGATAACATTTGGCCAACATAAACACACACACAATCACAGACTCATAATCTTGCTTTTAAATAGATAGATGGTCGCAGTCCTCATGTTGAGTAAAGTCGCAAACAATAATGGCTTCAACTTTCTGCAGTAATCAATCATGTCTTCCGCTCTACTGGAGTTGTCTTGGCTGCAAAGCCAAGAACACAGATGAGAGAAGTTAGATGCAAGAGAATGTGCAATTTCTGTAGTGATTTTCAGTAAGATCATCAAAGAAACACTCAGGGAGATTTGGAGAATTTAGTTTGATCTCATTAAGCATGTATTGGTTTTTGGCACTTACCATTTCCTTCCCGAGACGACAGAAGTGGTTTCTCCTTCTTATTACCGGTTTTGTCACCTGAGTTTGCGAGTCTTGTTGTTCTTGGAGAATTTGAGGTGATCCTGCCGTTACCTGGAGATGGTAGAGAGTGACGTCTGGGAACACTGCCTTTCTCAGTCCCATCTTGCTCAGCAGACTTTGGTGAGCCTTGCAGCCTCAGCTTTGCTTTCGCTGATTTAGTAGCTTGCATATAGCTAGGAATTGATGGGCTAGTCTGATGATGCCCATTACTCTCTTCACGCTCAGTCTTGCTACTAGCCGAACTCTTTTTCCTGGATTTCTGGTTCTCCTTCCCAGCTGAGTTCTCTTTATTGTTTGGTTTGGGAGTCCTTTCTTCTTTGGTATCCTTTTCCATTGAGGGTTTTGTCTCAACCATGGACTTTTCATTGCTGTCAATTTGGTTGACCAGTGAGGAATCAAGTGCGTCATTGGTTTCCAATGGTCCAGGAGTATGTACTTCCACCTCAGGAACATGTACCTCCTCCTTAGGCTGTTTGGGCATTTCTTGCTTTTTCTTTTCGTCACATACATTCACAAGTTCTTCTGCAGTTTCAGAAACTAGCGGATATGATGTTTCAGTTTTCTTCTCTAAGCCAAGCTTTGGCTTTTCAACTTCCTTATGAGGGGAACGTTGAGGTTGGATAGAGCTCTCAACTACAGGATTATGTACCTTCCTCAAGCTACGTTTCACTTTTTCAAGTTCAATCTGAGGATCTTCGACAGCAATTGGCTCTATTGCCTGGCTTGAAACTTTCCGGAAACTGCGTTTGGGTTTCTCAAACTCAAAAGATGTCTGTACTGAGGAACTTTCAAAATTTGCAGCAGGGACTTTACGGACATTCTTCTTGGCTTTAGAAGATTCGACCTCAGCTAAAATTTTGTTCTGAGGTTTTCTGACAGTTGTTTTCTTCGGTTGAGGAACTGGTTTCCAGAAGCATGAAGCTGACCAGTTCTCTAACCAGATCAAGTTTGAGTTTGGAATGGATGAATCATAGGCGTGTACAGGAATCACTTTTGGCGATGAAGCGAGAAGCTATTAACAAAATCATCCATCAAGATCTTTAATTGAGATTAAAAGCTCCATAATATAAAGGAGAAATTGTATACAGTGAGATTTGGCTCCGTACCTTCAGGGCAAAAGCGTTGGCTGTTAGTTTCTTAATTCCAAGGTAAGTATCTGTAGAGTTTGCAAGCTTGTTCTCCTGATAAAATCAAAAAGCCAGTTCTAATTACACGAGAGGATAAAAAATTATTTCTCCACCAATTCCAACTAGATTCTCTTCCTGGACTAAGCTTATAAATAAATGCAACCGGTCAAAACTGGAACTTGGAACTTACAAAGAAGCGAAAGAATCATTACCTGAAGCAGCTGCAATCTGCCTTTCCTAAGAACTTGAACACCAATATCAGAATTCCTGATCTCTCTTCCTCGAGCAAATGCTTGCAACCTGACAATTCCCATGACACAGCAAAGAGTTGCAACAGCTTGTCTCCTAACCAGGTGACCACGGATAAGTGCTTGTAGCCTTATTATGCCTTTGAGTGCCCAAAAAGCACGCCGAGCCTTCACACAATGAGCTCAAATCAGGATATACCCAAAAATATAACAATACTTACAAACAAGAGAGCCAAGCCTACAATCCAAACAACTGAAAACATTACCAAGTAACCTCTAAACGCAGCCTGCACAGACGTTGCTGCAATCTCTTGTTGGATTCTCTCTGCATCAGATAGTGTATTATCTTGAACAGGTGCAACATTTTGCAAATCTGTTGGTTTCCCCTCAAGAAGCTCTATTTCACCATCTGAGATCTCTCCAGGTTCTACATTTTGTGTCTCTAACATACCACTGCTACCTCTATCAACGGTATTGGTCACCGCAGATCCAAAAGATGGAAGATCTGATACCACATCGGATTCTTCTACCTTTGCAGTAACCAGTACCTCTTTTCCACTCACAACTCTCTACGCATGATAACAATAGTTAGAACAAAAACCAAATAAGACAAGTAATGTAATTGTATTAAGCAAATTAGTAGGCCTAAAACCATATTTAGACTAGCTATGATCACATATTATTATTACCTCTTTTCCTTTGGAGCCACTAGATTTAGATGTTTTTTTGCCAAGCAATACATTCTTTAACCACTTAGTAGACTTGCCCATGATGTATGAAACTAAAACACACCTACATTGTCCAAGAAACAACACAAGCTTATATATTACTAAAGATATAATCATCTTCTAGAGACTATGTAAATAGAGTTACTACTACCAATAGTCAAAATGAAGAATATCAAAATAAATCACTTGTTCACTAAATTATAGCAGAAAAGGGTAACATCATTTTGTAACAATCAAGTCTAATAATAAGCTTTGAAAAGATAAACCTTAATCATTAACAAAATGAAAGAATCAAGACAAAAAAAGAAGAAAAACAATGATTACCCTCTAAATTAACAAAGTTAGGAACATAAATAAAAACACAGGAAGTGGAATCATCGATTGTACAAAACCAGATCTGGAACTCACACTGCAAGTAGAAGAACACTAGGGTCTCAAAAACTCAAAAATCCACAACACGTGTGCTCCGAATGAAAACACCGATAAAATCAAACAAAAAGCACCGATATAGATAGATCTCTCTAAAATCCACAATATTCGAACAATGTCCTAAAAATGTCGGTTTCAAGTTCTTAGTAACCGTCGGATCTCCGTTCTAAATCCGAGTCTGATTCAGACAAGAGAAAAAAAACAAAACAAAGAGGAAGACAATATATACCGTAAATGAGAAACTGAGAAATGGTCTAATCAAATGCTTTCATTAGTCTCTTCCTCTTCCCGGAGCTTGAGGCTCTAAGAACTGTTCCTCTTTGCCTTTGGTGCTAGTCTCAGTGACCAGAAGGAAAGAGAAAATATATTTATATTTTGTTTGGTTCCAACATAATTTTAACCAAAAAGTAAGCATCTGAGCATCTCCATAACACTAATCTTACGCCGTTGATTTCTAACCGTTGGATCTATCCCCGAAATTTAGTTTTTTTTTTTTTTTTTTTATACATCCCCCGAAATTTAGTTACTAAATTTACTTCTTAGTTGAAACTTGAAAGATGAAAATAAGCGAGCAATCTTTAAAGAAAAAGAGGAAAAAACATTAAATGCGATAATGGAAAAAGAAAAACAAAAAGTATTAATACTCCATAAGCATTTGTGTATATCTATCTCTTCTAGAGTTGGACACTTTTAATTTTTAAATATAAGCTTTAGAGTTGTACAAAATATAAATTTTAGAAAGCAAAACAATTCAGATATTTTAAACTGAGTAATGAATTGAAATTTGCCCAAATTGTGTATAGTCGTCGACGTTACTTCGAGAACAAGTATAAGAATGCCGCTACGTTCATATGAAGCATTCATGTAAATTTACATTCATACCCTTTTTGTCGTTGAATAACGAAAGATTAACTATTCATTGGTTCACCCGCAACTATCCACAAACGCTGTGTTTGCAGGTGGCTGTGGTTGTAAGCATTTAAAACCAATCATGAAAATCGCAACATATTGCTCCAAATCATTTGAAATCGTTAGATTTTAAAAGTTCTTTCTAGCTAGCGTTTCCGGCTGCGAACGGTTGCAGTTAGTTTTATGAAAAATATATTTTTTAATTTTTTAATTTATAATACTAATAAAATTTTACAAAAATATCAAAAAATCAAAAAAATTAATGAAATATTACTAAAATAAATATTTAAATGTTTTATATATGTATTAACTAAACTAAAATATATTTATAAGTATAAAAATATGTTTCAAACCTCTTAAAATATTAATTAGTTATTCTAAAATTTATTTTAAATTTTTATTTATAAATTTTGATTATATTAAGACAATTTTTTTAATATAAATTATATATTTAAAATATATTTGATAATATTAAACAACAACCGCAACCGCTGTCAACCAGTCGGTAATTTTCCGCAAACGTATAAACGTATATGTTTCTAATTATTAAACCAGTTGTCTAAATTGTTTGATAACGTTTATAACCGTAATTATCTATTCTCACAAGTTTATGTAATCGCAACCGCAACCACTGCGTTTAAATCAGTTGAGCTAAACCAGTAACTATACGCGAGTGACGCACGTGGAAATTAATTACCGTATAAACCAGCTCGAGTGAAGTATCGTTGATTCGTTGTGGCGGTAAATAGTTATGAGCCTAAGCCCATTAAAGAAAAAGAAAAAAAGAACCCTAATTTGATTGGAAGCTAAGCTTATGACATTTCGTCGAACACCTTGAGCTCAATCAAACTCTTGAGAAGTGGTTCAAAACAATTCACGAAACTCAAAGGTACTTACAGTGAGATGGAGAAGAAGAAAGCAATGGAAATCGAAGGTTACCCGATCGAAGGATTGTCGATTGGTGGGCACGAGACTTGTATCATATTCCCATCTCTTCGGTTAGCTTTTGACATTGGTCGTTGCCCACATCGATCAATTTCTCAGGACTTCCTCTTCATCTCTCACTCTCACATGGATCATATCGTAAGTACTAACTCTTTCTTCCCGTCGCCTGTTTGTTTGTGCTGTAGAATTACAGAAGTTGAAGATTTCCTCACAGCCTAATTTGCTTGAATTTACTGGAAAAAAAAAAAAAAACTTGAACTTTCCGTTTAGATTTTGCAAAGATCGTTCCTTTTTGATAGTCCCCTGTTTTAAGAACTATGTGTTTATCATTAGTCTATTAATTTATTACTGTTTTGGGTTCATATTGTATTTGCTAGGGTGGATTACCAATGTATGTTGCGACTAGAGGATTATACAAAATGAAGCCTCCAACGATTATAGTTCCTAAATCCATTAAAGAAACTGTCGAGAGTTTGTTCGAGGTTCATAGAAAATTAGATTCTTCAGAGCTAAAGCACAATCTTGTTGGCTTGGACATAGGTAATTCAACCTTTAACATTTCATTGCAGCCGAAGATTTTGGGTTTTGTTTTTAACCTTGGGCACTTCTTTGGTGTAGGGGAAGAGTTAATGATAAGGAAAGATCTTAAAGTGAAAGCCTTTAAGACATACCATGTCATCCAAAGCCAGGTTTCTTTCATTAAAACTCACATGAGCTTTTCGATATCTTCCTATTGTTTTTGTGTCTTTGTTGAATTCACATGCTTTTGTGTGATATTGCAGGGTTATGTAGTGTATTTAACTAAACAGAAACTCAAGGAAGAGTATATTGGTCTATCTGGAAACGAAATTAAGAACTTGAAGGCTTCAGGTGTTGAGGTTTGTCTCTGATTTTCCTTCAATTGGTTGTCGAAGTTTTCTTATTTCGGTCTATTTCAAATTCAATATTTTTGCAATGGTCTGTCCAATATATAAGCATGTTTAATTAGTTGGGATTTTGGATTGTAGATTACAAACAGCATAACAACTCCTGAAGTCGCTTTTACGGGAGACACGACGGCGGATTTTGTAGTTGATGAAGCTAATGCTGATGCTCTCAAGGCGAAGGTTCTCGTCATGGAGGTGAATATTTGCTACTGATATGAATTAGGGCAATGTGCGTGGTTGTTAATGATATCCTTTTCGCTGGTCAAAGTTTCATGGCTTTGTATCTAATAAAGGGAAATTCTGTTGTCTCTATTTCCACTTGTGCAGAGTACATTTCTTGATGATTCGGTATCCATAGAGCATGCGAGAGATTATGGACATACCCATTTATCTGAGGTAAGGCTCCTCGTATCATTGAATACGACGAGTTGATATAAGACTTGAATCTTTGCCATGTTATTAGTCTCTGTTTCTTGATGCTCATGAATGGTTTCTATTTTCTTTCATTGCATCTTATTGTAAAACTGCAGATTGTTAAGCATGCTGAAAAGTTTGAAAACAAAGCAATCCTGCTGATTCACTTTTCGGCTCGGTATACAGTGAAGGTGTGTTTTCTTTATCCAATATGGTTATGAAGCAGTAGAAAAATCAGTTGCTTTCTTCTTTGTAGTGGTAAGTAATCTTTGCGAGTTTTCACAGGAAATCGAAGATGCGGTTTCTGCACTGCCTCCACCTTTAGAGGGACGTGTGTTTGCACTAACACAAGGATTCTAAGCAAACAATCTTGTAGGTTTAACTAGCAGTAAATTCAATGGTCATCCGGAGTTTCCATTCTTCTTCTTCTTGTAGAACATTCAGCGGAATCTTCAAAGCATTTTAAACCAGTAACTAACCCAAATTCGACCAATCCAAATCGCATTGGTTGTTTAGTGAATGCAAACCACAAGTTCTCATCCTTAGCAAGAATTCTTCTGTGAATAGCATAGGTCGCCATATTTCTAGAGAAACTCATATCAACATTCTCCACAAGACTAATATATCGACCCAAGAAAGAATCCATTATAGTCTTGAATTGATCTCCCAATGCGTTTCTCAGGCAATGAGCTCACAATCAAGGTTTCTAAATTGTTTCTTTGCTACAAGGTTGCTAAGTAAGATCAACCATTGAGCTCACAATCAAGGTTTCTAAAGTGGCTGGGAGGTATCAGATTGAGCAAAATTAGTTGGTTAAGCCGAATCCGGTTTGCCAAGAATTGTGGAATTGGCAGGTTTGGGCCGCAGCCGCAGGTGGACTATTGTTTTTGCTAGAAAGAAACATTTTTTTTATTGAAAAACAAAAACAATTATATAAATAACGTGTGGTGATTTAAAGGTTTTTAATTAATTAATGAAATTATAATATTTCTAAAAATAATAGTAATAGATAAATTACTTCTGTGAAAAAAAGTTGTTAATCGCATCTTAACCATATGTCTAGGTTCAACACTTGTATCTCCTTGTAATAGAAGCTGATTAGCCTTATGTCCCAAGTTGTCAAAAGTGTATATAGTAATTAATTGGTAGTGGCTTGTTTATATAAGAAATTTCAAAGTTTAGATTTTTTATTAGAGTGTGTACATTTGAATTTTAGGTCTAGTCTTATAGTTAATGATATTAGCTTTGCTCTTGACTAATCTGTTTTATTCTGTTAACTCTTTCTTGAACTTATGAGTTTACAATATTATAGTTTTTGTTTTCCTTTTGGTTCTATCTTTCTAGATCTTTTGTTATGCACTGTTTATCTAAAAGTAATGTAGCTAAATATAACACATATTTCTTTGTAATCATAGAGTTTTGGAGTTTCGTTTTGTAGATTTTCCCGAATCAAAGATTAAAACATGTGAATAATTTTTGCGAGTTGGTTTCTATTTTTAGCAAGAACTAAAACTCCAGATCAATGACCCATTTTTCCAAAAGGTTTAAATACTCAAACTATTAAATTATGAGCAAAATTGTACATTAAGTTTTTTAAATTCAACTAATGTTATTATTTTTCTAGCTATTGATTGATAAACCAAATCCAACTTATCATAAAAAAAAGTGTGTTCGTACAGTCGTAATTTACATATACAATTCAATGTTTCGGACTTAAAGCATACGACACTTAACTTAAGTCCGAAGGGTGGCGGAAATGAGAAGAAACTAGAAAATTTTGACAAAATGCAAATATATTCGTAGTATCCACACAACACAAATGACATATTCAAAGTCTTGAATAACAATGAAATTATGTTCGTAATGTGACCGCGTCCAACATTTCAAAAACATTTAAGTCATACTATATAGTTTCTATGACCGTGTGTTAGTTACAGTTTATTCAGTTTTACATCAGACAATGCTTGTTGAATTATGGTTCCATTCTATTGGACTATTTGAAAGACTTCCTAATATTAATAGCTCCTCATGATAAATAACAGTTTGACTTCTAAAGTCAAGTCTTATAATATTCGTATTGACCACGTTGATTATAGTCAGACCAAAATATAAAACACAAACTAATTGTTTTGTCGAATAAACCGGTGAGCCGTCGTAATCATCATATGGACATGGAATAAAATGTGTATTTTTGGTTATTTCAGGGAAGTTTTGGGGGAAATTGCTTCAACTTTTCACCATCCCAACTCTCGTTTCATTTTGATTGACTCGAAATGAAAAAAAAAACATCAAATTAAGACAAATATTTATATTTATAAAATTATGTTCATTTTCCATTATTATAAAATATTGTTTATATGATTAAAAAAACTCGGTCTCCGTGAATCACGATTATTCTCAAAAGAGCCAAAGTGGGTTTCCAAGCAAAAGATAATGATTTGAAAGAATTGACTCCTCAAATAATGTAAAGAGCCGAAGAAATTTTAAAGTACAATTGTTTTTGGGAAATTTGGCTAAAAAAGCTATGTAGCTTTTAGTTTGTTCATTTATACATTTTTTTTGTAAATTGTTATTTTTTTAAAACTGGCCATAGCAATAGAAAAACATAAATTTTCAAAAAAAAACTGTCAAAACATGTTCATAAACAATATAAAAGAAGATTTAGAAGATAAAGTTTTTAATTTTAGACAGTTTTAAATAGTTTTTTAGCTTGATGAAATATGTTCTAAAAAGTTTAGAATATGTATTCCGAGAGTTAGAATACGTGTTCTAGCACTTGTACATCTTCTGAAAAAATTAGATTATGTATTCTAGCAATTGTTTATGTTCTAAGAAATTTAGAATAGAGATTTCAGAACACATATTCTAAACATTTTAGAATTCACATTCTACAAAATTTAGAATACATATTCTAGCACTTGTACATGTTCTAAAATATTTAGAATGTGTATTCTAGGAATCTAAAAAATTTAGAATACACATTCTAGCAATTGTACATGTTCTAAGACATTTAGATTATGTATTCTAGTGAAATTAGAATACACATTCTGATTTAAAATTTTTTTTTGTTAGATATAGAAACTGAATCTAAAATTAAGGAAACTTAATATTTTTAAAAAATATGGGTTTTTGTATATATTTCGAAAAAATTATATATATTGAATAATCATTTATTTCCCAATAAATATTTTATTTATTTTAAAAAATCTATTTTAAATAGATAAATTTTAATTATCAATAAAGAAATTATATATGTTTTATTTTAATTTTTAATTTTTTTTCTTTTATTGATTTATTTTGAGATATATAGTTGAGGTTTTAAATATATATATATATGTATATATTATTTGTATTAAAAAAGGTAAAATTCTATTTGAGATATAGGTTTTGAAATTTGTTAATTTTAAAAATTAAGGGTATAATGGAATTTATATAATTTTAAAAGTATATTTTACCAAAATTGGCAAAAAAAGTATAAATGGTCAAATTTGATAAAAACATCCTATTTTAACAAATTCCCCATTGTTTTTTCCAAAATTAATTTTTGTTAGATGTGAATTAAAGCGGCCGTGTGGTACAAGGACAACATTATCCAAAAAAAAATATATTGTAAAACAGAAAATAAAATAAAACAAGAAACAAAATCTAAAACATCTAATAGAGTGAGACAGAAAGGAGTATTTTTAAATCATTTGCTTGTAACCCTAATTAGTACTCTCCTATTATGGCCTTTAAAAACAGTAACATCTAAAGTACTACTTATATTCCCTTGATACTATATGTTAGTACAATCAATCTAGACACTTTTTCTGAATATGAATCTAGACACTTAAAAATGTGTCTGAATTAGAATGAGCAAGCGTGTATGGCATATTTTGCTGGATAAAGGAAATGATGACTTGTGTATGAGAACATTTTATGCGTGTGCAATTTGTTATGATATGTAGTTAATGTCTTTGCGATAGTTCAAGCTCCTAAACCGCTTCCGCATCAAACGAAATGAAGCGCCATAAGATGACATCGATGATATATATAAGAAATAATAGTCAATTGAATTGAGTATGTTATGTTGTTCACACGTCATTAGCTAAGTCAAATAAAATTTACCCTCCCAACAATGTTGTATTACTCCACCTTTCGTTATTTTAAAGTCTTTTTGGCTAATACTATGCTGTATTATTTTTAAATTTAAACATTATTTAATATTTAGCTAAACACACAATTATACCAATAAAAAATTAGTGCAAAATACTAGTAGTAGTCATAAAATATTAAATAGTTATAAATTTTGCATTGTTTTTTTTAAAATCAAATAAAATGAAATATATAAAAAAGAACTAAGGGAGTATTAATTTTTTATAGTTTGAAGTTTTTTTGTTTGTTAAAGATCATTTGAAGTGGTTAAAAGTTTACATGCATTAAAACAAATGATTATATGCATTTAATAAAGTTTATTCATAATTTTATACTATTTGTGTAATAATATAATTCATCTGTTTAGTTTAATTTAAGTTATTTAACCAACTGATGTGATTTTTTTTCTTAGACCATTTTTGAAATAAATTGATAGACTCACTATAGAATTTTTTTTTTTTTTTTTTTGTATAAATAAAGATAGTCGGAAAGAAAAATAAAATTGGGGGGGGAAATGAAAATTTCAGAGTAGTTTACTTAACAAAACAAGAAATTCTCAGAAATTAGTGTGAAAGTGAGATGAAATCTTCATTAAAGCGGGCCCCAAACGGACCTATTTATACAGAAGCACCTTGGTCCATTTCTACGAATTAAAAAACCAAAACAAATATCGAAGAACTCACTCACGAATCACAATCTCTCTTTCTTTTTTGTTAAATACACTCACAAATTACAATCTCTCTAAGAATTTTTCAATGGCTTCGCTTCATTTATCTTCTCGTTTTCTTGGCTCTAACACTAAAAAACATAGCTTCATTTCCATCTCTCATAATTACTCTGCAACCTCATTCACTAGATTCACCCGCAAGGTTTTTTTTTTTTTATTGTATTCAGTTACGTTCTTGTCTTCTTTCAAGAACATAATAATTTACTTAAAATTGTTGGATAATTTCAGAAGTATGTGTCATGTTCGATGTCTATGAATGGTTGTGATGCGGATTTCAAGACGCCACTTGGTACAGTTGAGACAAGAACTATGGCGGCTGTTTTATCTACTTCAGCCGCTGCTGATAAGCTTATCTCCGCCGTGTCTGAACTCAAAGCTCAACCTCCGCCGTTTTCCTCCGGCGTCGTCCGGTTACAGGTACATACATCCTCTGTTTTTTTTTAAAGAGAAGATCCGATGAAAGAATGAGATCACGCCACGTGGTGATTTTTCATTGGCCTCTAATGATATCGTTCTATAGCTCGTTCCTCTTGCTGTATTATTCTAATCATTTAAGTTTTTTTTTTTTTTTGGTTCTTAATAAGAGCCTAATCATTTAGTTAGTAGTTGATTAAAAAACAGTATAGAACAGCACACAATAAGAATAAATAAAATACTAGTAGTGCTTTTTATTTTTCGTAAGTACATGAAGTGTTTTTAAATCGAGATTCCACGACCTACGGATTTTATGTTTTTTGAAAAATCTTAATCGATATTTTTTAAGTATTCAACTAATGAATTAAACTATTTTATGGTCTAGGATGAGTTACAAATAATATTTTCTACTTGTAATAATATAAAAGAAAAGAATAGAGGTGATAATTATTCGCATATTCGTGAAGTCTCCAAGTGGTTTATTTCAAATACTAGAATTCCAGTAATTATTTAGAATATAGTAATATTTAATTTTCTCTTAAAACACAGTTGGGTGATTTGGGTCGATGACAAAAGTCTAATAATGTCCATAACTAGTAGTATAAAATTGTTGTTGCTTTTGGTGATTAATAATAAACTATTAGGAGAAAAGATATGGTTAATAATTTACCACGAAAGAAGAAGATACGGTTTTATTATAATATTATTATTAGTTTTATGAATAAAATTATAAAATACAAACTCAAATGGGGTCGTACCAGATTCCGCTAGTGAATCTAAACTATTACAATACTTTTGGGATACATGGACATTAAAATTAATCATTTCCATTAGTCAACTAAACGTAGATTTAATTTCATTAACAAAGACAGTTAGAGAAAAAAAAAAAACAAAAAAAACAGAGTCGAATATTTTCCCGCGCAATATCTCAAAGTGGTTTTTGTGGATAGGTGCCAATTGACCAGAAAATCGGAGCAATTGATTGGCTTCACGTCCAGAATGAGATTCAGCCTCGCTGTTTCTTCTCTCGTCGCAGTGACGTTGGTCGTT
>CM051366.1:19633154-19908154 GCA_028015245.1 Cardamine occulta
CCGATCTTCTTCTCGACCTGGCAAACGAGAACGGAAACGGAAACGGACACGTGTCATCATCAGATCGTAATCTGGTTAGCGTAGCTGGTATCGGTTCTGCAGTGTTCTTCCGTGACCTTGATCCCTTCTCTCATGATGACTGGAGATCCATTCGAAGGTATGCTTACAAGTTTCGATCTGTAAAATTTCGGGAAAAAACCAAGTGTCGTTAGCTCGACTGGAAAAGTATGACGCTTGGGATGAAACTAATATTACATAATGTGAGTTCGGGTTGGGGGATTACGGACTTCGGCCCAGAACCTCATGTTAATTTAAAAAATTTTCGGGAAAATTTATATGCTTTATATGTTTTTTGTAGGTTTCTGTCTTCAAAGTCACCTTTGATTCGTGCATATGGTGGAATGAGATTTGATCCTAAAGGCAAGATCGCTGTAGAATGGGAACCTTTTGGTGCATTTTACTTTTCAGTGCCTCAGGTCGAGTTTAACGAGTTTGGTGGAAGTTCAATGTTGGCTGCAACTGTTGCTTGGGATGATGAACTCTCTTGGACATTGGAAAATGCTATTGAATCACTTCAGGAGACTATGCTTCAGGTTTCTTCTGTTGTAATGAAGTTAAGAAACAAGTCACTAGGAGTATCTGTTTTAAGCAAGAATCATGTTCCTACCAAAGGAGCCTATTTCCCTGCTGTAGAGAAAGCTTTGGAGATGATCAAGCTAAAAAGTTCATCCCTTAACAAGGTAGTTTTGAGAACCATGTCTGTATCTCTCTCTTCTTAAAACAATTGTAAGTTTTTGCTTAACTCATGTTTTTGTTCGGTTTTGGGAAATCAGGTTGTGCTTGCTCGAAACAGCAGGATTATTACGGATACCGATATTGATCCCATTGCTTGGCTTGCACAGTTACAGGTGTGTTATATAGTAAAACTATAGTCAGTTTTTAGATTAAAGCAATGTTAAGACTTAAATCTCACTCAAATTATATATTGTGTGACAGTGTGAAGGACAAGATGCATATCAGTTCTGTCTTCAACCACCAGGTGCACCAGCTTTTATCGGAAACACGGTAGGTTATAAGTAGCCTTGTGGTACATTCTATTTTATCTTTGTTAAAGATAGGTGTCTGACATAAATCTTTGTGAAACAGCCTGAGAGACTATTCCAAAGGAATCAATTAGGTGTATGCAGTGAAGCTTTGGCTGCAACTAGGCCTAGAGCTGCTTCAAGCGCTCGTGATATGGAGATAGAGCGTGACTTACTAACCAAGTCAGTTTTAACTTTAAATGCTTTGAACAATTATAGAATCCATTCCATTTCCGGATATGTATACTGATGTGATTTGCTAAACTGTTGCAGTCCGAAAGACGACCTTGAGTTCTCTATTGTACGAGAGAATATCAGAGAAAAGTTAAACGTAAGTTTTAATCTTTGATGTTTCTGCAGCTTTAGTACTGCCTTTCTTGATAATTCTTTGCTTATTATCATTTCTTTTGCTTTGCAGGGTATATGTGACAGAGTCGTTGTTAAGCCTCAAAAAACTGTGAGGAAGCTTGCAAGAGTGCAACACCTATATTCTCAATTGGCAGGGAAACTTAAGAGCGAAGATGATGAGGTCAGATTCAAATACTTTTAGGTATTGGGATCTTCTTTTCTTCGAATAAGGTTTTAACCCTTTGTCTTATATCTTATCTACAGTTTGAGATCTTGGCTGCCCTGCATCCAACTCCAGCTGTTTGTGGGCTTCCAGCAGAAGAAGCCAGGCTTTTGATTAAGGACATAGGTAATACATTTTCTTTTCTTGGCTCAACTATCTCCTAGTAACTATAGATGCCTATGCTCTTTTAGAGATTATAACAATTATGCTTATTCAAACATTACTTTGTCTTCCAGAATCTTTTGATAGAGGAATGTATGCTGGACCTATTGGTTTTTTTGGTGGAGATGAGAGTGAATTTGCAGTCGGGATCAGATCAGCTCTAGTCGAAAAGGTGAGCTTATTTGATCATTGTGGTTTAGCTAGAACTGTAAAAATGCTGAATTGGTTGTTCTTTTTGTTTACAGGGTCTTGGGGCATTGATCTATGCGGGGACAGGGATAGTAGCAGGAAGCAACCCATCTTCAGAGTGGAATGAGCTTGATCTTAAGATATCTCAGGTGCTGACTTTTTTTAATAAAGAAAATGTAACTTAACACTGTGCTTCTTTGTTTCCAAAAACCTTAGTTTTTATTCTTGTTGTTTTTGTAGTTCACCAAGTCAATTGAATACGAGGCAACAACATCTCTTCAGGCGATTAATTGAATATGATGCAACAACAACAACAACAATAACAACATTTGAATTTGATTGTATTTTTATGGGATGGGGTTATAGTAGAAAGCAGTGTTTGTCTCTCTCCTAAATAGAAGGAATAATTACTGCAAAATATAGGTTTTCTTTGTTTTTTTCCCCGATTGTTAATTGGCTGAGCCTTTTTTAGGCTTTTATGAATGTTAATGTGCTTCAACTTTTATTTATTATTGTTACAAGTCTTCTACATTCTTTTCCTCAGAAGTAGATGTTCAATAACAATGATAAAAGCTGACATGACAACCAAATCAAATTTAAAATCCAAAAAACATAAAGGAAACAAGGTTATGTAAAACAAGAACGTTGAAGTTTAAGGAAAAATATAAGCTTAATTCTAAGAGGATTGGGATAATCATTTCCACATCTACACACTCTTTGAAGGGAGGGCTTGAGTGATAAAGAGAAAAGAAGAAGTAAAAAAAAAAACTTTAAATTAAAACGATGATGCTTTTTCAATTTTATGAAAACGAGGAATATGGAACATGTGCTATACTAATTGGAGAAGTATATATGTCTATTTCTTTTCATGTCCCATTTGACTTATTTGTAACTTTAAGGTCGATACATTTAAGATTTAACAAACCGATTATTACTTATTACGGGTCTTGTGATTATGATAAATAAACCGGTTATTAGTATTTGGTTTGATAAGTTAAGGAAAAAAGGTAGAGTTAAGAGAGCACGAGGGGGACGACTAGTTTCTTCATCGTGTAGTGTGTGCGTGTGGGTGGGATACAAAATCAAGGAACATAATGGTCCCTACCTAGACCCGAGCTTCTCACATTAATTGTTAATATTCATAAGAAATCATAACGCAAAAAAACAAGATTTCCTTCTTTTTTTTTCTGTTTGATAAGAAAATACTAAACCACTGTATACAACATCAGTAAAACCTTTATAAATTAATAATATTGGAATCAGTATATTTTTATAATATTTTATTAATTTATTGAAGTTATTAATTTATAGAGATGATATTTGAGTCAAAATAGTAATTTAAAACCCAAAAAAATTATTAATTTAATGAAGTATTAATAAATCAAATATTAATTTATAGAGGTTCAACTATATTAGTAATTGTGTTCATTTATTCAGTGAAAATCTACCTTCTGATGTGAAAGTCCCATAACATTTAGTGATCCTCACATGTCACAGCCAATCATTTTATCAATTTCTTAGACTTGAAATGTAATAAAAATATAAAAATATTTGTTAGTTATAAATTTTTTAAAATTTCAAGAAGAGCAAAAATCCGCGGGATGTTTACGATGGTGTGGGTTTGGGGAATCGGTGTTTTAGGAAACTGTAAATGGAAAATATTAATATTCCTTATAGTTTTTTTTTCTTTAGTTATGGAAAATATTAATATTCCTTATAGTTGGCGTAAGGATAGTTTTGTTTTGCAGATTTAAGAAACTAGTACTTTATTACATAACTATAAATTCCATCCAACAACCTTATTCGCCAAATCTTTTCCATAGGAACATTGAAAAGTATTCTATTATATTAAAAGAAATGAAGAATCAACGAAAAACAAATAAAAATGAGATCGTACAATAAAAAAATGGGAGAGGACGTAAAAAGTGAGAATAAAACGAAGGCTTGGCGATAGAGAATGGAATCAGATTTCCCATTATCTCCACTCTTACGCCAAATATTCTCTCCCCTTTATGCCCTCCACCAAAATTAGGTTTATTAATTCTCTAATTAATTAACAACTAACCCATTCATCTCTGTCTTATTTCATACTAGTATTTTACTAGTCACAGTGATTTTAGTTTGTCAAACACTCAAACTCATTAAAATTGGCAAAATTTCTTAGAATTATTTCATTATTTGGGTTAAAAAACATTGGCAGTAATTTCTTTCCACATTTGTAAAATACATTAACTTCTATAAACAAAGACGTGTCTATAAAAACATGTCATTATTGAAACTAAAATTTGATTAGTACTAAAAAAAACATGCAAATGAAAATGGTTTAAAGAGGAATAGATTCAAATAAATAAAGCAAGACCTCGAAAAGAAAATACTTTCTTCTCTCACTTCCGCGATTACCGTAATAATCTCTGTCACAAAAACAAACCAAACTCTCACTCTCTCTCTCTTATGAGAAGAAGACATTCTCGAAAAATGCGAACACTACTACTATGAACACGACGTCGTTTCACTCGGATCCTCCTCCGCTTCCGCCGTCGAGGATCCAGCGAAAGCTCGTCGTCGAGGTTGTAGAGGCGCGTAATATTCTCCCTAAAGATGGTCAAGGAAGCTCAAGCGCTTACGTCGTCGTCGATTTCGATGCTCAGAAGAAACGAACCTCCACTAAGTTCCGTGACCTAAACCCTATTTGGAACGAGATGCTCGATTTCGCCGTCTCCGATCCTAAAAACATGGACTACGACGAGCTCGATGTCGAGGTTTACAACGACAAGAGGTTTGGTAACGGAGGTGGCCGGAAAAATCATTTTCTCGGTAGAGTTAAGATCTATGGAAGTCAGTTCTCTAGAAGAGGTGAAGAAGGTCTTGTGTATTTCCCCTTGGAGAAGAAGAGTGTATTCAGCTGGATTCGCGGTGAGATTGGCCTTAAGATTTACTATTACGATGAAATCACCGACGAAGGAGGCCAGCAACAACATCCACCGCCACAAGAAGCTAATGAACACCAACACCAACAACATCAACAACAACAACAACAATTTCCTCCTCCGCCGCAGCAGATGCAGAATTTACCACCGGAGAAACCTAATGTAGTTGTGGTTGAGGAAGGTAGGGTTTACGAATCGGCTCAGAGACATGAGGATATGTGCCGTAGCTATCCGGAGACTCATCAGCAACCACCGGTGGTTATTGTCGAGGAGTCACCACAGCAACAGGTAATGCAACGTCCAAATGATAACCATCTTCCACGGCCACCGTCTCCACCGCCACCTCCATCGCATCAATCGGCGGGGGGAGTTCATTATTATCCACCGGAAGTGAGGAAGATGCAAGTAGGGAGACCTCCCGGCGGAGATAGAATTAGGGTTACGAAGAGAGCAAATGGGGATTATTCACCTAGGGTTATCAATAGCAAAATTGGAGGAGGAGAGACGACGGTAGAGAAGAAGACTCATCATCCTTACAATCTTGTTGAGCCAATGCAGTATCTCTTCGTTCGGATTGTGAAGGCGCGTGGACTTGCGTCTAACGAGAGCGCGTACGTTAAGGTACGGACGTCTAACCATTTCGTCAGGTCTAAACCGGCTGTTAACCGGCCCGGCGAATCGGTTGATTCTCCGGAATGGAATCAGGTTTTCGCTCTTGGTCATAACCGGTCTGATTCCGCTGTAACCGGCTCGACGCTTGAGATCTCAGCTTGGGATGCTTCGTCGGAGAGTTTTCTCGGAGGAGTTTGTTTCGATCTTTCTGAGGTTCCGGTTCGTGATCCGCCGGATAGTCCGCTCGCTCCTCAATGGTACAGGCTTGAAGGCTCCGGCGTGGATCAAAACTCTGGGAGAGTCTCTGGTGATATTCAGCTCTCTGTTTGGATTGGTACTCAGGTAGACGAAGCTTTCCCGGAGGCGTGGAGCTCCGATGCTCCTCATGTGGCGCATACGCGGTCTAAGGTATACAATTCGCCAAAGCTCTGGTACTTGAGAGTGACGGTTCTCGAGGCACAGGATCTTCACATTGCTCCAAATCTTCCACCATTGACGGCGCCTGAGGTCCGTGTGAAAGCTCAATTGGGGTTTCAATCAGCGCGTACAAGACGAGGCTCAATGAATAACCACAGTGGTTCGTTTCATTGGCATGACGATATGATCTTCGTCGCTGGAGAGCCGTTGGAAGACTGTTTGGTTCTGATGGTGGAAGATCGGACTACTAAAGAAGCAACGCTTTTAGGTCACGCCATGATCCCAGTGAGCTCCATTGAGCAGCGAAATGATGAACGCTTTGTGCCGTCGAAATGGCACACTTTGGAAGGAGAAGGTGGAGGTGGAGGAGGTGGTGGAACTTATTGTGGAAGGATTAGCCTAAGACTTTGTCTTGAAGGTGGGTATCACGTTCTTGAAGAAGCGGCGCATGTGTGCAGCGATTTCCGGCCGACGGCTAAGCAGCTCTGGAAACCGCCAATCGGAATACTCGAGTTGGGGATTCTTGGAGCTCGTGGGTTGTTGCCAATGAAGGCTAAAAACGGAGGTAAAGGTTCCACTGATGCTTACTGTGTTGCTAAGTACGGCAAGAAATGGGTCCGGACTCGAACTATAACAGACAGTTTTGATCCGAGATGGCATGAACAGTACACGTGGCAGGTTTATGATCCTTGCACGGTGCTAACGGTTGGAGTCTTCGACAATTGGAGGATGTTCTCTGACGTCTCCGATGATAGACCTGACACTCGGATTGGGAAGATACGGATTCGGGTCTCAACGTTAGAGAGCAACAAAGTGTACACCAATTCGTATCCTCTACTGGTTTTGTTACCTAGTGGTCTGAAAAAAATGGGTGAAATCGAAGTAGCGGTCTGGTTTGCATGCCCGTCGCTGCTGCCTGATGTTTGTGCGGCTTATGGACAACCGCTTCTGCCTCGGATGCACTACTTAAGGCCTCTAGGCGTAGCACAACAGGATGCATTGAGAGGAGCCGCCACGAAAATGGTTGCAGCTTGGCTGGCTCGAGCTGAACCACCATTGGGACCTGAGGTAGTTCGATATATGTTAGATGCGGATTCGCATGCGTGGAGCATGAGAAAGAGCAAAGCAAATTGGTATAGAATTGTTGGGGTTTTAGCTTGGGCAGTAGGTTTAGCTAAGTGGTTGGATAATATCAGGCGGTGGAGGAATCCGGTGACGACTGTGCTAGTCCATATTCTTTATCTGGTTCTTGTTTGGTACCCTGATTTGGTAGTCCCGACCGCGTTCTTGTATGTAGTGATGATCGGAGTTTGGTACTATCGGTTTAGACCCAAGATTCCAGCTGGTATGGATATCCGCTTATCACAAGCTGAAACTGTCGATCCTGATGAGTTAGATGAAGAATTCGACACCATACCAAGTTCAAGGCGACCAGAAGTAATTCGAGCTAGGTACGACCGGTTAAGGATCTTAGCTGTTAGAGTTCAGACCATTCTAGGCGATTTTGCAGCACAAGGCGAAAGGATTCAAGCGTTGGTTAGTTGGAGAGATCCGAGAGCGACTAAGCTGTTCATAGCAATCTGTTTGGCGATCACAATAGTTCTATATGCTGTTCCGGCAAAAATGGTGGCAGTGGCTCTCGGGTTTTATTATCTTCGGCATCCGATGTTCCGAGACACAATGCCTACGGCGAGTATCAATTTTTTCCGGCGGTTGCCAAGTTTGTCTGATCGTCTCATCTAAAAGGGGTCTGAGTTTTTGAGAAGAAAGAGGTGAGGAGACTAAATTTACCCAATTAGGTGTTTTTTGAGTATCCAAACAGTTTCTTATGATACTTGAGCCGAGGAGGAGATAGAATAAAGATTCATTAAGCTATGATTTAAATCGTATTATTATGATTCGTTATTTTATTATTCGGATATAATCAGATGGTATGATGCAAAAGAGAGAGACTTGAAAGGTGCAAAAAGAAGTCAAACTTGTCAGTAAAGTTTTTGACCAGAGATTTGCTTTTGGTATTTCTGTAATCTAAACTGATTTATTAATTTCTCATCTAACCACGCATTATTAACCGTGTTGTTCAAAACAATAGTTTTATTAGTATATGAGAAAAACATTATCTTCATTGATATACCATTTGCAATATAATTACTATAGAGCTTTTTGGATATAATAATTTATTTGTATAGTTAGTATACACAGTAAAACCTCTATAAATTAATAATATTGGAGCCAATATATTTTTATGATATTTTATTAATTTATCAAAGTTATTAATTTATAGAAGTAATATTTGGATCAAAATAGCAATTTGGGATAAAAAAACTATTAATTTAGTGAGGTATTAATGAATCGAATATTAATTTATAAATGTTTAACTGTACTATACAATTAAACATCTATAAATTAATATTTGATTCATTAATAGCTCGTTAAATTAATAATTTTTTCGGTTTCAAATTGTTATTTTGATCCAAATATTATCTTTATAAATTAATAAAATATTATAAAAATATATTGGTCACAATATTATTAATTTATTGAGGTTTTAGTGTATATAGAAATAGAGAGAGATATGTATCAGAGCAAGACGATAATTATTTTCCTAAACTACCAAATTTGAATCATAACGTGCTATAACTTAGCAATTAATGTCATAACGTGCGATCTCAATATATAATACAGCCATTACTTTTTTACCCCCCAAAAACGACAGTCATTTTTTTACTGCCCTCTCATAGAGGCGAAGCCAGTCTTGGAATCTTGTAGAAATTTTAAATGTAGTTATAGTAGAATTTCTATAAATTAATATTCGATAAATTAATAAATATTATAAATTAATAAAATTTGTTGGTTTTAAGTTAGACCAGTGTAAAAATGAATAAAATTCAATAAGATAATAATATAATAATTTTTTTAGAATCTCTATGTAAATATATGGTTCCATTAATAACATAAATTAATAATCATGTAAATTTATATATATATATATATAAAGACAATATAATTTTGTTTTTATGAATTTATGTTAGAACTCATAAATAACTTTTCTTATATAAGAAAATATTATGTTGTATTTTAAACTATCTTATTGTTATAATGTAAATAAATTTTTCATAAAATAAAACAAACTTTTCTATAAATTTTTAAATTATAAATATACATAATTTTTAATTACATAGTTGTATAGACTGTTTAAATACAATAATTAAGGTTACTAATCATAAATTTAAAATTTAAAATTTATGTTAATTGTTTATATAAGTGAATTCATCTATAATCTTTGTTATTTATTATCAAAATAATTTAATTTTCTTTTCAATTTTAAACTTTTAACTCCAAAACTATTAAAATTTATAATATGCAATACATTAATTTTATTTAGATCAAAAAATTTTAATTTATTATTTTTAATTTTTGACAAAAAAATCTCTATAAATTAATAAATATTATTTTATACTATAAATAAATAAATTAATATTACTATAAATTAATAAAATATTATGATCCCAACATTATTAATTTATAGAGTTTTTAGTGTATTTTGATTATTTTCTTATTCCATAATCCGTCACTCTTCGCCCGCCGTTCTCACCTCCTTCCTCCGCCGATGCGGTTTCGGAGTTGGAATCCACCGTAGCTTCTACTATCTCTCAGCAAAACGAGAGAATCCTAATAGAATACTTGAGGTGAGCAATACTATTCTCAGATCCTTTCTTGCGCCGGTTATCTCATTGGACGATAAACCTCCGCTAGGGCAAGGCGGAGTCATCGGTACCGTCGCCGCCGCTCAAGCAAATTTTATGCGCGTGATTGTCCAAGAAGTAGGTGGAGATGGATCTAAGATGGGCGTTGAGCTGCTTTGTGTGGTTAGAACGTTGCTGAAGAAAATAGGGAGAAGGGTTGTGGTTGGGGATAAAGTTCTGGTGGATGTGAAACCAATGGATTGGATTAATCGGAGAGGATTGATCGTGGATGTGTTTAAACGAGTCTCGGAGAATCTGGATCCACCGGTGGCGAATGTTGATCACTTACTGATTTTATTCTCTCTTGATGAACCCAAGCTTGAGCCATTCGTACTCACTAGGTTCTTGGTGGAAGCTGAATCAACTCAAATTCCAATCACACTTGCTCTCAACAAATGTGAACTCGTCAGTGAAGAGGTAAAGATTGAAGAAATTGCATTTAGGGCTTGATTGATGATTAGAACTATGATATGATGATCTTGTTTACAGGAATTGGAATCTTGGAAGATAAGATTGCGTAGTTGGAACTATGAACCATTGTTTTGCAGTGTGAGGAATAAAGTAGGACTTGATGCAATTGAGTTTAACCTAAGAAATCAGACTTCTGTGATTGTTGGACCTAGTGGTGTTGGAAAGTCTAGCTTAATCAACCTATGGAGAAGTAGCTTTGGTGGTGGTGCCATTGAATACGAAAAAGGATTTAAGCCTGTGAGGTTCTTTTCTATCTAAAGCTAAACTTTTTTCTTTACCATATCCTTATAACCTTTTTTTGTGCATATTCAGATATTAGGTCAAAATAAGAAGAAGAAAAAGTGGTTTGAAGATCAGAGTGTAGGGGAAGTTTCTACTAAAAATGGAAGAGGTAAACATACACACGAAATGTAACGTTACTTGCGATTCCTGGAGGTGGATACCTTGCTGATACTCCTGGATGTAACAAGCATAAGTAGCTCAAAGTTAAAAAGAAAAACCTTCCCCTGTGTTTTCCTGAGGTTTGTATTTGTACCCTTTTCTTTTGCTTGTTCCCAATTTTGTTATGGACTTGATTGCGACGATGCGTTCGTTTAGATACGGAAAATGGTTGAGGGAGGAGAATGTAGATTCAACAATTGCTCGCATATAGATGTACCAGGATGTGCTGTGATTGGTGGTTGGGAAAGGTATCCTTACTACTTAAAACTGCTTGATGAGGTCAGAATTGAGGAGGAGTCTCAACTTAACAAGTATGGAACCAAAAGGGAAGGTGATATTAGGTAGTTTTTGGATTCTCCTGAAACAAGAGTTTTATTTCATTTTGAGATCTGGTCAATAGCCCAAATGTGGATTAATTTGGGAAGCCTTGACACAGGTACAAGGTGGGAGAGAAGGGTGTGAAAATAGGTGAAACACGGCTAGATCCTAAGAAGTATAAGAGAGAGTCGAGGAAGAAGATGAAACAGACAATGATCGCTGAGCTCGAAGATTAAGACGAAACAGACAATGATCAGTGAGCTTGAGAAGATTAAGACAACGACTTTGACGTAGATAACGTACCCAACTGTCCGAGCAATTGAGAATGAGAGTAAGAGACGATGAGAGATTCGTCAAGACAATGTCAACTAATGCTTCCACAGACACAACTCATGTAATATGTAACACGACTTTTGTTCTCATTTCTCAACTAAATGTCAGATGTTAATTTAGCAAAATTATTAAAGATGAAATGGTTGCTACTACTAACCATATCAGATTATCAAGTAAGCTCTGTTGTGTCATAAATATTTAAGGTCAAGTCTTTCAATACAACAAAGCTTTTGAGCTTTGAGAAGAAATAGGTGAAGAGATAAAATTACCAATTAGGTGTTTTTGAATATCCAACAGTTTCCTTCATATGATACTTTGAGCTGAGGAGGAGATAGAATAAAGATTCATCATGGGTGGGGGGGGGGGTTGTTTAAGCTATTAAGTTTTGATATTTATCATATTATTATGATTCGTTATTTTATTATTCGGATTTAGTCAGAGGGTATGCGTTTGAGACCTGACCTGACTGTAATATTATGAAGCAAACGAGAGAGTCAAACTTGTCAGTAAAGTATTTGACCTGAGATTTGCTTTTGGTATCATTGTAGTTTACTCTGTAATCTGAACTAATTTTATTAATTTCTCATCTAAAACCACACTGTATAATATTGCTCAAATAATAATAACAATACTTTTTATGAAAGAAAAACATTATTTTCAATAATATATTCATAAATTATACACCATTTGTAAGACTCTTGCGTGATTTTTGTTTGGTTTAAATTTTGTAACAATCCTATAACTATTGTCTGATTTTATAAACAAGTGGAAAACGAAGATAAAGCGCTAACGAATATGATTGGTTAGACATCATCTGACGTGGCAGTTTCTCTGTCTCCAGTGTCCAGATAGTGTGCGAACGGCAAAACAACAAGACACGAAAGAATTCTCCATAGAATTTTTTTTCATTGCTTCGACTTGATCTTCCTTCAATGGCTGTCGGCGCTCCGATATCGTCTCCGGCGGCTCACCTGAAAACAAGATTCCTCTCCAATCCCATTCTCCCTCGCTTTCGTGGGTCTTTCTCCGCCGGAAAACCACCACCAGCTTTCTCCGTCGTCTCTATGGCTCCTCAGAAAAAGGTAAACTCCTTTAATCATCATCTCTTTTCTATCTAGCCTTCTTTAAGTTCTGAGATCTTTCTCCCATTCATGTATCAGTGTTAAATTAAAACTTCATAAAGTATGAATCCTTATATATATAGATAAACACATTCTCAGAAACATGAATAAGCTCTAGTTCTTCTCTGGTTTTAATATATAGTATAATGAAACGAAGATTTCACATTTTTTGGAATCTCTGTATAGTATTCTTGCAGAGTTTTATATTTAAATTTTGTGTAATTGTGATAACTGAATTGGGTAAAAATCAAAGGTGAACAAATATGATGGCAAGTGGAAGAAACAATGGTACGGAGCCGGATTGTTTTTCGAAGGCAGTGAGGAAGTAAACGTCGACGTTTTCAAGAAGCTGGAGAAGCGAAAAGTTCTGAGCAGCGTTGAGAAATCTGGTCTGCTCTCAAAAGCAGAGGGCTTAGGACTCACACTCACATCTCTTGAGAAGCTTAAAGTCTTCTCCAAAGCAGAGGATCTTGGTCTTCTCAGTCTCCTTGAAACTTTAGCCGGAACATCGCCTGCGGTCTTAGCCTCAGCTGCATTACCGGCTCTGACAGCTGCAATTGTAACCGTGGTGTTGATCCCGGATGACTCAACTACTCTGGTGGCTGTTCAGGCGGTTTTGGGAAGTGCTTTTGCTCTTGGAGCCGTTGTTTTGTTGGTTGGTTCTGTTGTTTTGGATGGACTTCAAGAAGCTGACTGATTCTTTCTTTGTAAAACCAAAACACAAAACAATCTTTTGTCCAGTTGATTTTGTCAGTTTGCTGAAATCATAACTGTAATGTTCAGACCAAAAGCTATAAGCTGAGTGACAAATATAAACAAAAACTAAAGTCAGGAAGAAACTTTATAACAATTAAACAAACATTACATACAAATACATTCATTCTTTCTTCAGTGGAAAAGCCTAACTACACCCACAAATTACAAATTTTCCAACTTCCCCAAACCAAAAAAAAAAACAAAGAATCTCTAGAAGCCAAGTGAAGTAAGCCAAAATTACAAATGATAAAGCCCAGAAGAAAAGAAGAAAAAAAAGCCTTTAGATTGCTTCTGTTTTGGTGGTGATAAACAAGTGTAAGAGATCAAACTGCAATAGATTGTCCAGTGAGTGCGTCATGTAGATGCATTGACCCATCTTTCATCAAGTTTAAGCTTAAGCTTTTAAACCTCTCTCTTGAGTATTGTCTTGATGCTTTTCTCCAATCAGTTCCAGCTTTCATCATCACCACAAATTCATCATAGTTTATTCGTCCATCCTGCAAAATCAAAACATTATGATTCCCATATGAATTTGATAATCTATAAACGGAAAGAAGATTATGTATAGAGAGTTTTATAAAAACCTTGTCAGTGTCGACTTCACGCATTATATCGATTAAAACACTGTTGTCTGGTTCACCTAACTCATCGGTTAAAGCTTTCCGTAGTTCGTCTGATTCAATGTATCCACTTCCATCTTTGTCAAAGAACATAAAGGCTTGTCTGAAATGTTCATCATTCTCCATCTTCTGCAAGTGAATTATCACTGCTACAAACTCTCCATAGTCCAAGCATCCATTTCCATTAACATCCGCCTGCATCAGAAATTTATGAATACTACTACTACAAGAGAAGATGATCTTTTGATCAATAAAAATCCGTGTAAGAGAAGGGTCTTTGGTAAAGATTTACTTACCACTTCCATCAACATTTTGATCTCTGGTTCACCCAGTTGTGAACCAACTTTCTTGAGTCCAGCTCTAAGTTCTGGATATGTTATTTTACCGTCGTTGTCATCATCCATTAGTGTAAACATGTCTCTGATCACTTCAACTTCTTGAAGAGACAAGTGCTCAGCTATTACCTAGAAGCATTAAAAAGGAGCAAGTGAAACCAATCAAAGCACCAAAACAAAAGTATAAAACTCATCTGAAGAAGAGGCAACACTTACACGCAGAGCTTTCTTTTTCAATCTATTCATCATGGAGAATTGCTTCAACCTTGACCTAACAATATCCCCTAAAGGAACATTTGGAGCTTTCTTTGCATTCTGTATCCAAGGGTGATCTGTCCAAAGAGGACAACAAAAACCGCTTCAGTGCCAGTTTTTTCACCCTCAAATCCAACACAAGAAACAAGTAGCAAAGAGAATGAAAAATCACAAGATCATCATTATCATTACCAAGAACTTGCTGAGCAGTCAAACGCTTAGTAGGATCAGGATCCAACATCTGTTTCACAAGACTCTTTGCACTCTCCGATATCTGTGACCAAGGATCTCTCTTAAAATCAAGAACTCCCCTCAAGATTGCAAGAGCCACACCTTGTTCAGTCTCTGCAAATCAAAAACCTTGAATCACTCAATCACCTCTTAATCTGGCATATACAACTCGTAAGAGGAAAGAACCATCAAAGCTAGTTCTTTTACCTGCCCAAAACGGAGGAACACCACAGAGCAAGATGTAGAGGATAACTCCAGCGCTCCACACATCAACCTCTGGTCCATAATTTCTCTTCAACACTTCTGGAGCCATATAATACGGACTTCCTACAATCTCTGTAAACCTCTCTCCTGCAAAATGCATCAAATTGTCAAATCTGAAAGCTCAACGAAGATCAAAGATTCAAACTTTAGGATTAATTACCAGGTTTGAAGAGCACAGATAATCCAAAATCAATAGCCTTAAGAGCAGAATTCTCCTTTTTGTTGGCAAACAAGAAATTCTCAGGCTTCAAATCTCTATGCATAACACCATTGATATGACACATCCTCACAACCTCAGCGACTGTTCTCACGACGGTAGCCGCCGCACGCTCTGTATAATGTCCTCTAGCAACGATCCGATCAAAAAGCTCACCTCCTTCACAAAGCTCCATCACAAGATGAACGTTCTCGTTGTCCTCGTAAGTAGCTTTGAGTTTCACGACATTTGGATGATCAGGAAGAGTAGACATGATTTTGACCTCACGACGGACGTCTTCCACGTCGACGGCGGTCCGAAGCTTTCTCTTGGAGATTGATTTGCAAGCTAAGGCTTCACGAGTCTCTCGGTCTGTACAAAGATAGGTGATTCCGAATTCGCCGCGCCCAAGTTCTCTTCCTAAGATATACTTGTCGCTGATCTGAAACTGATGGCTCATAGGGATGACACGTAACGGTGCGTGAGATCTTAAACCATCGGGATCGTCGTATAAGTTGTTACGTTTCCGATCTGGTCGTTTCTTTTTCCGGTTTTGGTTTGGTTTTGGATCTTCTGGGTCAAACTTCACGCAGGCGATACAATTCCCCATGGCTGAGTTTCAAATTTAGTAACTCAGCGGACGAAAATTAAGAAAGTAGCTAGAAGCAGCTCCGTTAATGTTAGTTCGTAGAATTTAACGGCGACGGCGTTGTATTTTTCCGGCGAATCGGTGAGAGTTGCAGAGAAGAGAAAACGCGGGTTTAGCTGAAGAATTGGTTCGACCTTTTCGCAAAATTTCAATTTGATCATCAAAATGATATAAAATTTGTATTGATATTAAAAAAAAAAAGGCAACTTGATCTATCTTATATGATTACACAAAAAAAAAAAAAACATTGAAACTGTATTTTCCAGCGATTTTCATCTTAGCATAAACTCTTACGGAACCCGAGTTTTATAAAATCGGTAACTATTATCAGTGGTTAGGCGGTTAATTGTAGTTTTTAGTTTGTTCAAAAATAGTAAAATATTTATGGAAACACAACAAGTTTTGTTACTCTCTGGTGTATTTAAAAGGGTAAGTAATTAAAAGAGAATTAATAGCCATCGATTTTGTTGAGGTGGTGGAAGTAAAGGGCTGAGATGTAGGCTACGTGGAAGTGAGAGTTTGATGAAGTTGTTGACCATAGAAGTGGATACGGTGACATTGTCAAAAAGTGTGACGTTGGATTTTCATTTGAGTTGGTATCTACATTCAAATCATTTTTGTCCTGTCTCTGTTACATTACCAAAATTACCTGCTTTTTTCATCCACATTTCTTTTGTTACTTGGATTTTCTTATATATATATATATATATTTTTTTTTTCTTTAAAGATTTTATTTGATCATATAAAAAATATATATATTTATATTTAACAATTTCATAGATTTTGCGTATGAAATTCTTCGTTGTTAAATTTCAGATAAAAACTGGCATTGGCATTTTAAAAAAACGCAAAGTAGTTATGTTTATGTAAATGACTGATTTCCACAAACAAAAAAAATGTAAATGACTGATTTGAAAGTTTCTGCAAAAAGATTTGGTGAAGATTATTTCAAAACCTATCAGATTTGTAATCAGGATAGGATATATTAGGTGTAGACTTTGTCAATGCAAGGAGCAATCTATAGTACTTTATTTGTGAAAAAATAATCAAGATTCCATTGATGAAAGTCAACAAAAATGCAAACAAATGGAAACGTCTTGTTTTTTTCTCTCTAATAAGTATTTCACTCAATTTATATTCGAAATTAATTGACAAATGTGTTGCCATGTTGGGTTCTTATTCGTTTGCTTTCTACAATTTGGGTTTACATTAGGAAATGGTAAAGGGTTAATTTTTTTTCTTCTAAACATACTTCAAATGACATATTATCTTTCTCTAGTATCCTTTCAACAACTAATTAAAAAGTTCAAAAACTAAACTCTTTTTCCATCACAACTTACAAACGATATTTTTGGTGCATATGGTTTTAAACATCTTATTTATATTTTCATCAAATTGATATCTATAATCTAGTAGGTCTTTAATTTATTTCCCGGCTTACACTTTCTACCGACAAATTATTGCAATTGGCAAAAAGAGAGTGAAAAAGTTGAAAGTCATGCAACAAAAGCGACTCTTTGTAAACCAAAAACATTACATTGAGAAAGTTTAAGATATAAAATCCCCAAAAAAGATTTTAAAACTTGGTTGATGTTTTCTTACTCAAACTCTGTTCTATTTTTTTCCAAATGTTTGGATATATTTACTTTTAAAAAATCCATATAAAAACAAGTATAATTATGAAAGGGTAATGTCGATGACATTGATTTTCACACACAACAAATAGAGGAAATGATGGACCATGTTTTATCTTCTGCAACTTTTAAGCTGGCAAATGATTAAAAAGAAAATAACAATTGGAAAAAATATTTGAAAAAGGGACTTTCTTCGATGAGGGAAAAACATGAGATTGTGTATGAAATGATGGGCTCAACTCAAATGTTTGAGATTGCATGTGTATGTGGCGTTGTCATGCCAACTATTCGATGTATTGAAGTCCCATCACTTTTGGCAAAAAAACCTTATCTACAAACTAAAACTATATATCTATATTTTATGGGATGATTAATGTCTTACTAGAATGTGAACGCATTCATGCCATACCGGCATAGTTTGTTAACCATCCATATAATCTTGAATGGAGTATAAACTTTTCAAGTAATAATAACTAAAGTTTTTCTAAGTTTCTAGATTACTCTCGTTTCAGTCTAGTTTCTATTGCAGTAAAGAACAAGAAAAATGCAGCAAGTGAGTAGATTTGGATCAAGTAAATTAACTGGACCGGTAATTCTCAAGAGAGAAAAATATAGGTGTAGTTTAAGAATTTCTAAGGTTTTTGATCAAGTTGTAGTATGAGTTTGTAGGAGTGGTCACCAACAAATAGGTAAATACTAAATATAGTAAGCCGATAGTAGATTGACAAAAACAAAAACAACCAACATCTGTGTCTTTGATCAAGTTGTAGTATGAGTTTGCAATATAGCTAGTTGGGCACGAAAACAAAGTCATATATGGGCTCGTAAGACTACATTATACGAAAAGCCCATTATCTTTTTCAGCGTAAAACATAATGCTTGATAAGGAAAGTAAATCGCGGACATATTAGGAACACAATAATTAGATTGTTCTTATAATCATAAAAAGAAAGCTTTTAAAGATAAATAAAGTGGAGAAGGTCTTTTTTGCAACTTTTTTTTGTTGGGTTGCCCCACAACTATCAATAGTATAGTGGGTTTGAAAGACGAGAGTGCCCGCCCTTTCTTTCAAGTGGGCCACTTTTTTTTCCCGAACGCAGTCCGGAATCACCGTGGCCGTGTATATATATAAAATGGGGTTGCTAGGATTCCAAAACATTAGCTATTATATAATTTAAATCATAATATCAATGATTAAAATTTGCAATTAATTTAAATTCATCGTTCCACAAATTATTATTTTTGTTTCTTTGGGATTAAGAATGTTCGAAACGAGACCACGAAAATCTAGTTTGGATCGAATCAAATCCACAAAACCTATGTGGATTTGATTCGATCCAAACTCTAATTAAAGTCACAAAACTGTCATATTCAAGACATGAAATGAACGCCGTGCATAGCAAAATTTAAGGAGGACAGAGCCGAAACGTTGCACAAAGGGGAACAAAAATAAAGAAGAAAGTAAAAAAAAAAAAACAAAACAAAAAAAACTGTTTTTATAGCTAAACCCAAAGATTCTCTTTATTCTCACAAATCAACCACAAGCTTTAAAATTAACAAATTAGACACTTCATTTGATTAACCAAGAAAAACGCTTTTAATAATAAAAATATCTAATATAATCATAAATCATTACTGTATATTACTATGTATTTAATTTAACGAATAACTGAAAATATTAGTGGTATCGATAAGATCAAATTTAATTGGCCTGTTTCATTTCATAAAAGGTAACAAAATATTTATGGGTGATGTTATTTAATAAATACAAAGATTTAGGGGTATAGTTGAAATGGTAGGTAGGTTAAATAAAATAAAAAAGGAGACAGTAAAAGCAAAAAGTCGTGACCTTTGCAAAGGTCGTAACTTTGTAGGCTGTGCCCAATTAGCTTGGAGAACAAAACAAGCTTCAAGCTTCCATATTTGACGGCCACAGAGAGAGAAGGCAAATTCGCCTTTCATCTCTCGTTTTCTTTTCTCATTTCCTCCTGAAGAATTTTTATTTTCCTGGGGAAAACGAAGCAGACAAAGCAAGTCAAACGCCTCCATTTTGAAGGTGACTTTTGTAGTCTCGTGATCTCGCTTCTGTTCTGTCTTTTTTACTCTTTTCCGGTGGAAATTTTGCTTCTTTCTTAGCAATAAATGCCGCTGATTTCTGGGTTTCTCCTTTTTTTTTTGCTTTTCGTTCACCGGAGTTGTTCTCGGCGTTTTTAGCGAGTTTTGAACTTTGAGTTGTTTTCAGTTTTAGAGAGTCAATTTTGAGATTAGACATATTCAAAACATTTGACTGCATGTTTGAATTGTTGACTAAGTATTTGGGGTTGATCAATACTTTAAGATTTGAATGTGAATTACATGGTGGAAACAGATTCTAACAGAGGCTCATTTCCACTATGGTGACTGCACAACGATTTTGAGGAGTTTATGTATATCAGATATAGAGATCCTGGGAAGTTTACTTGTTTCAGCTCTACCAGTAGACATTGTTGTATAGTCTAATTATGGCCAGTTTTGGGTTTCCTGGTGTGAAAAAGGATGATACTTGATGGAGAAACTGAAAGAAAAATGGTTTAACACTGTGAATTATACAAGATAAGGGTTGAATTTAAATTAGTACTCCCTCCGTTTCATATTAGTTGTCGTTCTAGACTTTAAAACTCGTTTCATATTAATTGTCGTTTTATATTTTCAATGCATATGTTTGATAAGATTTCCAACTTTGTCCCTTTTGTTTTAATGTCTTGTCCAATGAAATAATATCAAATAAACATTAAGTAGGGGTAAAACTGAAAAATTAAATGTTTTCTTAATATGTGTGAAACAACCTTAAACGACAACTAATTTGAAACAGAGAGAGTAATGTACAAAATTTCTTACTTTGTTGTAACTTATATAAGGGACAAAGACAAAAATGTATACAGCTTTGTGGAGAAGAGAGCTAGATGGCTAATAAAATGCATTTTTGCTTTTATAATTCATGACTTGGTTACACGACTAAGCATTGAGCCCCTTATAACTCTATTGGTGGCTCCGTTGACTTATTTCTGGTAGTGTAATAGGTTGTTCAGATAGTTTAAGGGAACACTCTTTTTCTTTCTTTTTTTGGTTTGGCTTGATATTTGAATCTTTAATGAGCCTTCTCTGCAGTTTGTGATTCATTTTTATTTTTTTTGCAGACAATGATTCGTGCAAAGCAGATTAGTAATCTTTCCAGTTCAGCAAGATCCTTTTTTCTCAGCGGAACAAGATCTAGTGCAGCTGATGGAAGTTCTTGTACAAGCGCTGAGGATGAAAGTTGCGTCTCAAATAGCCAACAAATTCGGACAGGAGCTGTACAGACTGGAAAAAGAGCAACTAATTTAGCAGCTGGACTTGTGGGAAATGTATTACCAGTAGAGGTGGTCCCGAAGATGGTTGACCATTTTACCCAGCCATCTCTTCTTCCACATCATGTTTCCTCTCCTGCTTTGCCGGCGAAAGCAGATTCTGTAAAGCCTGCTTCTGTTATTATTAAAGATAATGCGGTGGTGGCACCGACTGGGGATCAGATATTCAAGGCTGGTATTGGAACTTTAAATTTCCTGTCGGATATAGCAAACTATAAGGTCCCTCTATCTGATGGAACTGAAGTGGTTGGTTTGCCTAATAGCTGTATGGTTGATCCTTCTCGGCCTGTTTCAAGTGTAAAGTCCTCAAATGTGAAAGTTATCGGAAGAGAGCATATCGCTGAAGTCTCCCCTAACTCTGCTTCCAAAGATTTATCAGACCAAGTTCTTATAAACAACTCTCGAGGTACTAAGGGGGCTGAAAGATCTGGCTTTGTCAAAGGCTTGAAGCAAGCTTCAAATGATGTGGCAGGGAAGCCGTTTGAAGCTCATGATTTACTTACATACACTGCCTCTGGAAAGAGGAAAAGCATGCCACAAAGATCCTATATTGATTCAACCAGGTATGCGTCGAGTGGTTGTGACTATAATGTGCATTCTTCGGATGACAGAACGGTTCTTTCTTTTGTTGGAGGTTTTGGTAAACCCTCAAGGGAAATGATGAAAGTGACATCTGGGACTGCTCCAACACCTAGGCAGTATTTTAAACCTGGATACGTCGTAGAAAATGTTTCTAGTATATTGCGAAGATTCAAATGGGGACCTGCTGCTGAAGAGGCCCTTCACAATTTCGGTTTCAGGATGGATGCGTACCAAGCAAACCAAGTTCTTAAGCAGATGGATAATTATGCGAATGCGCTTGGTTTTTTTCATTGGCTGAAAATGCAACCTGGGTTTAAACATGATGGGCATACTTATACCACTATGGTAGGTAACCTTGGTCGTGCAAAGCAATTTGGTGCGATAAACAATCTTCTTGACGAGATGGTTATAGATGGATGTCAGCCAAATACCGTTACATATAACAGACTTATCCATAGCTATGGACGTGCAAATTACCTTAATGAAGCTATTAACGTTTTCAATCAAATGCAAGAGGCTGGATGTGAGCCTGACCGTGTAACTTACTGTACCCTTATAGACATCCATGCTAAAGCTGGATTTCTTGACATTGCCATGGACATGTACCAGAGAATGCAAGCAGCGGGGCTTTCTCATGATACTTTCACCTACAGTGTTATAATAAACTGTCTTGGAAAAGCGGGCCATTTACCTGCTGCTCATAGGCTCTTTTGTGAAATGGTTGGTCAAGGTTGTACCCCTAATTTGGTCACATTCAACATCATGATAGCTTTGCATGCCAAGGCGCGGAATTATGAGGCTGCGTTGAAGCTCTACCGAGACATGCAAAATGTTGGGTTTCAACCTGACAAAGTGACATACAGTATTGTTATGGAGGTTCTTGGACATTGTGGATTTCTTGAGGAAGCAGAGGGTGTTTTCGCTGAGATGCAACGTAAGAACTGAGTTCCTAATGAACCAGTTTACGGACTTTTGGTGGACTTATGGGGAAAATCTGGCAATGTGGACAAAGCTTGGCAGTGGTATCAAGCAATGCTTCACGCCGGTCTGCGACCTAATGTTCCCACATGCAATTCCCTTCTCAGCACTTTCCTTAGGGTTCACAGGCTGTCTGAAGCATATAACTTATTACAAAGCATGCTGGCGCTTGGCTACAGTCTTCTTTGCAGACATACACATTGCTATTAAGTTGTTGCACAGATGCTCGTTCAAAATTTGACATGGGATTTTGTGGCCAGCTAATGGCAGCCTCAGGTCATCCAGCACACATGTTTCTCCTCAGAATGCCACCTGCAGGTCCTGATGGCCAAAAAGTGCGTGACCATGTCAGCAACTTCCTTGATTTTATGCACAGCGAGGACAGAGAGAGCAAGCGGGGACTCATGGATGCCGTAGTGGATTTTCTCCACAAGTCAAGTCTAAAAGAAGAGGCTGGCTCGGTATGGGAAGTGGCTGCAGTTAAGAATGTGTATCCAGATGCATTGAGGGAGAAAAGCTACATCTATTGGCTTATAAATCTCCATGTAATGTCAGAAGGAACTGCAGTTACCGCACTGTCTAGGACACTTGCATGGTTCCGTAAACAGATGTTGGTTTCAGGAGACTGTCCTTCACGGATTGATATAGTAACTGGTTGGGGAAGACGAAGTAGAGTCACAGGCACGTCAATGGTGAGACAAGCAGTTGAGGAATTGCTCAACATCTTCAACTTCCCGTTTTTCACTGAGAATGGGAACTCAGGCTGTTTTGTAGGATGCGGAGAACCTCTCAAGAATTGGTTACTTGAACCATATGTTGAGAGGATGCATTTGCTTTAGTTGTAGATTAGTTGTTTTTGTTCTCTTTTTTTTTAAGGCCTCTTGCATTTTTTTAATCTTTTGGCGGAATCTCAGTGCTTTGATTTTTGTTATGTCATAAGTTTAAGGTTAGTGATAACTGGAGTTTACATCTCCAGATTTTTGTTTTCATGTTAACATTATCTCCTTTTGCAATGAGTTGTAATGGGAGTATATAAATCAATCTTTAAGGGGTGATTTACCCAAATTTATTAACATTTGGAATATTCTGTATGCCCTTATTTTTATACAACATCAAATGTTACAAAAATGTTTTCTTACCAGCAATGTCCTACATAGACTGCTGATACTACAGTGGTAAGAATAGAAAAGGAAAATTGGAGAAAGATCTAAATGAGCCTTGAATTGTAGGAGCCACAGGTTGTGCATTTGTGGTAAAGCCAATGGTAAGGAGCTTTTCCTTTTCTTCCACAATCATTACATAGTATCACCTGCACCAAACCATATTTCCATTAAAGTGTATTCTTGAGAGAGATGCTTTGTCCTATGCAACAACATGGACAGAGAGCGATCTAAACCTGAGTTTTGTTGGAGTATTCATCAGGCATCTTGTCTTCTGCAAGCAGTGCGTCTAACATCTTAAAGTAGACCTGTGTGATCGAGACAGTTCTTCTTTTAGTGAATGTGCAGTGTTCATTGCTCTAATAATGACTAAAGCATTTGGACTTAGAAAAAGAGAAGAACTATATATATATATATATATACAGTATATGGTTTGAAAGTATTTTCATGGAAAACAATACTTTGTTTGAAAATGGTGTAACTGACCTGCATATCTCCTAGTGACTTGCTGCAGATAGGGCATGTGTAATTTGAACATGTGTACTCCTAATATCAGAATCAAAGAACAAACCTTACTTATCTTAGCAACGTGTATCACTTGTTTAATTTGACAGAGTTAAGTACCTGAAAGCATGTGGAATGCATCAAGTGACCACAAGGAAGAGCCTTCACTGGATAGCTAGAGGTGAAGATGTATTCATTGCAAATCGGACAATTATCTTCTAAGCACTTTTCTCTGCAAACATGCTCTACTAAGGAACGTGACATGCAAGCATTGCATTTCATGCAATGGAAGTAGTCAATGCCCAATCCTTTCCCTACCCGGCAGAGATTGCAGTAAGGACAGTGATAGATTTTCCTGTTACGAACAAGCTTCAACTGTTAGTCTTTACCAATACTCAGTCCATAAAAGAATAAGCATAAGAAGTACATTACTTTAAGATATTTTTATTTCATAGTTTTGAGAAATTGCAAGCTTTTGGTAAGCAACACACCTGACACCTCTAGCAGAGAAAAAGAAGACTCATCCAAATAGATATGCCCAAGCAGGAGAATAATTACCTCTCATCATCATATAATTTGCAT
This sequence comes from Cardamine occulta, assembly GCA_028015245.1. NCBI lineage: Eukaryota > Viridiplantae > Streptophyta > Magnoliopsida > Brassicales > Brassicaceae > Cardamine > Cardamine occulta. Next base: position 19,657,677 of record CM051366.1, read on the forward strand.
ATTTTGCAGAAGTATTTTCCCATTGATGACTTGCAAAAACTATTTGAGCAAATTGCACCAATTGGTTGAATAAGAAGGCATTTCATGCACATCATATTTGTAATATGTTTCCTGCATAAGAATTCAAGACAACCAGAGACCGTTGAAGAACTAAAAAGATTGTCAAATCTCCTTGCATTAAAAGTAGAAGCATGTCCCTACGTACCTATCCACCGAATGATCAGCCTCTTCATCATGACATCGTATACATGTGAAGAGCTTGTCACAACAAGGAGCAAGAAGTTTACAATTCCTCTTGTAATGATTGCAACCGAAGATTAAACTATGAGGATCTCGATAAGATGGATGCTGACCAGGAACTATTTCCCTATTGCTTGAGAGAGAAGATGGTTCCAGATTATATGACCGTTGTGAGATATTCCACCGACTGAAAAAACCACATGACTACCTTATGTTAGTCTCTAATATAACAAGGACAAATTTACTATGATCTTGTAAATTTAGCCACCAAAGAAATAAGTTACTTGAACTAGTACAACGTTTTCCTCTTAATAGCATTCTGTAAAAGACTAAACACACTTGTCTGCATATCTAAGTATGCTACAATAAAACTTACCTCATTAACAAATTTTGCTTGATATAGGCTTTCTTCTGAGGATCCAAGGAAGAGTCGTATGATATTTTTTTAACCACAGCCACCAGTTCTTCCTCACTTATTGTTAACAGTTGTTCATATTTCCTGGATTGACCAAACTTGCTAGCCTTCTGACATAATCGAAAAGAATAAGCATGACCTCTAGTTTGGTAATTGCTATCAGGTTCTTCTTTGTCCCCCTTTTTGTCAACTCCTTTACATATCTTTTTACTTTCTGAGCGTTCCTCATATTTGCTCTCTTTGTTGTCAACTTCAACATTGTCGTTAGGATGCGACTTATTCATAAAACATGTCAAGTCTGTCTCCGGGAGTTCGGAAATGTTTCTGCCAACGCTTCCTCTGTCCCCATCCACATTTGATTCAAAGAGATATTTCCAAACAATCTCCAGTGGATCAGAATCGCCAAATGGATCATTGTTTGCTTCTCTTGCTTCCTCTTGTATAAAATGACCGTTGTACCATTCTGTTAACCATTCAACAAACATTGTTTTCCTTGTTGCTTGGCGCCACAATGACATCACAGCAAGCTGTTCATCAGAGGTCAAAGATTCCATTAACCATGGAATCATATCGTGCAATATCTCCCCACTTATTCTCCCAAGCATACATCCTATGATCTTCTCTTGTTCTTCAATATCAAAGCAGTTCCTGAACAGACCCCAGAGCTCAGTTTCTTCATGTTGGATATGTTCAAACAATAACGTATGCATGGATTTGCACATCTCTTGGAGACTCAGACATAACCGCTCATACTTCATCTTTCGGTGGTCAGAATTGATAGTAGAAACCAACATGTTCAATTCTGACATCTCATTCAAAATGAATGAAACTTTATCAAAGTGTTTAATCTCTAACTCATGATCAATACTGAATGAGTGACTAATGTTTTTTAGTTTTCCTTTTGCCTCCAATGCTGGAAATGCAATCTCATCCTCTGCATCAGAATGTATCTGATACAAGAACTTTATCATATGGAAACGCTGTTGAAACTCTCCAAGGAAACGAAAGTCCGCTACCAATCTAGCTGATCCAAAAACAAGGTAGTCCAGATCCATCTTCATTGCCTTATGGAAGAAGAAAAGGAGATCAATTGGTTTTACATCCATAATGAACGGATCATCCATATTCTTCTCACCAAAAAATTCTGGAAGATGGAGAGGACGCTTAAGCTTTCCGGAGAAAATCATTTGCTGATTCATTCGACTAGAGTAAGGCGTCTCATACATGCCTCCAGCAGCTGGATCCATTGAGATAAGGCAGGCTGAAGATTTATTCTTCTTCCAGGGACAAACAAGCAAATCAGCTTTATAGTGGGAGGATCCAGATGCTTCTTCAGTGTGATCCTTTTGGCAGGAGCATCTTACTTTGAACATTACAGCTATATGTTTCAAAAAACTTTCAACAGAGGTTTTGCCTGAGTGGCCAAAGCGAAGCCATTGCAATAAGAGGCGTGAAAATGAATTTTTAGAAGAAGAATCTTCCAAACTTAAGAAATGAAGAATGGATTGAGATTCCTCTTCTGACAAATGAGCAGAAAACCAAAGTATGACACATTTTAGCAATCCAAGAGGTAAGACATGAATGCTTGCGTATAGGAGCTGCCTCTGCATTTCATGGTTGCAATTCTTGCTGATGATTGAGAATACCTGTAGAACAATGAGTGAAAAGATTGGATATATTATGCATACAAGGCATTAAGTTTTAGAGGAATGTGTCATAATGTTTACCTCTGTTCTAAGTAGAGAAAATTGCTTTGTTACTTGCACTATAAGGGACTCAAGTTCCTCCTGAAGATGCAATAAAAAAGTATCTGTCCTTGTTTTATCATCAGCATATTTGTATAGCAGTCTCTGAAAATTCTCAAGAGCACAATCTATGGTGAATTGTTTGGCTGTTGAAGAGCGATGATCTGCCATTTCTTGTAACACTGGGTGAAAGAACTTCTTGAATGCATTGCTGCAACAAGACACATTTTAAGAGACTAAGCACCATACCAAAGAGAAAAATCAAGTTATAAAACAAACTATTACCTATAAGAAACAAGGACATCAGCAAGGAAGTTTAATCGAGCCATTAGTACATCAAGGTCCAAAAGAAGGCTTGGGGATTTTACTTGGCATAATCCTTCTTGAATGTCTCTCAAATCTTTTTTAATAGCATTTTGAAAAAGCTGAAGACCATGAAGAGGGCTATGTCCAACATTTGGAATAGATAGGGACTTTTTACTCCATTCCCAAAAGCGTTGAAAACATCCATAGGACGGATGTGTCTGAGATGAGTTCAAATTTTTAGAAAAATCTACATAGTAGACTTCTTTCATGATCTTTGTAGGAGCCCCACAACAAGATTGACTGTCCTCAAGTAGCCATGAGCATATGACCTTCACAAATTTGTTTTTATCTTATCAGAATTACAAAGATGGGAAAAAAAAAACGTAGCATTTATCAGCTAAAGGATATATATATACCTGTTGCAATGAGTCTTCAGTTAGGATAACATCTTTGATGCAATTCTTAACTTCATTTTTCTCTTCGTGAGAGAGATAAGACATCATCCAAGGCAACAGGTCTTCAAGCACCATCACTGGAACACTACACATGAATTGCCACACAAGTGATGCTTGTTCTTGGAAAGAGAAATTTTCAATTAACAAAGGAAAGACCTGCATGAAGCGTGACTGATTAGGCACCATTATGACAAGATTAAGTATGTATGACTGAAATGTTATTTCCATAAAAAGTTTCTGATTCTCACTTCAAAGACTAATCGATTATATGTATACCTGTAGCTCTTCTTTAAGCATATGTTGGCATATGGATGACTGAATGGTGCCTATGCATAATATAACTTCACGAAGTACATCACTTATGTTTCCTATTTCTTGTTCAAGAACATGTAACCAATGAAACATTGAAGTGAAGAGATCATCTGTGCCAGCATGCTCAAGCGAATAATTAGAAACAATGTTTTTCACACGTTCATCAAGCGCCATAAATATAACCTGCCAGCAAAATATCATTTCAAAAGCCCACTGTTAATAATCATGAATCATGATAAGGGATAAAGAGAGAACAATACCACTTTATGAGTCAGTTTCTTAACATCAAAGATTCAGAAAGGCCCAGTTTGTTTACTCATTCAAATGATCCATTTGAATGGAGATGAGAATTGATGCTTGTTTAGCACTAAAACATATTCATTCAAATAGATCATCCGAATGAACCATCTGAATGATTTTTAAAATTTAGGCTAAATTTTTATAATCATCTAGATGATCCAAATTGAATCATTTGGATGGAGATGATTCATCCAAAATAACAAATGACAAATGTACAATTAACTATTTTCTCTTATTGGTTTCGTTTGTAATAAAAATGTTTATATCAACAATAATTTATAAAATATTTGTATCAATAATAATTGATAAAAATAGATTTTTTGTCGAAATTACGGTTTTACGGTTGTGGTGGGAAAATATCATTTTTGTCGAAATTGCGATTTCAAGGTTTTGACAGGAAAACACCATTTTGTAATTTCATGTTTATGACAAAAAACCTTATTTTGTAAATTTCCGTCGCAATTACAGTTTCACGGTTTTGGCGGGAAAACGTTATTTTTATCGAAATTACGATTTCACGGTTTTGGCGGGAAAACACCATTTTGTAATTTCACGTTTTTGGCGAAAAATGTTATTTTGTGATTTCTCGTCGAAATTACGGTTTTACTGTTTTGGCGGGAAAACGTCATTTTCGTCAAAATTACAATTTTGGCCAGAAAATGACAGTGTGCACTTTTAAGTTTTTTGCAAAAACCGTCATTTTGCGATTTTTCGTCGAAATTACGGTTTTGGCGGGAAAGCGACATTTTTTGTCAAAATTGTGATTTCACGGTTTTGGCGGGAAAACGACAATATGCAATTTCACGTTTTTGGCGGAAACCATTATTTTGCGATTTTCCGTTGAAATTACGGTTATACGGTTTTGGCGAGAAAACGTCATTTTCGTCGAAATTGCGATTTTACGGTTTTGGTGGAAAAATATTATATTGTAATTTCACATTTTTGGCGGAAAACTTTATATTGCGATTTTTTGTCGAAAATACGGTTTTGGCGGAAAACATCATTTTCGTCGAAATTACAGTTTTGGCGGAAAACATCATTTTCGTCGAAATTACGGTTTTGGCGGAAAAACATCATTTTCGTTGAAATTGTGATTTTACAGTTTTGGCGAGAAAACGACAGTGTGCAATTTCATGTTTTTGCAGAAAACGTAATTTTGCAATTTTTCGTTGAAATTACGGTTTTACGGTTTTGGCGGGAAAACATAAATTTTCGTCGAAATTGTGGTTTCACGTTTTGGCGGGAAAAAGTGATTTTGTGATTTTCCGTCGAAATGTGGGTTTACGGTTTTGGCGGAAAACATCATTTTTTTATTTTCTGTCAAATTGCGATTTTACGGTTTTTGCGAAAAAACGTCATTTTGCGATTCTAAGTCAAAAAGTGTGATTTCACGATTAAACTTTTTTTACGGAAAAATATAATTTTAGTATTTTCAAAAAAATCTTGGTTTTAAGACTATTCTATTTTTTAATATATTAATATATTTATGATTTTAATATTATTTTTTAAAATATGTTTAAGATTTAAATATAATTAAATTAAATAATGGACATTTTAGTCATTTTCTTATTAAAATCATTTAGATGGAGATGAAAATTTACATTAACTATGCAAACAAACAAATGTTCATTCAAATGGATAATCCAAATGAATAACTCAAAATGAAACGAACATCATCTAGATAGATTAGGGAGATGAAGTATTTGAATGATCTAGTTGAATGGAAATGACAACTAAGCAAACAAACAGACCCAGACTGAAATTAGAGAAGCAACACAAGTTTTGAGTATTTACATCCAGACAAATCTGGACAAGATCTTTACTGTAGAAACCTAGTCTACACAAGATCAAAGGAAAAATATTTAGATCAGCCAAAGGAGGAAATTTCCAACCAAGATTAAATGAGATGATGATAATGACTACTTAAGTTCTTGTGTGAATTAGGAGGCTTCATTAGCGCTAAAAATGCTAATTTCACATTCTGGCTAACCTCAATGTACTAATATTCTCCAAGAAATATATCAATATGACATCCATCAACTCATAAGAAAATACATATATTCAATCACCCGTTTAACCAAATATATTAGCTTGAGGCAAACAAGAGAGTTTATACAAATAAATTCGGTTTAAACGAAACTAAAAACAGAGCAATATAAAAACAGAGCAAGCAACTTTTACAGAAATCTAGGGGAAAACAAAAAGAAACTCAAATTGATCAAACTCTAACCTCATCTTCAGCTGCGCTATGATAGTTATATATAAGCTTCAAAAACTCAAACTTCCGGCAAAGCTCCACCGCCACATCCCCGCTAAAAGAATCGGCTTCTGAGGCGTCAGTAGCGAAACGCCGGAGCTCCACCAGCTGAGCACGGAAAGCCTTGTGGAAGTAAACAAAGAAAAGAACCGGAGCATCCGAAAGCTTTGTATTTCCGACGGTAACTGCAGAAGCAGAAACTGAAGCATTTTCCGGCGGAAGGGCATGAAGATTTTCGCCACCCATCCACCGCTACAACCACCGTGAAATAAAGTTTTTGTCGTCGTCGTCGTCTTGAAGTGAAGGAGAAAAGGGAAAGAAGAAGGAACCGAGTTGACGAGTAGAGAAGGTTTTGTAAAGCTTCGATCATCTTCATAGTCGTCACTCTCTCTCTTTGCTAGCTGAAGCTAGTTTTTTTTAATCAATTTGGGATTTAGAGTTTTATTATAATGGAAGTGACAAAGACGTTGCAGCTGAAAACTAACCAAAACTTATATCATACTTTTGGCGGGATTTAAATTTAAATATCTGTTTGTCTTCATTTATTTGGTTACTAACTAATTTGTTTTTGTCTCTCAAAGAAATGTAGTATATTGTTAAAAATTAAAATGTTTATTTTTTTCTCTCTAAAATCACAAACAAGATCTCATTTTTTATATATCATTTTTACGTTCAACATTAACTTTAGAGAAAAATAAACATTTTTGTTGTTGTTGTCAACTGTTCAACATTAGTTTATTTCTTGGACCAACGTTCGTAACTCACAATATAGGCATAAAAAACATTAATTAGATGTTTAACTAATGCGTGACCCGACAATATACATGAATAAATATTAACATTACATGAATTTATATAGAATTTGTTGTCTTAGTAAAATGAAAAAAACATAGAAATCTCGTGATTTGCGGGAGATTAGCTGAGTCAGCCTCGTGATTTAACCATTATAAAACGATTGGTCGATTTGATTATATGATTTGCAAAAAATGGCCTGACTGTTGCCGGCCGTACAGTGATCTCCATCTCCTTGACCAGTCAACGTTGACTCCGTTAGTTTAATCCGTTAATTAACGCCCCGCTCCGTCTTGTCTCTTCCACCACCCGTCTTGTGTCTGTCGTGTGCTCCCATGTGACTCCACGTGACATTCCAATTAATTGGGCTCAATGAATCAAGACTACGACTTCAAAACTCTCTGGTCCCATCCCACATTTTTAAGCCCATTAAATATTTTAATTAAAAACTTTGTTTTTTCCCAAATTCGAACAAATATTATATTATATATTTGTGCTCGTCTTTATCTTTTCCCGGCGAGAGATTTTTGGCGGCGATGGAGATGCTGCGATCAAAATGGGTGGCTATGGCGGCTAGTATATGGATACAATGCGCAAGCGGCGCTTCCTACACCTTCGGAATCTACTCCGCTGTCCTAAAATCGACTCAATTCTACGATCAATCCACCCTCGATACCGTCTCTGTCTTCAAAGATATCGGCGCAAACGCCGGCGTTTTCTCTGGGCTTTTATACACATACGCTACCTCCAATCACCGTCTTGGTCGGGGAGGAGGTTTCGGAGGCGCAGGAGGGCCTTGGGTGGTGCTAGCTATTGGCGCAATTCAGTGCTTCGCCGGCTATTTTCTCATTTGGGCCTCCGTTACTGGACTGATTGGGAAGCCTCCGGTGCCACTGATGTGCCTCTTTATGTTCTTAGCAGCTCAGTCGCAAACGTTCTTCAATACGGCTAATGTCGTTAGTGCCGTGGAGAATTTTGCTGACTATGGTGGCACAGCCGTAGGCATTATGAAGGTGAATTTATACTGTAGCTTTTCAATTTCTTGAGGTCTTGAATGGATCCGTATTGTTGGATCACGCGTTAATTTTGTTTCCTTGGAACTTAATGATCAATATTGGACTATGATCTTGGTAAAATTATAAATGAGGCACTTTGGTAAACAGCTGGAAAAAGGTAGATGCTTTGAACTTTTATATGGGAGTAGTCGAGATCTCAATCAACTTGTTGATGTATGACATATTCGAAATTGTGTAGCGTAAGTGTAGGAATTGCTGCTTGGGGAATATATATCAGTTGATAGATTTTGTGGTTTTTGTCTGTTTCTTTGTTCTTTAGTGGTTAAAATTGAAAATGAAGGTGCAACCTCCACTGTTGAATTTTAAGAGCAGAAACTTTTACTAAACCTCTATTAGTTTGGGGTATCAACACTGGGAAATTCATGGTTTCAAGTTTGGAATTTGTTCTTCTAATAATATTGTAATTGTGGGAGCTACCTGATGTATGCTGGAAGTTTTGTGGGATGTAGATGGTGTTCTGTTGATTCCATCTTGGTGGGATTCTTAGATCTTGACAGAATTGTTGGGTTATGTTTCTATTTGATTCATCAGAATTAGGGTTTTCTTACAAGCTGTTTTCCGCCTGATTTTTGCACTGTTGACACAGTGTTTTAAGGGCTTTGGTTATGATCATAGCAAATCACCCAAGCTTATCTCTCTTTCTTTCTGGCAGGGTTTTCTTGGTCTAAGCGGAGCGATACTAATTCAACTGTACGAGACAGTGTGCGCAGGAAATCCGGCAAACTTCATTCTTCTACTGGCAGTAACACCAACACTGCTCTCCCTCTTGGTCATGCCTCTAGTCAGGATCTATGAGACAAGCACAGCCGATGATAAAAAGCATTTGAATGGTCTTTCAGCTGTATCTCTCATCATTGCAGCTTATCTTATGATCGTTATCATATTGAAGAATACCTTTGGTTTGTCATCATGGGCCAATATTGTCACACTTGTATGTCTGCTCATTCTGCTTGCCTTGCCTCTGCTTATTGCGAGAAGAGCACATCGAGACCGCATGGTAAAAACAGTACCACCTGATTATTCCCCTCTCATAAACAGTCCAAAGGCAACAACCACTGGTGACCATAGTTCTGAAAGCGACAGTCAAATAGAAGCTGATATGAGCGAGAACCTAAATCTTCTGCAAGCTATGAAAAAACTAAGCTTCTGGTTGTTGTTTCTTGCCATGATTTGTGGAATGGGCTCTGGACTTTCAACGATAAATAACATCCGACAAATAGGTGAGTCTCTTCGATACTCATCCGTTGAGATAAATTCATTGGTCGCCTTGTGGAGTATATGGAACTTTCTTGGTAGATTTGGAGCTGGTTATGCCTCAGATGCGTTGCTACACAAAAAAGGATGGCCACGTCCATTGCTAATGGCTGCAACACTTGGAACGATGACCATAGGCCATCTAATTATAGCTTCTGGTTTTCAAGGAAACCTCTATGTCGGTTCTGTTATAGTTGGTGTTTGTTATGGTTCACATTGGTCACTGATGCCTACAATCACCTCTGAACTATTTGGGGTTCGTCACATGGGAACCATCTTCAATACCATATCTGTGGCTAGTCCTATTGGTTCCTATATCTTTTCTGTAAGATTGATCGGTTATATCTATGACAAGACTGCTTCTGGGGAAGGGAACACATGTTACGGGTCTCACTGCTTCAGGCTGTCTTTTGTTATAATGGCGTCTGTTGCGTTCTTTGGGTTTCTTGTCGCAACTGTACTGTTCTTTAAGACAAAGACGCTCTATCGACAGATCCTTGCCAAGAGGTTGCATCATCGGTAGGAGTTCTTGTGAATACTATACTTAGGAAAAACGAATATGGCTTCTCTTGCCACACCCATGGTATAGCTTATGATTCCCAGAGGTACATCAATTACTTTACTTGTAACTTTTGTTTCTATCAAGTGTCTGTGTTTAGAAATGGGAAGAAAGAAAGGTGAGATCTTTGTCTCTCTTTCTTTTTGTAGTTTCTTCCACAAAAAGTGAGTTTTGTTTTGTGAAGTGTATAGAAGACATCTCAGATTCCCAATAAATGTTGAAATTCTTTATTTACTTCATATTGTTGATAACTATGCATTTAGATAATAATTGCAGGCCATCAAGTCTCATTTATCCATTATTGAGACTAATCCATAAACCAATCACCATTCACCAATAACCATATTCAATGCGTTTCCAATTATACTTCTGACAGTTCCTACATAATTTAATTGGAAGAGAACTCGAAACCTACTTTTCTAACCCCAATAAGTTCCTTGAAATCCCAAACCAAGATGTAAAAAGTCAGCTACTTTGACTTTCTCACTGAAGACGACAACTCTGTGAATGAGAGAGGAGTTGAAAAAAAACAATCAAAAGCTAGCAAAGCAAAGAAAAAGACAGAAACTTTTTCCATCGTCCTCTCTCAATGTGACACGAGAAAGTTGAAAAATTCAAACCAACATGATAATATTCATTAATTTGTAATATTAGACAAGAGATTTCTGGGGATATGGTTGTTGGTAATGGGAAGATAGTAAACCCCATCGCAGTTGCATTTATTCTGTCTGTAGAGTCAAACTAACTAATTTTATTATAATGATTTTGAGTCATATCTCTTGTCCTGTCCTAAATTCAGATGTATAAAAAGAGGTTTCTTTTCTTCTTCTTTCTTGATTCTCTCTTCCACTGTCATTATTCATTATCCATTATCCTCGAGATTTGTCTCTTCTGAGACACCATGACGCTTCATCGATCTCATGTGTTCTTCTTCTTGTTTCTCTCATGTTTAGCTCTTTCTTCTTGGGCTCTTCCTCTTTGTTCTGATTCAAGTGAGTGTTGTTTAATTGTTATCCGCTTATGGGATCTTAATTTAGTTCTGCTATTGTAGATTGATGCAATGGTCAACTATTTTTTGTGATTTTTTCAGGAGCTCCTTTGGAGGTGAATTCGACATTGAGCTTTTGTCCTTACAAAGGAAAAACATGCTGCAATACGATGGAAGATTCCAATGTGAGGAAGCAATTTCAAGCTATGAACATTTCCGAAAAGGGTTGTGCTTCTGTTGTAAAGTCAATCCTTTGTGCTGTAAGTACAATCTTGTCTTTTTGTTTGAGCTGTAAACATTTTTACCTGATTTATTTGGAACCATGTGTGCTGTTTTTGTTTGAAATAAAATCCACAAAAGAGTTGTGTCCTAAGTTCCTTTTTTTGTCTGTGTGCTTACAGAAATGTGATCCTTTCTCATCGGACTTATTCAGAGATAACTCAGGTCAGTTGTCTGTTCCAATCCTCTGCAACTCTACCAGCTCAGCAAATTCCACAAAGGATTTTTGCTCTGAGACATGGGAGACATGTCAAAACGTCTCCATATCGGGTTCTCTTTTCGCTGCCTCGTTGCAAGGCCGAGCTGGAGCGCCAGCAAATAACAAAACCTCCAAGCTTGCTGATCTATGGCAGTCCAAAACCGATTTCTGCAGTGCCTTTGGTGGAGCTAGTTCCAATGAAACTGTTTGCTTCAGTGGTGAGCCAGTTACTCTTAATGAAACTACTCCTGACAAGCCACCTTCTGGTTTGTGCCTTGAGAAAATCGGGAACGGTTCTTACCTCAACATGGTTCCTCACCCTGATGTCTCGAACCGTGCATTCTTCTCTACACAACCTGGAATAGTATTCTTGGCTGGTATACCGGATCAGGATTCAGGCGGGGTATTGGATTTGGATCCATCTAGCCCGTTTGTGGATTTGACCGATGAAGTTCATTTTGATACTGAGTTTGGGATGATGGGAATGGCTTTTCATCCAAAGTTTGCTCAAAATGGGCGGTTTTTCGCTTCTTTCAACTGCGATAAGTCCAAGTGGCCTGGCTGTACTGGAAGGTGCTCATGTAACTCTGATGTGAACTGTGATCCTTCCAAACTAACTCCTGAAAGTGGATCTCAACCATGCCAATTCCTAACCGTAATAGCTGAGTATACAACCAATGGTACCTCCTCAGACCCTTCTAAGGTATATACTCTTTTCAGACCCTTATCAGCATCTTAACATTTTGTTTTTTTCCATAGTCCTAAGCTTTTTTCGCATTGTTCAGGCGAAGAACGCTAAGCCAACAGAAGTCAGGAGGATTTTCACAATGGGACTTCCCTTCACATCACAACATGCTGGACAGATTCTATTTGGTCCAGATGGGTACCTATACTTTATGATGGGAGATGGAGGTGGAGGCACAGACCCGTATAATTTCTCACAGAACAAGAAATCTTTGCTAGGAAAGATCATGAGGCTTGATGTAGATAACATTCCTAGTGGGTATACTTTGGCTTTTGTTTTATTAAGTAGCTAAATCTCCAACATGTGAACTCAGCACAAATGTCTTCAGGTGCTTCTGATATCTCCAAAATGGGTCTATGGGGAAACTACTCTATACCAAGAGACAACCCTTTCCGTGAAGACAAAGAGCTTGAACCTGAAATATGGGCTGTTGGAATGAGAAACCCTTGGAGATGCAGCTTTGATTCTTCTAGGCCTTCTTACTTCATGTGTGCTGATGTTGGACAGGTAATAATAGCTTTTGTTTCCTCATTGATTTTGTCTGTTTATTTTGTTTGCAGTCTTCCACTGTTCTTGATATGTTTTTCTGTTAGTAGGACACATATGAAGAGGTGGATCTCATTACCAAAGGAGGAAACTACGGTTGGCGTATTTATGAAGGACCGGATCTTTTCCATCCCCAGTCATCCCCTGGAGGAAACACATCTGCTAAATCCGTAAACCCAATATTTCCTGTGATGGGTTACAACCACTCTGAAGTTGACTCCAGTGGAAAATCAGCTTCAATCACTGGAGGATACTTCTATAGATCAGAAACTGATCCTTGTGTAGCTGGAATGTGAGTCAACACACACTCCTTTCTCTTCTTAATTCTATCATGTTCCTCTCACATTCATATGGTAACAAAACATTTTGCAACTGTGTTGTTTTTACTTGCAGGTACTTGTATGCTGATCTATATGGAAATGGCGTGTGGGCGGGGATTGAAACTCCCGCTAATAGCGGAAATTTTGTGACCAACAGAACAAGCTTCAGTTGTGCTGGTGACTCGCCCTTGAAATGCGGTGAGTCTCCAGGAACTACAGGGCCATCTCTAGGCTATATTTTCTCCTTTGGTGAGGATAACAACAAAGATATTTACTTGCTCACAAGCAATGGTGTCTATAGAGTGGTTAGGCCAAGCCGCTGCAACTTGACTTGCTCTAAGGAAGACTCCACAGCGGCTAGAAGAATTCACGGTCCCAAAAATTCTTCTTCTTCTTCATCGTCTACTTATTATAGGCATATGAATGGTTTCCATGGAAGCTTGTTGGTTTTATTTGTGTCTCTGTCTTTGATTCTGCTAGGTTTAAATTAGTTTTCACAAGTTGTTTCTTGTTTGTGTTGAAGAAGAATTATGAGTTTTGTTAATTGAATTGTATGTTCAGGATGTTTTCAGAGAGTACAATGAATGAGACCAGAAATAATTGGAAAAGCAGTGTAAAATATTTACAAAATTTGTAACAGTTCATGAATGTAATCAAAGATATTATTTACACACAAATCCTTCAAGAATACATATTGATGAACTTATAGCAAATTATCTTATACTAGAACAGAGCAATCAAAGACTTTTATTGTTAATGCAAAATTAGACAGCGCTTAAACACAAGTTACAAAGTGAAATCAATGTTAAGTTGATCTCTATTTATTGAATTCAGATTGTTCAGAGCCTTGACTTTGAGAAAAAAAAATTGACTTTTCAGATTTTTTCTGAATCTAATAGAGACAAAGCTCAAAACGACAGCGTTTAAGGGAAGGGACAAGCGAAGCTTTTGAACATCTTTCATCATCTATCTTCCTCCCTCGCTGTTTAACCGATTTAGATTTCCTTTCAATAAGGGTTTTTGATCTTTTCAATCTAAAACTTCAATTAAGGAAACAAAACCCTAATTTTGCTCCTCTCTTCTACTTGTCGATCTTCTCCTTCCTTCCATTATGCCTTCCTCATCCGAGATCGTACCTGACCGATCCTCACCTGAACACGATATCTCTGAGAATCAACACTCTGCTCAAGAGCTTACTCAAGCTACGGATACAGTAACGGTCACGGAAGAAGCTCCGACACTCAGAAGATCTCGTCCTTCACGAGCTTGTACTGTTAGGGCACAGCAGCGTCTTCAAGAGCAGCAAGCAGCTGAGAGAAAGTTTAAACAACCGAAAAAGGAGCAGAAGCGTCAACAGAGACATTTAGAGGAGGTGGAAGATGAAGAGGAAATGGAGGATCGAGAAGAAGAAGATGGAGATGAATCACCGAGGAATGAGAAGCAATGCGGTGGAGGAAGTGCTACTAAGATTGTTACTTCACTTGTGCAGCCTCCGGAACCTTCACAGGTGCCACGGTGGAATCTTCGTTCAATGTGGGAACTTGCTTCATTGCTTAACTTCTTGCATGTAAGTCCTTTCTTCCTTTTTTTTTTTTTAACTTGAATTCTGAGTTCTAAGCTTGGCAGTGAGTAACTAACTCACAAATTCTCGTTTTTGGTTTGGATGAATGAAGATTTTTAGACCGCTTTTGAACATCAAAGTGGAGTTTTCAGCTGAGGAGTTGGAAACGGCTCTGCTTACACCAAATGACACTTTAAGTGATGTGCATATCCCTTTACTAAAGGTTGGTGCTTTTTGGGTTTCTGTTGTGTTCTTTCTCACGCTCACAGTGTATACGATTTTGTTGGCATATTGAATTGCACTGGAACTGAAATTTGTCTTCTTTGTAATGAGAGCAAAATATCTCAAATCTTGTAGATAATATGGCATTCTGGGTGCTGAGGAAAGAGCCAACTTAGTAGAGGGCTTGGCATAGATGTGCTCCTCGTTCTTTATTCTATTGTTGCTTGCAAAGTGAACGGTTATCATTAGTTCAGTTGAGAAACGTAGCTTTATTTCTGGTGAACTATGCTCTTTCCTCAATTCCGATTGAAGATGAAACTCTATTTGCGAAAGAGTGATTCTACAAACTGATTTTATATCAGTAAAATAGTATCTAAAGTTGTAGCTAGCTCCTTTTGAACTTGTATGCACCTATAGTAGACACAGTGAAGAACAATGCTGATTTTTTCTGAGTCTTTTTCTGACGCTCTTAATCGTTGTCAGGATATTATTTATTTTCTTTGTTGTACATTGTTATGAATGTCTTTTGTTTTGTAATTTATTAAGTATTGCACTTGCTTTTGGATGATATTGATGTGAATCCTGATGAATCAAATGTTCTTCTCCTATGAAACGTTTTTAGCAGTTTCTTTTTTGAACTAGTTCTCTATACATTTTTTTTTTTCATTTCTATTTGTAGGCCATTCCTCCTGTAAATCGGATGGCCCTCACACGTGACACATGGGTCACTGTCTTGTGCAGAAAACTAAGAAATTGGTGGCACTGGGTAATGAATGTTGATCCTCTTTCACATGATATGTTAAGTAGCTTGGTACTATGATTTAATTCTTCTGATATGTGCTTTGCATACTTCGTTTAGGTTGCAGAAGGGGACCTTCCTATTGTTGCCTCTCATGGGTGAGTAGTGATCATTTCAAGATCTTTTGATAATTGATTAGTCAGGCATTTATTAGCTTCACGTCTCAAATCTTTTAGGCTAGAGATTGAAGTGTACAAATCACTCGATCCAGGCATCCGTGTGGTGATTCTTAAAGCTTTATGTGATATTCGCGTTGAGGTAATCATGCAAACTATTATCAAATCCTTGTAAACAGTACATATATTTTTCAATCACCTTTGTTTCTTTTGGTGTAAAAGCTATATCCTCTCTTTATTAACGTATCAAGAGCATAAATACTATTTATTGCAAAAGCTATATCATGTTTGGATGTTTCATGCATTGCACATAAAAATGTTTTATTGTGTTTTCGTCTTTTCTATTGCTATACACACCTTATCATGATTAACCTTCTGGAGCTTGTTGAGGCGTTGTTGATGATTGACTGGAGGCTATGTGTTTTTTCACACCAAAGTGTTAAGATTGATTTGTAAATTTGTACAGCAAGAAGATATCAGGAGCTACATTGAAAATTCACTTAAAACTGGAGTTCATCTCTCAACATTTCGTAAAGGCCGTGTTGGAGGTGACTCACATGGAGTTAACTTTTGGTGAGTGGAAGATAAGAGAACTAAAATACCATGGAATGAATTCTGATGACATTTGCTTATTAGCATAACTGTGATGGTACCTCTTTGGTTCTTCCTCAGGTATGAAGATGACTCCTTAATTGGTCACCGTTTATATCGCGAAATCAGGAAAGCTGAGCTAGGGAAGGTCAAAGCAAAGGGTTCCAAGGTTCTTCCTAACGTAACATACCATTGGGAAACTGTGGCCACAAATTTTGATGAATTCCAAGATGTTTCTGTAAGTATCTTCTACAATCAATTCTGAACTGGCTGAGAAGTCTGTCCTGCGAGCATTGATATCTGTGGTGATTGTGATTGAATGAAATCAAGGCAATGCTAATAACCGGGTTCATGGATAGTGGTCAAATCAGTGAATCCAGTATTTGTTATTTAAGGAATGTAGTTTCTGGGAGAAGGTTGTTGCAATTTATTGCGGGGTTAACCAGAACATAAGCACTAAGCAGCTCTAAATTGTGGATCATATTTCAACTCTCTAGTAAGCTCTGCTGTAAAGTGAAAAAAAACAATGCTATTCTGAAGCAGGTATTACACCTATTTGCTTTGCAGGAGAAACTTTTTTCAAGTAACAGTAGAACAGAAGCTTCTCTAGGAAAGAAGCTGAAGAATGTTATGCTTATTGAAATAGAGAAAGAACATAAGGTACCTATCTGCTTACTGACTTTTTGTTTTTTTCTTTTTTTTTTCTTGCTAATGGTTACAGTAGAATTGAACTCTCATCGCGAGGGCAAGCATTTTTCTTAGCATCTGCATCGTAATGGAAATGTATGTTTTTTTTTTCTGGCAGAGGAAAGAAAAATTATTGAAGAAGCAACACAGACAGGCTCATCTCCTTAATAACTTCTTAGATGTCGATGGCTTTGGAGCTGGTCGTTCTCGCCGTGATAGGAAGCCAGTTACATACACTTTTGGTATGGGTAGTACTTAGCTATGCATTTTCGTCTCATTCAGTATCATGCTTTATCGCAATTTGACTTGGAAGTTTTTACTCATGCTGAATACTGTTGCAGATGATTATGATCGGTCAATAAATGAAGCTATCAAGATAACCAAGTACGTTTACATCTAAACCATGATTGTATCATTTCTCCTGTTGGTTGGATGATTCCACATTCTTTATGTGGGAACTACTACTATGTTTTTGCCCGAAATTAATTCTGTTTACTTTTGTCCATACTCGTTCAGGAAGAAACCTCCATCACCAGAGCTTTCTCTTCACAGAAGAGAACCTGACAGATTGGAGGCTTCTTCAAATGGTGGAAGGACCAGTTCGACCCATCCTTTTGAGCCTGTGAATGATACAACATCAGTCAGATCTTCTGATTTTGCCGACTACGACGATGTCAATGAAGAGAGAGCTGAATCCGTGGACAGAAGGTAAGCATATTTTTAACAGTCCGTTTTTCTTGTTCCCTTGGTGGTATTTGACTGGTGAAACTAATGAAAATTATGTCCTGACAGTAACAGGCGGAGACAACAGCCTCAGCAGTTTTCGACTATGGACTTTGTTGAAACTGTTTCAGATAATGAGGTAGACTTTGAAAGTGACGATGACATTGTTGGGGAAGCGGTCTATGATGAAGAATATCTGAAGAAGCGTAAAAAGAGGAAAGAGCATTCTAGTGCTTCTGAGGGAGATGAGGAGTACCAATGGGATGAAGACAATGCCAATGAAGAGGAAGAGGAAGAAGACAAAGAAGATTCTCTTAGTGCTAGCGAAGAAGACAGTAATGATCCCCATAAGAGGTTTAAGAAATTGCCACGGAGGGAAACTAAGTTAAGATCGAGGTCAAATCATATCCAGCCAGGCCTTAGGCGTAGTAAAAGAGCCACAAGAGTCAACTACCAACAGTATGAGCTCTCAGAATCTGACAATGAAGGAACAAGACCTGCAAAATCCAGGCGATTGGTTGAACATGATGAACCTTCTGATGAAACAGAGAATGATGATTTCTCAATGGGAAGCCAAGAGTCGGAGGGAAATGCAAACAATCCAGAGACAAAAGTTGATGAAGAAGAGGAGCCTACAGAGGGAAATGATAAAGCAGAGACGAATCATAGAGAGAATGATCAACTTCTTAATCAATCAAATGGCACGGACCAACAAGAAAACGAAGGTGTAGGCAAAAGGCGTTACCTCGACCTAAATGAGCTTGCCCCAGTCTCTGGTTTTGATGATGGTCCTAGTACACTACTGAAGGATGATGATAACAGCAAAGATAATTCATAAGCAGACAGAGAGGTTTATCTTTACCGTCTGTTCTATTGCTGTTGTACCAATATCCCTTCAAGGGCAAAGTCTACCTTGGGGCTTACTTATTCAAGCACTTAAGGGATGTCTTTGTGGCCGAGAGGTATGTAGATTATGTTTTACTGTCAATGTTATCTCTGAGTTAGTGTACAATTAAGTCTCTTTGTTTCTAGCTTTGTATTAACCAAAAAGAACGTGCATTGTTCAGCCATGGAGAATCCTTTCAAGGCCACGAACTGTTTCTTGCTCTGTGCCAAAGAAAGAACAAATCTTTCCATTTAGATTAAGAAATGAGTTTATACATATAAAAATGAACTAATTCTCTATGTTTTCTTCACCACTACATCTTTTCTCCATTTCTTCAATACACATGAGAGGCTTGAAGCTGCAGACCAATCAAACCAAAAGTCCATACTCCCTCTCTCTTTCTCTCTCTGTGGTGAGCTAGCAAAATTGGTTTCTTAATTTGCCTAGGCTTTCTACAGCAAGCTTGAAGGCATATTATATTTCAAAAAACGTAACTGTACCCTCAAGCATTATCTCATGTTACAACACTCAGGCTTGCTCTGTCTTAAGAGTTTATCCCATAAGCATATCATCTGTCTTGGCGACTGGTAATGAGCTGTGTAGTAGTTCTCAACACAACCAAATTGGCAGAATCTCAGACTGTGTCTGTAATCCACTGGGTTTGATGTGTTCTTGAAATGCTCAACCCACATTCCCACACTTACGTCCTCCATCTTGAACAGCTGTGGTGTATGTGAACAAAAGATCAATAACAGAGAATAAGAAGTGAAAAGAAGACGATACAATTGGTTTGATTTTCTCTTCTGCTTACCCGCAATTTATGTCTCTCAAACTTCTCCACGATGAAACGCGCAATGTCAGAAGATAGAACATATCCGGGTCCATTTGCGTAGGGCGGATAGTCCTCCTCTGGCCATTCCTGATATTATCCACAAGACATACACTAATAATGAGTGACAATCATAAAGAATCCATAGAACTGACACACTGAAGAAGAATTTATAAATAAACACTTCAAACCTTTGCACTGAAGAAGAATTTATAAATAAACACTTCAAACCATTGCACTATTTCATGCAATATGCTACATACAGAGGTGGAGTGTAATGCAGAAGAATGTACCTCGTATGTGACTGCCCATTTGCCCCCACGAAGAGGTTTGTGGTAATAATTCATGTTACCAATGTACAGGCTTCTACCTTCGGGTACCTTTTTTACTTCATTGATCACTGCACCAAGTTTTAGAAATGTATCATCGTCACACTTCATTATGTACTTTGCAGAGAATGCAAGAGCCTGCAGTAATCAAAGTGGAATTTTTTCAAAAATCAACTCCACAGAAGCACTAAATCAAGAACGATTTTGCGGAAGCATGACCTATAAAATCTGAAAACTCACTCCGTGTTCACATATGGCAACAGTTTTCAGCACGACAAGATCATAGCTATCCATGTAAGGAACAAGTACAATGTCCCCAAAATACTCTGCTTCTTTCTTCAATTCCACATTCACCTCCTTCCTCCCATGCTGTGAAATGCACATCACAGAAAAAAAGAAAAAATTATGTCCCCCACTGAATCCATTGTTTAGGTAACGGTTGCATTTTGATGATGCTCTAATCAACTTTCGCCATTGTACTATTAACCCTTCATGACTAAAGACTTGATGAAACATGTAAAATACAGCTTACCAATGCCACAAAGAAACGAGCAACAACTTTTGCAGATGTAATAAGAACATGCTGCATCCAGGATTTCCTCACGGCCATTCGCTCAGAGAAATGATTGCCTGCGGAAAGAATGCCAATAAAGAGCTCCACAGGCCCATCGGGAACTACAGGGGCCTGCCACCTCTTTGACAACTCGAGAATCCTCTGGGGAGCAAAGCTAGGATGTGATGTTGGTAGAGAGGCAACAAAAACAGAATCAACATCAATGTCTCCATTTACGGTTAGCCCTGTTGCATCCTCGAGGGTGAAACCCTATATAACAAAGAAATACAAGAAAAAAATGTTAAACAAAACAAACTAACCAACTCTGCGCTATTATGTATCACATGATTACCAACACAATAAAATAGAAATGGAGTAGGATATATTCTCACAGTGCGATAAGGGAAAGAAGTAACATGCTTTCCATCAACATTAACATGGTAACCCTCTAAACCGGCGCTAAGAGTTAGAACAAACAGCTTCTCTTCTACAAACGGAAACGGCCATTCTACTTTGACCCTTTTTCTCCTTCCTATAAGTCTATTCAACCACCATCTTGCCCTCGACCCTTCTGAGTAGTTATCATCATCACGGATCCACTTCTCACACTTCACATGACTATCAACTGCAACCACACTAAAGCATTACTCAACAGATGACAAAAACCATAACTTGCTACTTAACCATTTGCTAGCTTCTAATGGATCACAAAAATGACTATACCACAAACTAAATAACTTTGAATTCAGATACCAAATAACGAAAGAATAGACCTCACCAGTCTCTTCCTCAGGTCTTGACCTCCATCCTTCGCACCGTTGTGCAGGTCCCCACTGCATTCTATAGCAACTGTTCTGCTCCATCACCGGTTTTCGACTCCAATCTCCTATTAGCCTCGGATTGAAATGAAGAATCCGAGGAGGATCCTCTCCTTCAACAGTCTTCAAACCTTGAAGCTCTATCACAAACTGAGACACCAACTTAGATCCATCTCCTTCCTTAGGATAACCTTTCCACGGCCTCCCCACCAAAGTTATGTGCGAGCCCAATGTCAAACCACATGGCAGCTCCATCAATTTGTTCTCCCGGTTCATAAATTCCTTCCCGGTTAACGAAACAGAATGTGGACATGAATCTGATTGGTAATTCTCTGGCTTCTCCACCGATTTCTCAAGCCTTCCTGATTCAAGCTCCTTCCAAAGCTTTCGACCTAGCTGCCAAGCTTCCTTAGCCGACTTGTGTAGCTCCACTGACCCGTCTTTACTACTCGGGTCGAAAGTTTCTGAATCAAATCTCAAGCTTGATAGAAGACCCCGGTGATGTTCACGAACCGTGTTCTGGTCCGGCCGGTTAATAACCGGGTTTAAATCAGGGTACGAAACTGTCTTCAATGGGGGATTAGGGATTTGCTCGACTTGAGGCTCAAGCTCGATATCGAGTCGAGAAAGAGAATCAAGAGAGACGGAGCTGCTGGACCAGGATTTGAATACGAGAGGTATCTCTACTGAGACAAAAAGCAGATAAAGAAACCCAATTGCCATTATTACGCGAACCGATCTCTGCCTCCATAGTGATGAGAACAGATCAAGCTTGTCAATTTTTTCCACTTTCGACAATTTGGGTTTTTTCATTTCTGTTTTTTTGTTTTTTCTTAGGATCCAAGCAATGAAATAAACCTTAACGTTGCATTGAGAGGGATACGAAAGTGGTATAAAGTTTGCAAATTTTTATCACGGGAGCAAGAATAAAGAAAAGAGGACAACAAAAATAAGCAGATGATGAATAATGATGATGATGACGAGAGATGGAGGAGGAGAAGAAGAGATCTTGATTCTTGGGATACGCATTTTTTAGGCGTACGTTAGTATACACTTATTTTCTTTTTAATTAATTATTTTTCCAAAATTAATTTCTTACAACAAATATCTATCATTTTTAAATATATATGTTGAATGTTTAGTATATTGTTAAATACTTAGCATCTATAAGCAGAATACAAATTCTGAAATCTTCATACTTCAGAATTACAGATAGACAATAAAGATTCTTTCTAGTTCCCATGGACGAAATTGTGTTATACGAAATTAAAATAATCGAAAATATGTGTATGTGTCACACATGTGACATAAGCCCCATATCTCAGGAGTCAGGAGGAGTATATCTGTAATATGATATATTAGCCAAAAACTATACTATTATCATGGTAATTAATTATTGAATTAACCCGCCATTAGGAAAATAAATTAGAAGGCTAGAACTTGTTCAAATCTTTTCGTATGGGCCCATCTATGCATACATCCCATCATTTCTTCAGTTTTATTAAAATTCTTTGGAGTTATCACATTAAATCATATTTGATATTTTGCTTATGTTTTGCTTTCATATGGTAAGTTATAGTAGATTTTCTTTAGGAAAGCTCTAAACTTTTTGGAGTTGGCATTCCATACATGAGAGATTTCATTTTCATTTGTTATATCAAATAACTTAATTTGATGACTTCTAGCTCAAGTTTTTGTGGTTAAATGATTGTTGAATTGTGAAGGAACTAATGTTGGCAACAGTGAATAATCCGTCTAATGCGGTGGAGTGGGCCATGGCGGAGATGATTAACGAACCAAGCATCATGCAAAAAGCCGTGGAGGAGGTCGACAAGATAATGTGAACACAGGACGAAGAGGGTGTATGGGTGTGAGTACATTGGGTCGGCCATGACGTACATGTTGCTTGCTCGGTTGATTCAAGGGTTCATGTGGTATGTGCCTAGTGAAGGTAAAATCGACATTTCGGAAAGCAATAGTGATTTTATTTGCATGTGATTGTAACACCTCGTTTGGCTTCACAAGTTTACTCAACCTACTTGAGAAAGTAGTTACTATTACAAAAATGTAATAGTAATTTCATGAAACGGTTTGTTAAATAATCTTTCAGAAAACAAATAAAAAAATAAATCAAAGATCTTTGAATCTTTTAGCTAGTGTCTTTGGAGCTATTAAGAATTTTTTTATTTTATTTGATAATGTTAATAAATTACGTAAATGTAAAATCTTGATGAATTTTATTGATTTCAATGGTTATACATTTTTTATTGGTAAGTTAATTAATTTCAAATTAATAATTAAATGCCAAACAATGAAAATTATTTATTTATTAAATTAATTAATTAAGAGATGATTATGTGTCATTCCTTATCTAGTATATATAGTATAGATTCATTAATGTTACCGTAAAAAGAAAGTCTTATTATTATTCCAGTTATACATTAGAGAGACACACACACTATCATTGCAAGACATATAAATAGATGTCTTCGTAAAAAAACTTATTTCAATTCCCCATTATTCTTTTAAGCATACTCATAGAAGCTTACATTATATTTTAGAGGAAATATATAAAACTTTGTTTTAAGTAGTGAACTTTGACCTGAGCATGTTGATAGTTTTACCATCCGCCCTAAACGCCTCCATCAAAACCGCGTTTGGAATCGCGAGTTTCGTAAGAAGTAGAGTATGCGGCAAAACAACCTCACTAGGCAACTCGTCAGCAACAACCGTCAAAAGACGCGCTTGCGTTTTCCCAACGTTCGTCTCGTAATGAATAAACCCCGGAGGAATCACAAACATATCACCGGGTCCAATAACTTTCGAGAACAACGTGTAGTTTGTTGTCAAGAACCCAACAGAGACCGTGCCTTCGATAACGACCCCTGCCTCGGTCGCACCCGGGTGCAAGTGAGGCGAGTTAATTTTTCTACCTGCCATTAAAACGTTGTACATGGATATTCCCATCTTGTGTAGGCCCGGAAACGTCAGGACATTGGCTGGATTAGCGGCAACACCTCTTGGGTTCAATATGTTTAGTGGATTGTTCAAGCCGGAGTAGAAGAAGTCGTCAGAAGAAACGTGTGGCTTGCAGGGGAAGTCATTATTGTTCAATGGAGAAGCCCAGAGATCAGCTATGCAGATGCCTTGATAGGAGTTAGGGTAGGGAGCTGAGAGAGTAGGGTTCGTGAAGAGAATGATGCAAAGTGTAAGGAGGAAAATAACTCGAGAGAGAAAAGAAGAGATTTGTGGTACATGATCCGTATTGCTAGCTAGAGATCAGTGATAGTGATGAAGATGAAGATGAAGATGATGATGATGCTAAAACACGATGTATTGTTGGTTTATATAGCCTTCGAAATACGGCGTATCGACGCTATGGCTTAAGATTGGATACGAAAAATATGGGTTTAAGGGAAACCCGTGAAATATTGAATCTTTATAAGTGTTGGGTTCAAATTTGGGTAATTTTTTGGATGGCTTCAATTTTAAGACAAAGCCTATCTGCCTATGGCCAGGCTCAAATAAGTTAGGTTCAAAGTTCAAACTAAACCACAACTCACCGTGACCTAGTGGCTAGAGCTATGATTTGGCTGAAACAAGTTAGGTAAAAATTAAACCCCATCTCTTTAATTTGATTGTTTTAAATGTGTCTCCATTCATATATTAATTTTTAAAAATATACATAGTATTATAGTTTTTATATTTAAATTGCAAACGCCAGAAATTGTGTATTTTCTTTATGTTTGCATATTGCATTTGCGTTTAAAATTTGTAAAAACGTGTTAGCAGAAAGCCCCATATATCACACCTCTAATCCCAAAACACTTTGCAAAAGACTTTTTAAGTAATGAAAAAGTTAAACCGATTTAAAATGTCCTGCTTTTTAAAAAAAATATATATACCTATTTTAAAATGTTTATACCTATCTAAAACCAAAAAACGTTAAGGAAAAAATCACATCAAAATACAAACGCAAAATTTCGCCCTTTGAAACAATCTTCTCTGGTATCATCCATCTTAGAGATTGGGTTCGTTGAACAAATCTGAAACTTTTAAGTGAGAAAGTATAATAGAAATGTTTTGAAGTTGAGACAAGGCATTGAAGCTTTGCTTATTCTCTAGCAAACAGTAAATTAAAGATGTATTACAAGTTCATGGATTCTGAAGGCATAGCAACAAAACTACGAAGTATGTGCAAATTCTGAGAGATCTGCAATAGAATTGCTTCTCCTTCACTAACATCTAAAACATCTGCAATGTGTTTCAATAATTCCCCATTTGATTGAAGAGCACTTAGCCTCTGTGTGATCTCTGAAAGTTCTTTTACTATCCCTTCTTTGCTTTCATTCTCTGCTCAAATTCATCACAAGATACAAAAAGTGTTTTTAGGATCAGATTGAAGTTGAACAACACTTAATGATCAAACCTCGAGTAAAATTTCATACCTTTTTCTTCCACGGTAGGCTCCTCTGAGTTTTCCGTTTGTACTAATAAAAACCCTGATTCTTCGGATTTCGTAGACGTATTTTCATCGATGTTTTCGCCGTTCTCTTCATGATTTGAAGCAGAAACTGAAAAATCCGAGACTTGTTTGGTTTCTTGGCAATCATTATGTGCACTAGCATTGCCGTTTTCTTCAAGAAACTCTTCTTCATCTGTCAAACATCCATATTTTTCTCTGTAAGCGTCAAACTCAGCTTCAAGCTCTTTCATTTCCTCTTCCCTCTTCACCAACTCACTACTCAACGACTGCAAAGCTTCTTGATCATACTCTGCTTGCTCATCCATCATTCTTTGGTACTGCAAAGCCTCCATTTGAACAGCGGCTTGAAGCCTCGTGATCATAGCCATCGCTTCATTGGCTGCAACAGCTGAAGCATTTCTCTCTTCATCTAACTCCATATACAAATCAATCAGTGACTTCTTGTCCAAGCGAACCTCTTTCTTGAGCTGATGAAGGATTGATTCACCGTTTGGATCTGCCGTATCCGAAGCAACATTCTCTGCCTTATCCAAAAGAGGTTTCTTTAGAGATCGAACGGACCATCGTGGACTGTTTTGCGCCGAATCAGACAGAGGAATCCCAAAGAATTTGTTACCTCCTCTTACAAAACTCGGTGTTCTGTCCACATCAAAATCCTTAAACTCCAATTCGTTTTCCGACAGTTTAATGTGTGAAACCCTAGGAGAAGGAGCAGGGGCAAGGAAAGAATTGTTCCTCTTCGGCAACTTCTCAGATTTCACCTTCAATAATTCTCCACAACACGAACAATTTTGCTTCAAGCTATCAGTTTTAATGTTGTTGTTGTTGTTGTTGTTAGTCTTGTAATCTACCAAATTTGTTGTTGTTTGAACAAAATTTTGGTCTTTCTTGAACGCCAAGGGAAGTTCTCGTTCATCGTCAATGAGAAGCTCGAGATCTTTGTGTAAAATGCCAATGAGAGACTTATAAGTATCACAGTCAGATTCTTTCTCGGTGGCAAAAGAGAGAAGACATCCTTCACACATATGTTTGATCTCAGAAAGCTTCTTATGGACATGACAATAAGCAAGAGATGAAACTTTCTTCTTGTGAGACTCGCAGACTGATTCATTGTAATAGGATTGAGGATCAGTAGGGACGAGAATGTGGTCGAGTCTTGTGCAGAGGAGACAAGGGGTGTTAAGGTCGAAGAATTTGGCGTATTGGTTTGTTAGAAAGGTGATAAAGCCATCGATGAAGAGGATAATGATGAGGCTCCATTCAAGAATGGTGTAGATGATGAAATGAGGAAAAGTTCCGAGTTCTTGTTCCACGAATTTCTTGAAAGAACCTTTAGACATGGTTGCTTGTAAAAGCAGAAACAAGAACAAGAAAAAACAGAGCAATTGTATAAACATATCAGGGATCAAATTAAGTCAAAAGATTCAACAGAAAACAGAGATGATCTTTCTCACTCTTTTGTGATTTGTGCTTCTATTTCTGGGGTTTGAGAGTCTAAAACAGGTTAGATTGTGCTGGAATTTTAGGAGATAAAAGTACCCAAAAACAAAGGATAATCGCTGATTTGAATTTGACAAATTTAGAGATAATGTCGAGAGAAGAGAGAGACAAAAACAAAAAATCGTGTAATTTTATTTTTTTCCCCGCGTAGACGTGAGGAGAACTTTGTCGTTGACCCTAAAACTGAATACAAACGACAGAAACAGAGGACATGCCAACACACATGTTGAACCGTAGGTTCAATTAGACAGGATCTAGGATTTAAAGAACGATTTCTTATCGATCAAAGTGAAAGATTAGCGATTACAAAGAAGAATTTAGGGTTTATGAATAAAGAAGAACAAGAAATTGCGAGATGCTCTTTAGGTCATTTATAGTGTGATTCCGAATCGATTTAAGTCGGATTGGACTTTTAATCGGGTTTTCTCTTTTTCTTCTTGGATCTTTCCTTTTCCTTTGCGATTTCCTCTTCCGAACAATTTTTCCTTTTTTTTAGTAGGTTGGTTGTTCAAACTCCATGGGCCAAAGCTAATTAGGCTCTAAGAACGAATTGATTTCAATGTGGATCGGATCTAAGGTAGAGTGTTAAACCCGATACCAACAACACATATGACATATACATACAAATTATATATGGATGTTGTTTGATTGGTTGATTAGTGAATGGAGATCATGTTCTGTAATTGGAAGATTATTGCTTACGAAACAGGTAATGTACCTAATCATCTCACACTAAATATATAAATAAAGAATCTGGATTTTGATGGGATAGAAAAAAAGCTCCACTATAATGGAAGTGACCAATACAATGTGACATTATTGGAAACATTATAGATCATGGCATTATTCTAAAAACCCTACAATATATTATCCTTGGTAATCAGATATATTATAAAAACCCTTAAAACCCCCTTAAATCACCAAACGTTAATTGAGATGACCAAATGAGAAGCAAGTACAAACTCTGTTTTTGATTGAGACCATGAATGAAAACATAACGTTAATTTAATTTATAAGTTTTGATAAATCCACACGAATGAACTAGAGACTGTATTAATACAACAACGTCCAAACAAGGAAGGAAAAAAAAGAAAGATGATCATAGAACCCTAAAACCCCACTTAAGTCATATCTCCAAACTACTCTGTTCCATTATTCTTCTTCCGCCCCCCCCCCAGATTTTATCAATCAAATACATAAATTTGGTATATATATAAAAAAAAGTCAAGACCTATCTGTACAACAAGAGTAACACAAACAAACAGGGTTTTGTTGCAGATTTTTCAACTTTCGATATGCTCTAAGCAACTCCAATCGTCTTGAACATTGAATGCATTGAAGAAGATGACTCATTAAGATTAGATGAGGCTAACGAGAGGTTTAGAGAGAGCGGTGCAGGTCTTGCTTGAAAGGTTAATGGAACCATATCGATGTGATTCGAGGAACAGATCTGTTCGTATGATTGATTCCCTGATGTTGGTAACGGGAGCTCAGGAAAGACTTGCATAACCGGATGTATAGAGAAGTTTTTGATTTCCGGTACAAGAGAAGCCGATTGTGATGTGTTCTCCTGAAGAAGCACTTGATCTTCTTCCATAGGCACGACCTGATAATAGAACCAAGCAAAGATCTCTTTGTTATACTTTACTAACCACTTATATTCAAGCAAAGAACATGTGAAAGGTGATTCATCATCTTCTTGGCTTAATCACTTAAGAGTGACAAGAAGATTTAGAGATATTACCGTATCAGTGGTCATGTCAAAAAGGCTAGATCTTCTCCGGCGACGGTTGAGATTACTTCGGCGGAGGAAGTATTTCTGAGCATGACTAGCAACTTGAGTAGAGGTTCTGCTCTTCACAAAGTTTTTAGATATTCCTTTCCAATCTCCTTTACCAACTCTCTGCAACCCAAACAAGAACAGCTTGTGTTCTTCCTCAGTCCATGCAACTCCTGAAAAAATAGTAAAAAAAAGAACAGAGATTTAGCTATGAATCAAGAAACAGTTTTAATCAAGATTGTTAAATCAAAAGAGTACGTACCTCGTTTCCTCTCACGGTTTATGTTAGAAGAAGACATCGGAAGAGCTTCATCCGCCGAGGCGTAACCGGCGGTGGTTTTGTTCTCATCTTCGCCGACGATCTTTGAGATCTCCTCCGTCTGTTCATACTGAGATAAATTGTTCAAACTCACACTCTTTCTCATCGGATCAAGAACAACTCTGACACCGAACAGCATAATCTCTCTTCTTATGACGCTGACGTTGGTGGACTCCGACGAACTAGTACTACCGTCGGCCATGATATAATTTCCGATATTGCCCTTTGTGCTTTAACGAAGGAATCAAAGTACAGAGAGCAATAGCAATAGCAATAGCAATAGCAATAGCAATGGAGTGGTGTGAGTAGATCTGAGGCTTCTTGGATTGATTTTTATAAGCCAAAAGCCACGTGCTTCTTTCTTAAACTATTACCATGTTGTAGTTGCTGGTGATCGTATCATTTGACACGTGTTTTTTTTTTATTCGTCTGTTTTTTTCTATACTTCTTACCTGCCTGTCTCTCTATACAGTTTTTCATTTGGAGAGACTTTTTTATTTCTTTGCTGACTAGATTGGTTTTATTAGACCATCTATATTGGTTTTAATGTTAGAACACCCACTTTTTTTTTTTTAACACTCTGACATCATTTTTTCTTTCTTCTATATCATAATTCAACATCACTCAATTTTTATTTCTTACAATAGTTTGGTTGAAAAAAATTACAACACCATACCCTACCAATTTTGTTTCATATTTTTATTTTCTTTCGTGTTTTAGTTTTTTGTGATTACATATTATTAATACCAATTATCTATTAAAATTAAATTAAATAATTAAAAGTTAAATAATTTTATTAAAACAAAAGTTTATTGGAAACTAATAAACATATATTAAAAATGTGATTTTTTTTAATGTGTCCAAATTAAATAAAACAAGTCTTTATTTATAGAGTATGAAAATAATGAATTTTGGTATAAATATATATATATATATATAATTATATATATAATTATTATGAAATAATTGTTGTTACATAATTAATAGGAAAAAGCTTATTTTTGAGACTAATCAAAAATTATCATGTGTCAAAAAGGAACCCACATTTTGAGTTTCACTGTGTTAGAATTTTTCAACACCAAATTTGCCACATAATCTTTCAGTTTTTTTATCACACTATTACAAGTTTCTCAACAGTTGATAAAATATTACAACAGTTGATAAAAGCACCATTATAAATAGTCTTAGGTCTCAAGATTTTATTTTTCTTTGACGTCTATTATACACTATCATTTTTTTTGTTAATATATATACATATTTTGATTAAAAAAGATCTGGATCATTTAGCTAAATAAATTTTATGAGATGACCAAGATATCTCATTAAATTTATTGGTTTTGTTCGTATGATATCTCATCTTGAAGATTGACCAGCGGAACAAATTCAAGGGACTGTACCCGAGTTTGATTTTGTCAACAAATTATAAGCTAGCTAAAATAGCTTCGAAGCCTTCGATTGTATTTTGTTTTGCCAAGACTTCTACAGTTCTACTTTATATTGGTTATCTAATGGCGTAGGAAACACTTTTCATTGAAATACTTTTTCAATGAAACACATTTTTCTTTGGTCTTAAAAACACAATTTTTGTTGTAAAATAAAATTAAAAAAAAGATCTCCATATGGATGTGATTAGTATAACTAAAAAAATATTTTTTTTTAGTGAACTCAAAAGTTAAAAAGAAAAAAGGATGAGGAGACCTAATAATATCCTTGTCAACAAAAAAAAGTCCTAATAAAATCTGAGAAATATATAGAGCAAGGATCATATGAAATCGACTCTTTTGTCTTTTATAACGTTACTCCTATATACTTTTTATGATAAATATCTAGGGTTATAATGTAATAAACGAATCTGGTCAACTCAACTCAACGTCGCTAAGCGCATGCAACTTGATCTTAAAAAAATAGTCCGCTTCTGAAATGATTCTGTACTCTCCTCTTATAATATATAGTTACAGCCTTACAGCTCCATCCGTACTATTTTTGAAAAAAAAGAATTATATCTTGTCGATCTATGAGGAGATTTTTTATAATATTAAAAAATAAATCTTGGAGACGGGTAAATAATTTCTGAAAATTATTACTTTGGAATTTCAAAGCAAAAACTCACAATATCAGGAAACTAATTAACGACAAAAAAATGATAGTTAAGTCGAATTTATCGACGATAGGTAAGATTAAATTCTAAGACACTGGTGGCCTAATTCGACTATAAACAGCATGATCATCATATGTCCTGTGTCCAGACTTGACCACAACTATAAGTTTATAACATTTATCAAAGAGGTGATACTTTAGTAAAATGTTAGGATGTGATGCGTCTATTAGCAAAATGATCACAATTATTGTTATTAGTGCTAGTATTTATTTATTTTAGAGCTTTATTGGGGGAAAAAAATCTAAAAAGAGATGCACATAATTTGGTAATAGTTTTGGAAGACAGCAAAAACACACAATGCACTAGCATCGGTTAGGAAGCAAAGCCACCATATTTACTTTTATGCACACAAAGTGGAAACCTAAAGAGTAGTGTGTGACGCACTAAACTAAAGGAAGAGCCTTTCTTTCTCCTTTATTTTTCTTCTTTTTACCAATTTGGATGAGAAGCTTGTTGCGACTTTCCTAAATCAGAAAACAAACACAAATCTGAGGAAAAGAGAGAAAGTGAAAAAGATGAATTAGACAGAAAAAGGAATCTTGCACAATAACAAGTTTTACTCTGGGTGGAGTTGTTATGTCCTAAGTTAATTTCAGATCATTAGATATTTAGGTCACTGCTGTGATCTGAATGAGGTCAGGTCATAAGCAAAACAGAGCTTCTCTGAGGAATCTTGATTGAATAGATCATCCTGTATTTGTAACTAGAACTTCGATTTTATACCAGCATTTAGCTTTATAGTAATCAAAAAGACAGTTTAATGAAAAACAAAAATAAAATTCAAGGCTGCAAAATCATGGGTCTAACAATTCCATCAGAAGACTTAGTTGGCTACTTACTTGACGTTTCGTAGTGTCACTTCTGCATATAAACTAAATCACTATTTATCTTCCTCTGCAGCTTCTTCTGTCTATCAGAGGCTGACACTACTGCTTGACACCACAACATAGGTTATCATGGATATGGAGTGCTGGTGAATGAGTGTTAAAGACCATACGAGCACAGTTTTCACCAACCAGTCTTAGATAGAGGAAGACAGAAGAAGCCTTTGATTGCTGGAACTGGCAACATAGACTACACCATACCGGTTAAGCTGGGCTTCCTGCTAGTTCTTTTTTCATCTTGGTTCTTCTTTGGGAAGAGTTACCACTGTGGTTCGTGTCACTGCTTGTTGAAGTTCTTGTTCCAGCAACAAAAATTGATGAGTTTGTTAACTCGACTAGGTTTTTATCATGGGACTCTTCTGAAGTTGGTTCTTTCGTAGACAGTAATTGCTTGAGCTGAGATCGCTGGCACATAATGCGACCTCCATTCCATCCCGTGAAGGAAAATGACGACGAGACATGATCCTGCAAGAAGGAGAAAGCAGCTTTCGCGATGGGAGATTCTCTTGCAGCAGAGCTTTTCTCCAATTGTCCCCGTCTGAGACGGAAGAAAGAAAAAGAGTTACCAAAGGCAAAATAGAAGATAAAAGTTTTATCATAAACACACACAAAGTTTGGAAGCATTCTGCAATGAGCTAGCCAGAATCAAAATGCTTACACTGAAACAACAACAGCTAGTTGAGGAAGATCCTCTCCCCCTAAAAGCATGTCATTTAGCCAAACCGATAATGCCGTGTACATACCACCCTCTGACATCCTGCAGAACATTGAAAACCAAGAATTAGATTGACTGGTACTCAACCATTTCATACACATGAAATGAAGCCAGCGTAGAGCTCTTAAGCTACCTATGCACATCAACAGACCACACAAGTTTGTTTTTCCGGAATAACTCAGGGAAAAGTCCACGTTTTGTTGCCTCATTGAGTGCCCTTGCAGCTCGCTCTTTCTGGCCCAGCCACCACAAAGCATCCAGAAGTGCATTGTAAAACCTTATTCCCAAACCACATCCTTCTGAATTGAGTTTGTCCAAAACATATTCAACGATCTGCCAATTTGAGTCATCATCATAATCTCCCTTGATCATTTGCCCAATAACTTGATGAATATTTGATACTCTATTTGAAAGCATCTCTTCCAGTAACTCATTGACATCGTCCCACCTAAAAACAAACAAAAATTGGAGAGTCATTAAAAACTAAAGTAGTATTATATAAACAATGGCTTGAAGCACTACCGATTCAGAAAATTCAAGTTAGTTGCAAGAAAATTAGCAAGGGTGCTACAGTACACTAGCATATCCCTCCCATGTCTGACCATGTAGGAACACAAGTCAGCTGAAAGAGCAAAATGCTATCATCATTCCGGCTAAGGCATAAGGCTTAGTAAGGTATGAACTATTTTTATACACGCTAAAGAAAACAAAAGAAAGAGTGTATTACTGGCAAAGGCACTAACCTCTCCATCTTCCCATAAACAGCCAGCATCATACAGTAGCACATGATACTGGGAAGTATATCAGAAGCTTTCATCTCCTCAAACTGCTCCTTGCATTCATCAACAAGTCGTGCAAAAGAATACACACTTAAAACAGCCTCAAGCGTCCTTTCATCAGGATCACATCTTGACTTCTCCATATCTACATATGTTTTCACAGCCTCTTCAAATTTCCCTCCTTGCTTGTAGGCTTCTATTTGTGCATTGAATGTATCTATGTTCCTGGGAATACCAGAATCCACCAACCTAGACAAAATCGCCTCAGACTCTTTGACCAGGCCTCCCCTTGCAAAAGAATATAACAGTGAGTGGTATGTTTCAATAGTTGGATTGCTTCCCACTTCATGCATGGTGTTAAAAGCAACAAGTGCTTCTTCATATAAAGCAGCCTGCCCAAATGCTTCAATAACCCCAGTGTATGCCTTGGAACTTGGCACAATTTCGTTAGCTGTCATATATTGTAAAATCTTCTTAGCATCTTCATGGAGTCCTCCCTTCCCACAAGCAAATATTATACCCTCATATGTCTCCATGTCAGGTTCAATATTCTCCTCCACCATGTCATGGAACAAAGTTACAACCTCCTTGAAATACCCACCTTCCCCAAAAACCTCTATCAAAATGTTGTATGTAGCAGCATCAGGATCTGTATTGCTTGATTTCATCTCAAGAAAAAGCTGCCGAACATCATCGTACCTCCCACTCTGTCCAAACAAATTCAGCAAAACACTATATGTATTTATGTCATGACACCCTGCAGCCTGCATCTGATGGAAGACCCCCATTGCCTCCTTAATAGACCCCGATTTCGCATATGCCTCTAACAACACATTATAAGAAGTGATATCCGGCAAACTACCCCCAGAAGCCATCTCACTAAGGAGATCAGTCACTTTTTCCAGCCGGCTCAACTTCCCAAATGTCTCAACGAGATGACAGTAAGTGGTTAGATCCGGAACTATCCCACCATCATTCATAGTCCTAAAAACCATTTCAGCCTCATCACCTAAACCTCTAATGGCACAAGCACTAAGCAGTGTGTTATAAGTCACAATATCAGGTTGTATCCCCTCATGTCTCATCTCTGCAAACAAACCCAATAAACCCTCCCAATCTAAACCACCTCTAGCACACGCATTAATCACTGTATTGTAAGTCAGGATACTAGGTGAAATCTTTTCATTTTTCATCCTATCAAGAAGCTCAAGGGAGGTCTCATACCTTCCATTTCGACCATAAGCATTGATCAAAGCCGTGTAAGAGAAAACGCTGCGTGCTACGCCTTGACTAGGCATTTCCTCGAATATCTCAAGACATTTATCAAGGAGACCTTCCCTACCGAGTAAGGAGATCATAATGGTGTAGATGTGCTCGTTTGGTTTGCACCATATCTGCCGTTGCATATACTTGAAGAGCCGAAGCGACCTCTGCCAATCGCCGCGACCAGCGAACTCTTTGAACACGAGCGCGAAATCGTTTAGAGAAAGCTTGTTCTTGAATATGTCTAAGCATCTAGCGATGCTTCCGCGAGGTGGAAGGCTGCTCAGCTTGTTAATCAGCGATTCGACGTCGTAGCTGTATTTTCCTTTTTCCACTGATACAGAGGGGTTTCCCAGAACGAGATCCTTCGTTTTGGCCTTGATTCTTCCGGCGACGGAACATGATTTTTTACTTCCGGAAAGGAAACGGAGACGGTTGCCGTCGGCGAATCTCCGGTTTCCGACGAAACTGGAGTTCTGGATTAGGAAGGAGAGCTGGTGTGAGTTGGGATTCGGAATTGCGAGATTCATTTTTGGCAAACTAGAGTTCACATAAGGATTCAGAAATCCTCGGCGAAAGTTCCTCAACCACAGCAAGTGAAACGAGGGAAAATCGAAATCCGATTGATTGATTAACGCCTCAGTCACCAATCGCTACCAAACTCTATATGAGAAGAAAACAATTTTCGAAGACGATTTTTCTCAGTGAAATGGCGGAAAAATGGAAGAAGAGAAGGGGCTTGAAGAAGACACGTGGATTCTTATTGTGGATAACAGTCCCGAATAACCAACCCGGTCACTAGTGGGTTTACAGAATCACTTCCCAGTTTGAATTGGTTAATTTGACATTCGGTCGCACATGTTTGGCGCCTAATATTATAAGAAAAATGGTTTTGTACTCATCATTAGCTCTACTATCATTTTTTTAGTACACTAGGAAATCACTAATTAGTACTCACATACGACTATAGAAAATTTGTTTTATTGATCGCCGGGAATTCTGAGACCAAGCAATATTTTATCATCAAATTCAAACGCTATATCATTTTTTATTGAATTAGTTATATAAAACTCAATAATTAGAATAAGCTTACGAGATAGTCTATGAACTTTCTTTTTCTTTGTTTCTTTTTGGGCATTTAGTATAGACTGTAGAGTGGTCTAAATGAGGTAAAAAATAAAGTGTGATGTATTTTAAAAAATATATATATCACCGAAAAAATGCAAAAAGCTTTGGCAATTACGAAAAGAGTGACGCAAAAAACGGGAAACCGCACCGCCGTTTGCAGTCTGTAGAGAACGAAGGAGGCTGACGTGACGTGTGTGTGGAGGGGTATTTGAGAAATAAAGTCGAGTTGATAGGGGTAAATATGTAATTGTAAAGACCTTTCTGTTCCTAACAGACAGAGTACGCTTCAAGTGGAAAAAAAATTAAAGGAAGAAAAAACAAAAACAAACCACCCTTTTCGCCTTTCTTTCTTTCTTTCTTTCTTTCTTCCAGGCGAGTCTGCGACCTTGGTCGGAAATCAAAATCGCTTCTCCGCCACCACATTATCGGAGCTAATGGCTGACCCTGAGGTACAATTTACCTTTCAACCCCTTAATCTCTGTCTCTCACGAGCTCATATTTTCGATTCCGGACTCCCCTGTGAAGAAATTCGAATTTCGTTCTGTTTCTCTTCTCAGAGAGATTCTTGTTTCCGATTTCGTTAAATTTTGGTTTAAATTAGTGTTTTTCAGAAGTGGGGTTTGTCTTGTTTTAGTTTTTTTTCTGGGTTTAGCGATGATTTGTTCGTTTGTTTTGATTTTCTTGGGTTAAAACAGACTTTAGCTGCGTTGAAGAGAGCCTACGCCGATACAATACTGAACACGACAAAGGAAGCTGCGGCGCGTGTTATGGTTTCTGAGAAGAAGGCGCGTAGGTATCAGCAAGAACTTGTGACTGTTAGAGATGAAGCACTTCATACCTTGCTTAGGCTTAAACAGATGCTTGATTCCAAGGTATAATTCACTATGTTAGATGTTTACTAATTCTCATCTTGTGCTTCATTCGTTTCTGCCTGATTATGTTTTGGGGTTCTTGATGACATTTCTTTTGTTTCTTGCTTTATCTGAGATGGCTTTTGAAATTCAAGTTTTTGAGCCTTGCTTACATGGTTTTACGCATAGTGACTATGTTGTGTGTTCGGGTTATTCAGTCTTTGATATTGCAATTTGCAAGTAGCTAGAAGATATTCCATCATTCAGATGATATGCTTGGGCACCGTCTTTTGTTACTGATTCATGTCAATGAACGTCGTTACAATCTAACGTTTTTGACACTTTCAGCCTGAGCCTATATAACACTGACACATTGTTCATGAAACCTAAAACCAATGAGTGTAACCAAGAGAAGCTTAGTGTCAAATAGTTTTTAGCAGAAAGTTTTAGATCCGCCACTCAGTTGAGTATATTTTGTTACAGTTTTTTTTTGTGTGTGAGGCTTACATATATTTCTTGGCCTATGCTCTCATTTCATTGTGCAAGTTTTAGTTAAAGGTTTCTCAGTGTGGGGATATAGCTATTTCATCTTAGAGACTGTATCGGCTTTGCTCGAGGATGAGCTTTCCCTATTGTACTATATCTTTCTTTTGTGGCTGGCTTTGTTTTTCTCAACTCTTAACTTTTACAAACCTCTTTGTGGTTATATAGGTGAAGGAGACAGAGATGATATCCTTGAAGCAGCAACAAAAGGTTGAGGAACTTGAAGCTCAGCTTGGAGAAGCTGAAGATATTGTAGGAGAGCTGAGAATGGAGTTGAGAGTACTCCACGGTGAGCTCAAAAAACTTTCAAATGGTCAGTCACATCTTAAAAGTGATCATGAGGAAGAATCCTGTAGGGAAAACCGCAATGCAGCAGTTTCTTTAGTGCCTGATGTTTCTTGCAGTCACGAGATATCAGGAGCTGTAGGTTCTTGCATCCCAGTTGAACAAAGTGGATCGGTAGTGGCTAACGGGATAAAAATCCCATCTTTGACTCGCATAAGTAGTATTAACCAGTGTTCTTATAAAGATAACAAGGATCGGTGTCACCACACTCTTCCATCTATACTGACAAAACGCAGGGAAACTGAAGGATGCATTCAGATAATCCATGCGGTAGATAGCAGTATGGCCAATGGAGATCTGTCTTCCTCTGTAGAAGTAGGAGATGTGAATGATGGAGTACGTCTTCACAATGTTTCATCTAGTAAAAGTGTTATTGATGGAGAAGCTCCAGTGGTGTATCCAAATTCTTCTCAG
This sequence comes from Cardamine occulta, assembly GCA_028015245.1. Taxonomy (NCBI): domain Eukaryota; kingdom Viridiplantae; phylum Streptophyta; class Magnoliopsida; order Brassicales; family Brassicaceae; genus Cardamine; species Cardamine occulta. The sequence continues at coordinate 19,695,744 of CM051366.1, forward strand.
AAGGATGTCAGCACTCCTGTATCCCTGAAAACATCTCCCAGGGAAGATGAAAATGACAAAAAACTGGAGATTAGCGAAACCTATGCAAAGAAAGAAGAAAAAAAGAGCTGTGAGAATATGGAGGTTTCGGCATCTCCTTTGTGCGAAGAAACTCCAGTTTTGCCACTTGCTAAAAGTCGGTGTATCAAGTACACGTTCAAGAGGAAGAGAAAGAAGGAGGTTTTAAGCAATCTTGAAGGAGATTCCTCGTTTGAGGAGAGCAGAAAGATGAAACAGAAGACTGGGGAAAAAGAAGATGGTTATTTGGAATCTCTGAAGCCTAGTTTTACCAGTGAACCATCTCGGGATGTAGTCTACGCGTAGCACAGGTGGCTTTGAAGGCTAGTAAATATCAACATACATCTAATTCGCTATATCATATTATGTTTATGGAAAACTTGTGAGAATCGGGGTCTGAAAAGTTTCACTAGTAGTGCCCTTTTGTTGCATTTTGGATGTAAACTATTTGTTCAATGTGATGGGTTTATCTATATATGATGACCAAGATTCTGAATTTCTCTGTTACTCGGAGAAGAAAAGTTTGCAGCAGAAGTAGTCAACCAGTAGGATGCTCCCTTGATTCAGAAGTAACCTTCAAGACCTAATCATCAATTGCAGTGTTGATCTATCCAGCTAATTGGCTAAGTAGTAAAGAAGTCATCTAAATCTAATATATATATATATATTCATGTTACATTTAATTTTGAGTCAAACTTATTCTTACACCAGGATGGTGAAAGAGCTATAATTGTATTTCTACCATATAATTTCTTAACCATGTAAATAATGATAATCTAACGAAGAGGTCTTATCAAATAGTACTAGTTTTGGTCATTTGGTCAAAGTTATTCATGGAAATTTGGACTTTGGACCATGGATCATGGAATAAGTAATGGAATTTTGATAAAATGAATAATCAATGACCGTTTCAATATTACTTACTAGTAGAGGTCTAAGAAACTCCTCAAGCAGCAAGCGAGTCAAGATGATGTAAAAGACAAGCACATGAGTTATCTTTTTCCGGTTTAGTTTTGGTTCAGTTCTTGATTCGATTGGAACTGACTGATTTAAGAGCTAAGACTGGTCAATACGGGGGTTGGTGGATTAGTGACTAATAAATTTCTGAAATTTAAATCAATTATGTTCTTTGCTTACACACCAACTCTGTTTTCGCAAAGCGAGTATCAATGGCACTCTCCTAACCGGAGCCATCTCTAAAAATGGCTCTGGCCTCAAATCCACTTCCTCACGTACCATCTCTTCCCGTTGACACAACACCTCCACGAGAAGTCACTTCCTGACAATCTGAGTAGAAATTTCCTTTTTCTTTTTACATATACAGGAAAGGAAATAATGCAATTTCCTTTTTTTTTTAACGATTGTAATTTCCTTTTCTACTGAGAGATAATGTAATTTCCTTTTTTATTGTTCTAACGGTAACAGTAACCTTATTTCCTTTTTTTTTTTTTGTGTGCGTAAACCTATAAATATAGAGATTTTATCTCTGTTTCAAATCATTCATTCACAATTCTTCTATCTTTCATCTTCTCTTTTCCTTCATCTTTTTTTTTTGTTATTGGAATTAGGGTTTTTTTTTTCTTTTCTTTCTGAAAGATGACGACTGAAGCTCGACCTACATGGGCTCCTGCTAAGGGAGGTAACGAGCAAGGTGGTGCTCGGATCTTCGGTCCGTCTAAGATTTCTAAACTGGTTCTCTTCCTTGATTCGACGCGGATCCGATTACTTGTGAATTCAATCGAAATTTATCTTTGATTGATGAAATTGCTTCGGATATCTAGGTTTGAATGCAATAGAGTGCTAGGGATTTTATAGGGAAAAGGCCTATTTACTTTGTCTTATGGTTGCTGAGCTCGTTATATAGTATCGTCCAAGAGTTAATAGATTATGCAGCTGTGTAATAGATTTTGATCTTTCTATTTGCGTTGTTTATGGGATATATATCATAATGTGTTTTGCTTTGTTTGGCAGGAGGGAAGGGCAACACACTCTGTTGAATGAGAAAATCTAAGCATCACTGTGACAGGACACAGTCTCGACAGCGCTTTGGCGATACTTAGCACGTACGACGTGGCGGAGATGGGATTGAATCGGAGTAAGAGCAGGAAAGTGATTCCGGTGACTGTATTGATGTGCGGAGGACCTCGAGTAGGGAACGTCAGGTTCAAGAAGATTCATGCCACATAATCCTTTGGGTAACGATTTCTTTACTCTTTCACACATATATATATATATATATATTAATAAAAATGGTTTTCACTATATATAATATTTTTGTTTTTTAAACTTAAATGTTTAGTTTTATTACACTGAAAACAAACCGAATTTGATATCTGTCCTTAGAATTTCTTTTGGTTTTTTAGAAGTGTTACAAGTTTAATGTGTTTTCAGCTAAATGAAATTTAACACTTACTATTTATTATTTTAAACTTAAGTGTTGAGTTTTATTACACTGAAAACAAACCGAATTTGGCATCCAATCTTTAGAATTTTCTTTGGTCTTTTAGAAGTGTTACAAGTTCAATGTGTTTTCAGCTAAAAAAAATTTAACACTTATGCTTATTTTTATTATATACACTATTTTTGTTTTTTAAATTTAAGTGTTAAGTTTTATTACGGTAAAAACATCATGTCCTTAGAATTTTCTTTGGTCCGTTAGAGGTGTTATAAATTCAATGTGTTTTCACCTAAATGAAATTTAACACTTATGCTTATTTTTTTCTATAAAATATTATACTTAATTTTTATTATATAAAGATTTTTGTTTTTTAAACTTAAGTGTTTAGTTTTATTATGGTAAAAACAAATCGAATTTGACACCCCGTACTTAGAATTTTTTTGGTTCATTAGAGGTGTTATAAGTTCAATATGTGTTTTCACCTAAATAAAATTTAACAATTACGTTTATTTGTTTCTATAAAATATTATTCTTACTTTTTATTATATAATTTTTTAAAAAACTTAAGTGTTAAGTTTTATTACAATATAAGCAATCCGAATTTGGCATCCCGTCATTTGACACTTATGTTTATTTTTTTTCTAAAAAATATTATACTTACTTTTCTATTATACTAGATTAGGACCCGTCCATTCTTAATTTTAAAATAAATTAAATGTAAGCAAATTCGTTAAATTAAATATTTATTGTTAAATATATATCTTAAATTATTTTAGGAAAAAAATAGAAAGAATGTTTAGTTAGAGAAGATAGTTATTTTAAAAATATTTTTTTACATAAATAAATTCGTTTAACTTTCTATCTTAAAATTTTATTATTAATATATTAAAATCTATATCATGTCTAGTAGCTTTTGGTTCTATTTTGTTGTTTATTTTTCCGACTACCATGTAAGATAAGCTTGGACAAAATATCTAAAAGCCGAATAACCAAACTGAATTCAAGCCAAAAAGGGGTACCAACCCGATAAAAATCTGAATGGATCATAGACTCATATATCCGAATGACTAAATCCGAACCAAACCAAAAAACCAAATGGATATCCGAAGTATTTGAAATACAATTATACACCCAAAAATATTAATTGTATTTAAATTTTCTTTAACCTAATTATCCTACAATTATAAACACTAAAAATATCAATTATTTTTATACTTAAATAACTAAAATACCCAAAATTAACAAAACAAATATCTTAAAGTTCATAGTTATATTTGTGAAAATTTCACCAATTTTTTCATTTACTTTTTCTGATATTTCATGTACCGGAACCTTTCTTAAACTTGGAACAACATAACCAAACAAAAAATTATAAATACCCGAATGGATCATAGGCTTCTAAACCCGAAAACCCAAAAAGCTGAACCAAACCTGAATGCACAGGCCTAGTATGAGATATGAAAAAACGAATCTGGTAACCAGCGATTATGTTTTCGCTCATATCTAGGAGATAAGTTCTTCTGGTAAGATTTTTCGGTTTCCTTCTGAAATCCTCTGGTTTAGATATTTAATTGGTTCCAAACCGAATATCATTTTTTCTTGCACTTTCACTCTCCAAAATCTTTCACAGTTCCTTGAAAATTTATAAATTTATTGGAACTTAAATAGTATAATAATATAAAATTTTAAATTTGGAAAAAATGTTTAAATTTTATTGAAATAAAAAAATTTAACATATATTAGAAAAATGGAAATTAAAAATTATCTACACTATTATTTAATTTTTTTTCTTTGATTTTTCTTTTTGATTAAGGAAAACAAAATTAACATATTTTTTATGACATGTGTCATAATCTTATCGATCAACCGACACGTGTCATGATCTTATGAATTATAATTTTGACATGTGTCGATCTCTCGTGAGTGCAATCCAACTTTATATAATAAGATAAAGTATATTTGTTTTTTAAACTTAAGTGTTAAGTTTTAATATGGTATAAACAAAACCGAATTTAAAATCTTATAAGTTTAGTATGTTTTGATCTTAATAAAGTTTAACACTTATTATTCTGATTTCCTAATGACAAATTATTTCTTAAATCTAAAGCAATTATGTTCATCATCAACTCTCTCCATATATATGCTTATGTGAAAGATTAAACCAAATAGAGTAACTGATCCAATCCAACTGTATGGACGTTTAAAACAAATAAATTTAATAGTTTTATCAGACACACCTATTCCACATGCAAACTCATAGACGCAGTGAGAATACAATTAATGTATACCGACCTGACTTGAAAACAATCACACTTACACCGCTATAGCATAATATCTCATCAACGCCTTTTCATATGATCCGATTTCTCAATTAATCTTGGTACATGCTTCAACCTAACTCTGAAAAGAAAATAGAAATTATGAATTGAATCTGAGAACCGATCAGATTTTTTACTTTTGCTGATGTGGAGTACTTTCCCAAACTCTTTTTATTTAGTAGAGATTACCGGCTTTAAGGAAAGTTAATTCTTTTGTTAAAATACAAGAAATTTTATGATCATAAAGAATATTTATGATCGTAAATATTCATGATACATTTTCTAGTAATCCATAATGTTCTTAGATTGATTACAAATAATAGTTATGATGATTTAAGAAAAACTTTATATATTTTCTAAATAACCAATCTAAGAATCACAAAACTTAAATTAAAAGTACCTAAAATAAGTTGTTGAGTTGTGACCCAAATCAGTAATCACAATAGAACTTCCTAGATATACCATAACTATAACTACTACTACTAAAAAGATAAACTTAGTATATAATTATATATGCCTTGAAGTCCAAGTTTGAATGATGGACAAACGAGCGATTCGACGTCGTTTCTCTCACAACACAACCAATAAACAACATCAAGGGTATAGCTACGTAAATACAGAATCAAATCAAGGGTATTTTCCCGAATATGGTAACTGAATATATATACGGCTACACACACATGCTTCGGTTCTTCACGACTGAGAAATCGAAGGAACGTAGCAGAGCAGTTTCCGATTTCCATTTCTCTCTCTCCATCTTCCTCCGATTAAAGTATTAGGGTTTTTTCTTCTGCAGCACATTACTCTGTGTCGCTGCGTGTATCGGTTTGTTAAAAGTTTTTTCTCCTTGAAATTACTCCGAAGATTATCATGGTTGCTGATTCGATCACAGACTCTGAACTATTTCATGGGTCTCCGATTTCAAGAGATTTTGCCAAGAAACGCAAGGTAAGTCTTCGAATTTTGCTCTGTTTCTATGCGATCGATTCGTTTCTTGTATTGAGTTTTTATGCGTGATCGAAAAGAAAAGTATAATTTTGCATGATTATGATCTAATCGATCCCAAATTCGCAGTCTCTGTTTGTCAATTTCTCAGTAGAGTATAATTGTTTCATTGTGATGTGTATATATATCGATATAAAGTATTAAAAATTGAATCTTGGTTTGCAGGCGAATTGGTTTTGGAAACTGAAGCATTTGAAGATTGATGCTCCTCGCAGGCAATGGATTTCTCAATGTACGGATCTTAATTTGCAATGTCTGTTTTTTCGATTTTTGTTCAATCTTTCGATTGTTGATTTATGATGAGTTATTTGTAAAATTGCAGGGAAAAAAGCAAATGTAGGTGAAAATGAAAATGGTCGTAGACTGCAATCTTTGCTAGACAAGGTTATTGATAAAGAAGCTTGGAGGATTGATGATGAAGAAAGAAGCGATGGTGATGATGAGACTGATCTTGAAAGGATATATGCATCTGTTAGTAGCCCGAAGAGTGTCCTCAAGAGCAAAGATTCCGTTAGTGGTGATTGCTTCTGTTGTTCCAAGCCGATGAAAGAAGAAGATGAAGATGTTTTTGACGATGCTTTGGATGATTTTAATGATGAGTTTAACGTCTTTGTGAATGATGACGATGATAGCACTGTAAAGCGAGAAGAAGATCCAAATCCAAATACAATCCAGAAGAACAACAAGGGCAAGCCAGAAACTTTACTTGCAATGACGTCGACTCACAACAAGAGTAGAAAGAAGAAGAAATCTAAGAAGCAAGAATGTGATGAGGAAAGTGATTGTCCTATTTGCTCTGAACCGATGGATGAAACGGATCTAAAGTTCAAACCATGTACTTGTGGGTTTCAGCTATGTCTCTTCTGCCATAATAAGATCAGTAAAGAAGACGCACGTTGTCCAGCTTGCAGGAAGAAGTATGAGAAGACGAGTGATAACAGTGGACAAGTAAGTTTCCAGCAACATGGTCGTAGCCCAATTCGCTTGTCTCCGTCGTTTAAAGGACTTGACAGAGCTTAAGAGAGAAAGAAGGTTGGGAGTTTTATGAAACATTTTTCTAGTTTTGCCTTAGTCTCTCGATTTCATCAAGAACGATTTTGTGGTTTTGCTTAGAATTTTCATTGGTGTTTGTGAATCATATACATATATAAACCAAGATTACTCTTTTGTTCAATATATCAATAAATAGATATTTCTTCAACTTTTTTGTTCAATACATGAATACATAGATCATTCCTCAGTTATCAAAGACAAGTTTGACTTCATGATGACATAGACAAATGTTACAGATGGAAGAAGTAGACATGTCATTGCTCTCACCATAACGATCCCAAGCACAGTTCTTTACAAAGAACAGGTTGGTTCGACCATCGCAATTGCAATTCTCTCGAACATAGCTTCTTTTGAGATGTATCATCATAGGTTTGCCGAACCACCACAAGTCATCTATAATCTTTTTTTCGATGTTTTTCCATCTCTTTAAACGTACTTGACATCAAAGGCTTTTTTAAAGAAACAAGGTCTTGAAACCTGTTTGTTTAGATTTGCCACCAAGACAGATTAGAATCAAACCATAAACGTATCGTGCTTCTTGATTTCCTTTCTCTGCAGCTTTGGCTATATGTTTGAGTCCTCTCTCTTGTCGTTGTTCATTGCTGTTTCGATGAAAATAATTGACAAGTCCTTTACGGTATATTGCCTCGGGGTTTCCATTCTTGCGACATTTTTTAAGAAAATTTGAAAACTTTTCACAGTTGCGAAACCATGGAAAAAGAGGGAATTTGTGGAGGGGAAAACGCTGTAGAACATATGGATCGTTGCAGAGACGTAGAAACGATTTCGAAACTGATTGAAGAGTTTGAATATCGGATAAAGAAGAAGCTGCAACACGTGAAGAGACGTCAACAACAAGAAGGTCTTCAGGTAGAGATTGAAGAGAAACAGAAACTGTCATTCTCTGAAAATTCTTGAAAGAAGAAGAAGATAAACTGTTTTGAGATTAAATGTATTCTCTTCTTTCAAGATTAGTTGATAAGAACGCTTACGTTTTGTTTTCCTTAAGTTAAAAATTGTTACTTTGGTCATATATATGTTTGAAGAGGTGTGTGTAATAGTCATGACTTAAGAATGAGTAGTTTTATTTTCAGTTTCAGAAGTCACAATATTTCATTGGTGGTGTTGTAAGAAGATATGTGTTTTATCTTAATAAAAATTAAGTTTTCAGATTTTACAATTGTTATCTTTTCTTTCGATACAAGTCTCTGTTTTTCCAAAGAGATTCACAAACCAACCTTACCAAAACTCGTTTTTGTTTTTTCTTTCCTTCTATGAAAAAAAAATCTAAACCCTAGATTCTTCTTCACGCTTATCAATCGGAGAAGGCAACTGAAAACTCGTTGGAAACCCACTAAAACAGAGGAAATGATTGTTTGATGAAGTTGTGAGAAATGAGATTTGTGTGTATCACATCACATACATTGAACGAGTAGAATTTGAATGGCCTATGTAACTTCTTTCTCCAAAATAGACTGTATTATCCAGCAAATGAGGAATACTTCACTGTCTCGAAGGATTTGAAGTGACTACACAGTATTCTTCAATTTCCCAGTCTCTAAGGAAACTTTTCCTCAAGGAAATTGATGAGCCTTTACAAAATTTTACCAAATTGACTGAGAAAGAATTGGTTAAGGAAGCATGTCTACTGAAGTTGCATTGTTATTATCGTATTCAGTCTAACCACATCTTTTCACTTACCAAATGTTTTTTCTTTTGTAACATTGATACTTTGTCAAACTCTTGAAGACATATGATCATGGTGGTGCCACTTGGTATCAGTTTCATTCCAGAGGATTCTTCTTGAAAAAACTTGTGGACTCTATAGTCGTTCATAAACAAGTTTCTCTGACTGCAGAGAGGAACCAAAACACACACAAATTAACAATCATGACTTGACATCAAGACAATGTTACTTATGGTTTATGTACTTCAGAAATTTTTGAGTACCTTGATGAGCATATCTGTTGGTAGCCAAGCCGGTGCAGTCGGTATACCAACCCATCCAACCTATAATCTCCAAAAATTCATGATTCATTAGCTTATATATCTCTCTCTTATGCAACAGAATAAACAATTTGTGTGGAAGCTTACAAGCGCATACTCTCCTGTCTCAAAGACACGAAGGTCTAGGACCTACAAGATTTAGAATACTTCTTCTTTAAACTTTGAAATCTCTTGTGATGTGTTTTAAAAAGGGATTGAAATCGGGTTATATACCTCGCCACGATCTTCGTAGATGTAATCAAGCCCTTTGTAGAAAGGAGGATGTCCAACTGATAAGTACTGTGATCTCAACAAACGAATACAAAAGTTTCAGAAACAGATTTCAAAGAACCAGCTTCATAACCGGGAAAGATTTCGACAATACATTGATGCTGTTGAGGTACTTCTCTTTGTCCACACGAACGATTTGACCCTTCTTCACTGTTTTCTCATCCACCACAAAAAAATTCAAAAGAATTATCAAAAATCTGTTATTGGATTCAACATTTGAAACATAAGTGAATAAACAGACTCGAGTAAACTGGTTTCTTGGGAAGAGTTTTAGGGGCTTTGGTTGTAGCTGATGATGCTTCTCCTTCAGACTTGGCCTTTGTGTTCTGTTTCTCTGCCTCTGCCTCTGCTTTGACTGTGAATTGAGGAAGAGATCGAAGAAGGAATCTTCTAGAGGAAAGTGGTAGTGAAGATGAAATGGTAGAGAGCGAAGAAAGATGAGACAGAGTCGCTGAGAAAGCCATTGGAGAGACCACCAAGAAATTTCTGTGTTCTTGTAGTTTGGGATAAGACTGCAATTGCCTCTTAAGTCTCAACGGTCTAAACAAGGCATCACTTAACCAATCATAAGCTGCCACTTAAGTACAAATAAGGTTCTTTTACAGAACTACTAGAATTATTTTTTTATATAATAGATAGATAATGTATATTTATCTTCACTAAAATTATATTTAGTTCCCCTTTTTCTGATTCTGATTTTTTTTATGAAAAACATGTGAAATCGTGTATGCAATGGAAATTATTTCACGCTTACTTTTGAGTTTTGATTAGATTAGATATATAATTGATGTGAAAAGTATTTCCTATTTCAAAATTGTTAAAGTCAAATATACATAGATCTCCTTTTGTTTAAGAAAAAACAGAGTCATATGATGAGCATCAGGATCTAAACTAGAAAATATCAAAAACAATTAGTAAACAAGAATTATCCAACATCTTGGCTCAGTGTTTATTACAGAAAACCGACAAAAAAAAAAGGAGAAAAGGTTGAGCTCAATCTTGAACCGTAAATTCTAATTTCATCCGCTTAGAAGATTGAATGTCCTCATCGAGAGAGGAACCATCATGAAACGAAGATGATGAAGTCGATGAAGATGATGAATCAAAGTCATTTTGAAGAATTCTCGTAGGACTAGGGTTTGTGGTTTTTCGTTCTTCAGCTTCACCACTTCTCATTATAAGTTCTTTTAACCGCTTCACATCTGCTAACTTCACCGGTTTTAACAGGAAATCCCCTGCTCCTTCTGTCATACATCTACCCAAAAAAAAAGGAAAAGTCACAAAATCAGATTACAGTGTTTAGTGAATATTCAGATTCATTGATCCAGTTAGTATCGTAAGTACAGTCACTTAACTGTTCTATACGAGGTTGTATATTCTCAGACGACATTATCACTACTGGTATTTCTCTGAATACAGATGACTCCTGGTAAGACAATACACAACAGGTTTTGTGTATAAGCATGAGAAAATACTTAATCAAACTTAACTTTAATAAATGGAAGCCTTGAAAAAAAAAAGAGGATTTGGATAACTACCCCATATTTATTACAAACTTTGAAAACTATACCTAATTTTACATGCTTTGAAAAATACTTTTTTTATAATAATAAAAGATCAAATTACCCTTATTTATTATTTATTTAATTATAAAACGAAATTTTTAACCTTTAATTATATGTTAAACATTTAATTTATTTTTAATAATATAAATCTAAATTATAATTAATTTTTAAAAATTAATTATTTTGTTATGAAACTAGTATCTATAAAAAAAACAAATCATAGTTAAATTTTAATTAGTTGATTTTTGTATATATATTAAATATATAATTTATTTTCAATATTATAAATAAAAATTATAATTAAGTAAACTTTGTTTAAAAATTAATATTTTTTTATGAAAACTAGTATCTATAAAAAAAATCATAGACTTATACTCCCTCCATTTCTTAAAGATGAATTTTTAAGATTTTGCACACATATTAAGAAACTTTTTACATAACCTAAAATACCTCTATCTTTTCATTAAATTTTAACTACTTTTTTATTTTATTTTTATTTTTAAAAAAAAAAAAAAAAAAAAAATAATTTTTTTTTTTAAAAAAAAAAAAATTTTTTTAAACAAATTTTTTTTCTAAAACATTAATCTTTAAGGAACGGAAGGAGTATCATTTTATATTAACTTATTAATAAATGGAATTATTGAACTAACGACTTATATTTTATTTCTATCGACTTAAATTTTTTCATCATCGACTTATTTTATAACCGTTGACTTACATAGTTGACTTATTTATACTGTTAATTTATTTTTTATTAGTCAATTTAGATTGTTTTTCCGTAGACTTATTTATTCTTGATAGATTTGTATAATTTTATGTTGACTTACTAATAAAACTGATTTATTGAACTATCGACTTATTTTTTATTCATGTCAATTTTTTTTTCCATCGACTTATATATGATTGGTTCATTTGTTTATATAGTCAACATATTTAAACTATTGACTTATTGTCTTTATTTGCTGATTTATGTTATTTTTTTGTAGATTTATTGATTTTTGGTAGACTTATATTCATTTTATGTTGACTTGTTAATAAAACTGATTTACTGAACTGTCGAATTATTTTTTATTTCTGTCGACTTAATTTTTTTTTCATCGACTTATTTAATAATAGCAGATTTATACTTAAATTGTTGTATTTTTTCCTAGATTTATTTATTCTTGGTAAACTTATTAAATTTTATGTTGACTTATTAATAAAGCTGATTTATCGAACTGTTGACTTATATTTTATTTCTGTTGACTTAATGTTTTTCTACCATTGACTTGTTTTATAAGAGTTAACTTATATTTGGATTTGTTGATTTATTTACATAGTTAGCATATTTAAACTGTTGACATAATTTAATGTTCATAAAATTATTTTTAAATAAATAATTTTAAAATAACAAAAAACTAATTATAATTATTAAAACTAATTTTTTGTAAAAATTTAAATAAATTATAAAATTCATAATATTATTTTAATCCTATAGTTTAAATTCGTAATTAAATAGAAAATTTATTAATAGTTAAATTTAATTTTAAAATAAATTTATGATTAAATTTTAGTTTATAATTTATTATTTCATGGATTTATCTTTTATAGAAACTATAATGATCTAAATCTTAACTAAATCTTAAAAAAACTAGAATTTTTATTATATATTTAAATTCAAATTTAGTTATGATATTTGGTTTAGTCATTATCTAAAAAAATTTCAAAATTAAAAACAAATATTATCTGAATCTTGACTAAATCAAATATTTTTAACTGTTGTAAAGAAATATATCTAAATCTAATTAAAAAACAAAATTATCTAAGTCTCAAATAAACTGTTTTTTTTTGTTTTGTTTTGAATATCGATGAAAGTTTATTATCTTTTATCTAAACAGTTTAACTTTAGTTATCAATTAAAATTATTATGTAAAATTATTAAATTATACATTAAAATCTTAACTAAGTCTAAAAATCTAAAATGCTTTTATGATTATATAATTGAAATTTATAATTAATTTGTAAAAATTTATCTAAAAAAAATAAAAAAAAATTAGTTTTTTTGTATTCTTAAAATATAACTAAATAGAAAATAACATAATTATGGTTATTAATTTAATTTAATATATATATCTAAAATCTCAACTAAATCCAAAAAAATAAAAAAAAATTATTATATTTTGAAATTCGAATTGATGTTAAAATTATTTTTTTATTATATTTAAATTAATTATGTATCACTATTTATACCATAATTAAATAATCAAAATAATTTTTTTTTAATTTTTAATTTTAAGTTATTAACTAAGGACAAAAATGTTATTTTGTTTTAACATAAAAGGTAGATTTCCAATCTTGTAAAATATGGTATAGTTTTCAAAAGTTTGACAAGATTTAAATTATTTTAGCAAATAATCTATAAAAAAAATTACTTTGATCTTCTTGAGAAGTTCATATCCTGTTAGTCCCGGCATTGAGTAATCTGTGACTATCAAGTCCACCTTCAAATCCTGTTATCAAAATTTGCAGAATTGTTTCATATCAATGGCATAAAAAAGCACTAAATTTCAATAAATCATCCTTTTTACAAGTAAAACGTTAAAATCTTTTGATTTTCGTTGTTCAATCTTAGATTTCTTGTGAGCCAAACCACCAGAAAAAAAAAAGAAGAAGAACAAATCAAGTTTTAATCTCCCCTTTTTGTCAGAAAACAGAGAGATTTAAAGAATAAATTAATAATAATACCTTAAGACCAGAAGATCCTGTGTCTCCATCTAAACCAAGATACTGAAGAGCCCTAGTCCCACTCTCAACAGTCGTCACTATATAAAACAACCCACATAAAATTTAAGTTAATTGGAAAACACGAGTCAGAGACCAAACAAAAGAGAAGAAGCAGAAAAAAATAGACAGACCTTTACAAGCAGAGATCCTAAGCAGTCTCTCAATAACCTTACGATCAACAAAACTATCATCAACGGCTAGAACATGTAACTCCGGGGAAGGAGAAGAAGAAGAAGAAGAAGAAGATAATAAATCTGCGACTACCATTGTTTTCTCTGGAAACATTATTAGAAAAAAAAAACAGAGGAAGCGTTTCAATAAGATTTGAACGTCAAAGGACGAAGAAATCAATGTAAAGGAAGACGAGGAGTTACATTAAATAGAAAAGAGAAATAAAGAGAAAGAGAAGTAACATAAACAGGAAAGAGAATCTCAAGGATCGGATCTTTTGATGTGTTGTAAAGATCTTTGGGGGAGGGGAAGAGAATCTAAATGGATGAGTGATGTGTTCATGTGTTGTCAGATAACGTAATTTTGTGTCTTCACAGTCAAAATCTTTTAAGGGACCCAATTTATTCATTTTACGATCCTTTGTCTCCTCTTTCTCTCTTTCCGACAATGACTACTCTCCTCAACTACTGTCTATTTCCCATATTAAAAATATAAAATAAAATGGTATTAATTACTTTCATTTGCTATTTTCTTTCTAAAATAAACAAATTTATATCGAAAAGACTGAATAAAGTACATAAATATGTACTCTTGGAGATTTACAAAATCTATATAGAACTTATAAAATCTTCATGAGGCTCAATCGAAAGTTCCAGTCATGTAAGAAAAGTTTATTACTATTTCTCTTATTCAGAAATCTACCAAGATAGCAACTCAAATCGATAAAAAAGATAGTGGTAAAAGTAAAAAGAATACAGTAGTTATAAACTAAAAAAAAAAATTCTTTTACCAATGCTACTTTTTTTTTTTGGGAAAATTAGAAAAAAGTGATTATTTTATTCTATCTTTTTGAATCTATACCTTTTTTTTAAGAGTTTAATAACATAAACTTTCTATTATTTAAAAAGTCAAAATTGCCCAAAAAAAATCTAAGACTCTACGACAAAAAAAAAGGAAATTAGAGAGTGAAATGGTGGAATGAAACAGAGGGTTTAAATGAGTGAAGGAAGGTTGATTAATTGTAACCGTTGATGGATTAAAGAGAAGAGACATGTGGACGGAGGAGATTAAAAGAGTCTGGAGATTAGAAATAAACACAACGAAGAAGCGTTGGAGATATTCATGTCAATTTCTGGAGCTGAGATTTTCTCTTCTAATCTTCATCTTCCTCATTCGTGTTATACCTTGTAATACGATTCTGGTGCTTTGGTCATTGCTTCTGGTTGTTTCTTAACTGTAATTGGAACAGCTGGGGTGAGTTTCGAATTGCTGTTTTCAGTAACGGAGATTTGAGTTATCGACTTGGATTGTGAGTTTTTTTCTTTATCACTAAGCCTCTAACCTCTGACTTTTGGCTCTCTCTCTCTCCCTCTATTCTTGCGTTCTGCAGCCCCTCTTTCGATTTTAGATGATTGATTTGATTAGGGTTTTGCGTTTGATTAGGATTAAGGATTTGATTAGAGCTTCAATTATTGTGCTTCTGGATTTCTGTTGTGTTTCTTTTAATGGGAATCATGAAGAATAGGCTTCAATTTTATTGATTATTAGGGTATACCGTATAGAATCTCTGGTTGATTCTTACTGATCTTGTAAAGGAATTTTAATTACATTTTTACGGATGATTGTGGTTTTGGAATTCTCAGTTTGTTCTTGTTTCATTATAATAGTGATTAATGCAGAGTGATTATTCATTGAGCTTTGTTTTTATTCACAATTGTTCTGTTCCATGGCAATGTGAGTTTAATCATTGAGATTTGTACTTTTTAAAACATAGTTGCATCTAATGATAGTATTTACCTTTAGTGGAGAAACTAGTTCAAGCAGAATGCAAATAAATGAGTTAAGGATCAAAGAGGAACTATATAGACTTCTAGACATCCTAATTAAATACTTTTAGTAAGTAGTAACATAAAAGACTCATTTTATTACTTGATTTATTGTAGGAATGGAAGACGAGTTTCCGAAACGCTATTTCAGGTCCGGAGATGAGCCTAAAGTAGATCATATAAACAATCATTGCAAATTTTTGGCTATCAAGAAAATAAAGAAGGCCTTACCGACAGAATACAAACAAGTGAAGACCGAGTCAATTTTTGCAAATATTCTGGCAATATATGAGAACGGTTTACGCTACTCAGGGACACTTATACACAGCATGATGTGTAGGCAACTAGTTACAGAGAAAAAATATGAGTTTTGGTGTGTATTTGATGGGAGGCCATTGAGATTTTCGCTACAGGAATTTTATGCTGTCACAGGGCTCAAGGTCGACAATGTAAGTTCTGCTGCAAACTGTATTAGATATGATAATGGGTTTTGGAGTACTTTGCTAAGAGATAAGATAAACATTATCCTTAAGGAGTTGATTGATAAACATTTAAACGCTGCTAAGGGATGGAATCCTGAGGATAGACTCCGATTTGTGTATGTTTGCATAATAGCGAGTTTAGTAGTGGTAAGGGATGAGAAGGCACATATTCCACACAAATACATCAAGCTTGTAATGGACACTGTCGTGCTTGAGAGTTATCCATGGGGTCGTGAAGCATTCGAATGTCTAATAACATCAATCATCAATACACGAGGTAAATTGAAGAGACCTAAGAGTTATACTTTGGATGGCTTCTCTTACGCATTTCAGATTTGGGCTATGGAAGCAATTCCAATGATTGGAAAAGTTTTGGGAAAAAAAATCAATGAAAGACTTATTCAATTTCATCGATGCTCAAATTGGACTGGTGCTGCAAAAGTTTCATTTTGGGATATAATTCAACTTGAAAGCAAAATTTAAACAATCGTGAGTATTTTATTACCAGTTTTCAATTAAGTTTACCCCTTTATTTATTTACTTTATATTATTGTGTGAATAACTGATATTTTAATTGCTATTGTAGGATCCCATTTATCCATACATCTCTTCCACAGGGAATTTTTATATTTTAGACTCGCTTGATTATTTTTTGTCCGATGAAGTGGATGATGTAGGGTAACTTGAAATCTGCTATCAGTAGGGGAACTGATTTTGGAGAATATATTTGGGAGAGTATACATCAAGCTGGAGAAGAAGTTGAGAATCAGTCTTTGGAAGAAGAGAATGGAACTACAAATAGTTTTGATGGTAACATTCCACTTTCTGAATCTAGAAGACGCAAAACGAGGGTGCCAGATATTGGTGCGGAGCAACGCAAAAGACAGGTTTTGTGCCAACAAACTGTAGGAAGAAAAGAAGGTATAGACGAAGATACCAAGTCTTTCATTCAAGGGATTTTCGATTCTGCATTTTCTAGTTTAGAAGCAAAACTTGAAAAGATTGTAGATGAGAAGATGGGAAAAATAGAGAGTGACTACTCACAATTCAAGAATTCTGTCATTGAGCATATAAAAAATGCAGAGACAACCACGGTACCGAAGCCCTCCGTTGCTAGTAATTTCCAGCCTCAAGTTGGGGTAAGTAAGAAAAAAGGCTCTCTCCGTTCTCGTTAAAACAATCTTTAAAGTGAAGTAGATAATTATGTGAAGAATTTTGTTGTATGTTAAATATTTTGTAACTTTTGTCCTTTTCTTTCTGTAATAGTCATGTAATTAGGTGGAGAACTTCGTTGTTTGTTAAATGTATTGTAATTTTTGTCCATTTCTTTTGTGTAACAGTCCGGTAATTAGGTAGAGAACTTGTTGTATGTTAAATGTGTTGTAACTTTGTTTGTTTGTTATGTATAATTTTGGTATTGACTGTGCGATATGTTTTTTTCTTTCAACATTAACAGGCTTATAAAACATTTGGAGATTTTACTAATATTCCTTTGGGTATAGACAATGTCTTTTTGAGTCAGTCTTGTGACATGTACAAGAATTTGGGCACACAAGAGTACTTACAAAGAACAATTGGACGTCTTTCACAAGACACTATAGTTCGCGGGTTTGATCCTACTCAGACAAATGAGGACGAGGAAGCAAATCACTGCTCAACGCCAGAGAAATCAATTTTTAAAGAACATTGCTTTAAAACGGTCAAAGTAGAAAAGTCGGAGCTGCATTCTCCTAATAGCGATCCAAAAATGGTGGACTATAATGGAATAAGGAAAAAAGATAATTCATTGGTGTTTGTTTCTGAATCATCTTTCAATGAAATACTGCAATGGTCTAATAAGCACGAGTAAGTCAATCTCTAACTTGTCAAAAAATTCTTAAATTTTAATGCATTGTCAATGATATGAATCTCATGATTTTTATTATATTTTCAGAGTTCTGAAGTTTGGTCCAAGTATTATTAATAATCAACTATTAACACGAGTCATAAGACCAAATAAATGGTTTAAAAACGAGGTGAGTCAATATTAACCATATTTCTAATAATCAAGACAAATCTGATCTTACCTCTTGCTCTCCTCTGTTTTCCACTATATTATAGTATGTTGTTTCTCTGTTTTTAAAACGAAATCTTTAAATAATCAATACATGTTTCTTAATCTTTATATCTTTATTAGGATATGGATGCCGTTATGTTCTTATTCCGGGAGAATACATCTTTAGGCCGATGGAAATCAGATCGCGTTGCTTTCATGAATTGTTTGTTCAGTATGCAACTCAAAGTTGCATACGAGAAGTTTATCAAAGATCAACGAACATTCAAATGGGATACTTTGATGCAAGCTTATGCCAATGGTGAGCTTCCTTCTCATGGAAAGACAAAAAACAGTGGGGAATAGATGTCAACCGTATTTACACTCCGGTAAATATCAATAACACTCACTGGATTTCGTTATGCATCAACATTAGTCTAAGAACTATAGAAGTCTTTGATTGTACACCCAATAAGAAGAAAATTAGAAAGCACGTAGATCCATTCAAATATGGCATCCCTCGTATCTTGAAAACGGTGCTACCCGTTTCTTGTGGGAAATACCTAAAGGTGGAACCATATTCTGTTATATATCCATCGATGCCATGTTGGCTTAATCAATCAAATTCTGATTGTGGACCGTATGCGCTCAAATATATTGAGTGTCACTTGCACGGATTAGATATTTCTTTGCTTACTGATGATAATATTGGAGAGGCAAGGATGAAGATTGCAGTGGATCTCTATCAAGCAGCAACTGATCCTATATTTATTAATCGAATGTCAAAGTACGAACCTGTAGAGATTGATTCTGATGTTATCGATTTAAATTGATGCTATACTTTTTTCTGAAGTTAGTATTTTTTGTTAAGGTTTATTGTTCTCATCTATGTCAAACTGCAACTGATCTTTTTGGTTAAAGTTACTTTTATTATAACGAATCATAAAATATGGATTGAATTTACATTACATGCTTCTTCTTCTCTTACTTACTGCAGACTAATGTTTTTTAATTTTATCATTACTTTTGTATCAACATGACTACACATTTCATGCAAACAGAGATAGTGCCAAGTGGAAGCCAAATGTCATCTTCCTTTGCTTAAACTTCACAGGTCACACATGGATTATATATACAATAAACACGTCTTCATGAAACAAGTCTGTAAGAAGTCCAATTACCAATAAACTGAAGCTTCTAAAAATAAAGGCAAGATTTCACCGTAAAAATAAACACGTCTTTACGAAACAAAGCATCCAAACACCAAATCAAGTTTAAATTTAAGTAACATAGTATATAATCCATAGCATTTAGACTAAAACTCAACAATTCTAACTCAAAGACTTAAAATTGTAGAACGTGAATCTCTTGCACTCTCATTGTCTCTCTCTTATGTCCAGAATCCCGAATCCAGAATCCTGTGGTTGTTTGCATAAATCAGAAGCAACCTCAGAATTTGAAATCAAGATGAGGTAAAAAGAAAAAAAGCAAATTTCTCATACCTTATATTTCCATATCACATGTCGCTCTGTTGTGCCTTTCCTTACGACAACGACTACACTTGTGTCTTTTTTTAGACCCTTGTGATGATCTAATCTTATCTTCAACTGTTTCATATCTTCTTTTTTTACGTCTGCCAGGACCTCTTCGTGTTTCAGGTGGTAGAACTTGGTCATCATCAACAACAGGTGGGACATGCCATTCATCTTCCGGAACTGCTATTGGATTTATGCTTTCCTCATAAGCCACTCTCCATGCAGTTGTCGTATATACTTCATCAACGAGAGTATGAATTTCGATGTCTCTTTCGAGAGCTCCCTTGATAGCGTGTCTGCAGGGAATTTTGCTCAAGTCAAACTTTCTACATGAACATGTTCTCTTTTCCAAGTCAACATTAAAATCGACTACATCTCCCTTAACCTGAAATCTATTAATAGTGGAAGGAAGAGTCATCAAGAATGTGGACTTTTCTGTCCTTTTATCGACCTTGTCCTCTACTTCACTGGTTAAAGGATGTTGATGCTTTGTACTTTCTGCTCTACGTTCGTAAAACCACCTTGTTAACATTTCTCTTATACTATCCAACAAAGGTATTAGTGGATACTCTCTAGGTGATCTCAACGCCGAATTTATCGATTCAGCGGGGTTGTTGGTTCTAATATCAAATCTGTAACCTGGAAAATGACATCGAGCCCATTTTTTCACATCGGCATCCACTAGATATTTTCCAATAATCGGACTAATATTGCAAATTTGGTTGAACAACACATCAAATTCAGCAATCCTATATACCTTCGAGGCCTTTGCAACTAAGGCAGCCACACCTTTTCCCTTGAAACTTGTTATTATATTATTCAACAAGTGGTGGATGCAAATTCCAAACTGAGCTAACTTGTAAACTTTACCAAGTGATTTTTCAATCGAAAGATGTCTGTCTGAAACAAAAAGCCAAGCACTCGCTCGTCCGGTATTACAACTTTTAGTTGCGTGAAAAACCACTCCCATGAACGATCATTCTCTGAATCAACAATCCCAAAAGCAATTGGATACAAATTGGAATTACCATCTACGGCTGTGGCAATAAGCAGAACTCCTTTGTATTTGTTCTTTAAAAATGTTCCATCTACGACAATCACCCTCCGAATAGCTTTGTAAAACCCTCTGATACATTGACCAAAAGAAAGAAATAGATATTTGAATTTACCACTATCATCACATTTGTAACTAGTATGCGTACCAGGATTAGCTTCTTTTAGCATGTGCAAGTATCTTGGTATTTTACCATAGCTTTTTTCCTGTATACCCCTAACAACGTTTACCGCAAACTCACGAGACTGCCATGCTTTCATATATGAGAGGTGACATCCATGATCTGTACGCATAATATTTCTGATATCATTCGGTTTAGGTCCTTCCTTCACACCCTCATACTTCTTCATGATAATATGTCCAACTGTTTTTGCTGAAGCTCTCGTAGAGAATTTCTTTTTCTTTGAAGGAGCACATGTATGTTCTGCCACATACTTATTGATACAAAAATATGTAGACCCTTCAAAACACTCTGCTCGAACTCTCCAATTGCAGACATTATCTTTGCACCGTATACTCCAAATTTTCGGACAAGAAATTGCAACCCTGTAGTCAAAGTTATGCTTCATGGCACATTTTTCGAAAGCTATCTGCATATCTTCCTTGCTTTTGAAATGTTGGTGCTTTTTAAAATCTTCTATTACCCGGCGATTTTCCTTTTGCCTATTAGTAATTTTCCCAGATATTTCATCATCTTCACCACCATCTTCAGCAGTATAAGTATCTCTTTGGAAGGCATCCTTTCTTGTAGCTGCATAATCACAGCCTTTAGATGATTTATGCAGGCTATGAGCATCCTCACAAACATTATTATAATCATTTTCATGACCATCAGTTGAATCGTTTGGCTCCTCATTCAAATCAATCTTGACTCTACTCCTTCGATCAGCACCACTAGATTTAAATGTGACACACAACCGTATCGTAATCTTATTTTTTAGATACCCAAACAAATTTCTCACTTGGCGATCATTTGTAACAAAAACTGGAGGAGATTCAAAGTTGCTGACCAAATCAGTAGGTAAAAAGCTGATTTCCACATCATCCATATTCTGCTCTTTGCCGTAGTCTTCAGAAACTATCCTCCTCAAAGATTCAATAGTAGTATTGGATTCCAAAGTAAGTAGTCTACCACCTTTTTCTTTATCCACAATAAACCTCCACTCATTATTGTGAAACTGTCTCCATACACCAAAAACTATGTAGGTCTGCAACATATTCATCTGTGAAAATTAAGAATTAGGTTAGATAAAATATACAGACCTAAACGATTGATTAATTTCATATGTGGAAATTAAGAATTAATTTACATAGTTCCTTTACCTATTTCTTTTTTGTTATGACTTTACTCCTTTGTTCAGCACCTCATAGTTCTTCTAAATTAAGTAGAAGATGTATTAATGATTAGGTCAAAAATATAGGTTTTTCGATAACATTAAATCCCTAAATTATAGGGATTTATTCTGGATTAGGTAGAAGATGTATTCTACATTAGGTAAGCTAATTTATGAATTCTACATTAAGTAGAATATGTATTCTAGATTAGGTAAAGTAGATGACGTATTCTAGATAATAATATTCTACCTTACGTAAACTAGAATATGTATTATAGCTTACGTAAGGTAGAATACATATTCTAGATTATGTAAAGTAGAATATGTATTCTACCTCACGTAAGGTATAATATATATTCCTACATCTGCTGCTTCCTCTTCGTATTTGATACTTGCTATATATGAAAATGGAGAACAAAATTCTTACAACAAATTTTCAAAATTTTAATGTCTTCTACCACTACTTGACAACTTCTCACATTTAAGAGCTAATTTAGCTATTGGAGATTTAACTAATCGAGTAACATTTTCTTCAAGATCCACTTGTCCTAATCAAAGTATAAACAAGTGCCAAGAAGAGTGGCATAAAAATGTGTAAAGAACATATAATTTTTCTGTCATATGAGAACATATAGATTTGTCAAGAATGATTTAGAGGAGGATCTTCATGTTATGATATGTGTTCTATAGTTGGTGGACTTGCAGAAGAAACAAATACTATTGAGTCAGCTTTTCTTTAGCTTACTTGTTTGCAGAAGAAGCAAAAATAATGTTGGATAATTTTTAAACCCCTAGAAACGTCAAATTTTCTTGTTATAATTCAATTTCTAAATCATAACTAAATACACAGAAATTTAATTAAAGATTAATTTGGTAATTAGAATAGGTTAACTAACAAAAGGTATAGATTCAAAAAGATAGGGTAAAATAATCACTTTTAGCTAATTTTCCCTTTTTTTTTCTATCTCTTACCATTATATCGTAGTACCTACCATTAAATGTCTACCGTCTTGTGAAATTTAATCGTACAAGTAAACTTTCTACCGTCGTCTATAGAGTGTCGAGGAGAGAGTGATATTTGCGGTGACAGTAAAAAAAAAATGAACCACTCGATGAAACGCCTATTTTGCAAATCGCTCTGTACTGCGGCCGCCGGAGCTAATCTGAAACCACCACCGGCGGATTCCGCCGGCATAGCTAAGCTTATCCTCTCATCTCCCACCACAGCTCACCAATCCCTAGACGAGCAATTTCTTCTCTCCTCCAAAACAACCCCATGGACTCCACAGCTCGTGAACTCTATTCTCAAGCGTCTCTGGAACCACGGCCCTAAAGCTCTCCAATTCTTCCACTTCCTCGACCGTCACCACCACAATTACGTCCACGCCGATTCCTCCTTCGACCTCGCAATCGACATCGCCGCTCGTCTTCACCTCCACACCACCGTATGGTCCCTAATCCACCGTATGCGTTCCCTCCGCCTCGGTCCTTCTCCGAAAACATTCGCAATCGTCTCTGAGAGGTACGTTTCCTCTGGGAAACCTGATAAAGCGGTGAAGCTGTTTCTGAATATGCACGAACATGGATGTTTTCAGGATTTGGCTTCTTTCAATACGATTCTCGATGTGCTTTGCAAATCTAAACGCGTTGAGAAAGCTTACGAGTTGTTTAGAGCTCTTAGAGGAAGGTTTAGTGCTGATACAGTTACTTACAATGTGATTGTTAATGGTTGGTGTTTGATTAAACGAACACCTAAGGCTTTAGAGGTTTTGAAAGAGATGGTTGAGAGAGGGATAAACCCTAATTTGACTACTTATAACACAATGCTCAAAGGTTTTTTCAGAGCAGGTCAGATTAGACAAGCTTGGGAATTCTTCTTGGAGATGAAGAAACGGAAATGTGAAATTGATGTTGTTACTTATACAACTGTGGTTCATGGATTTGGTGTTGCTGGGGAGATAAAGCGAGCGAGGAATGTTTTCGATGAGATGATTAGAGAAGGTGTGCTTCCTTCTGTTGCTACATACAATGCTTTGATTCAAGTTTTGTGTAAGAAAGATAGCGTAGAGAATGCAGTTGTTATGTTTGAGGAAATGGTGAAGAGAGGTTATGAACCGAATGTGACGACTTATAATGTGTTGATAAGAGGGTTGTTTCATGCTGGAGAGTTTAGTCGTGGAGAGGAGTTGATGCAGAGAATGGAAATCGAAGCCTGTGAACCAAACTTCCAGACATACAATATGATGATACGCTATTATTCAGAATGCTGTGAGATTGAGAAAGCGTTGGGATTGTTTGAGAAGATGGGGAGTGGGGATTGCTTGCCAAATTTGGATACTTATAACATACTGATAAGTGGAATGTTTGTGAGGAAAAGATCAGAAGATATGGTGGTTGCTGGTAAACTATTGCTTGAGATGGTTGAGAGAGGGTTTATCCCCCGGAAATTCACTTTTAATCGAGTTCTGAACGGGCTCCTTTTGACGGGGAATCAAGCTTTCGCAAAGGAGATCATGAGATTGCAGAGTAAATCTGGTAGCCGGCTTACCCGGAAGTTCAGGCTATGAATCTCCTAATCTGCATGTGAAAGGGGATAGATTCTTGCCTCAAGCATTGCATTGCAGTGACTGCAAACTGCACCAGAAAAGGAATTGATACGTTTTCCAGAGAGCTTCATGGGATATAGCAATAAGAGTGTATTATCAATGCCGAACTACACAAGTACTTTATTATATCATTGGCCAAAATTCAGTGCCTTTTATAGTAGCTGTGACAGTGAGTATATATAATAGACTGATACAAAGTTGGAAATTTCTTGCTGTAAATAAATGATTCATGTGAATTAGTTCTCAAATATTTGATTCTGCGACTCCCCAGTAGATATTGAATCAGAGGGAGATGGTATGGCTCCACTGGGTTGGTTCCTTTTTTCAATTACAAAATGATCTCGTCTTGAACACTGACGTTGAGCGTCTTGTTTGGAAGAACAATACTGCTAGTCACCACAACTTCGTCTTCCACTGCAACCGAGTCTCCTGAAACCATTATATTCAAGGTTAGTTTTCCATATATAAGGATATTTTCCTGTCTGTCTGTAAATAGAAGAAGTGACAATGGAGGAAAAGAGGATAAAAACAGTTTACCGAGAATTGTAACTCCGAGTTTGGAATTGTAGACTCCCTCAGCCTGTGATCAACAAAGTACAGCTTCAGGTTCACGATTGTAAAGGAAGCAAACAGAAACATTTCCAGGTCCAATAAGAATGAGTCAGACTCTTAAGAATATGAGCAGAAGAGAGAAACATGCCTGGACACGGGACCATCTCCCGATAGAAGATTTCCACCCAACAATTGCGTTAGTCACCACTGCATTTTCCTAGGAAAACAGTCACTGAAGAGTCAACCAAGAGAAAAACTTTATCCGTTTTTTCTTTTAGTCTCTTACAAGAGAAGACATACCATGATCTCAACATCGTCAAGGATGATACAGCTGATAAGCCTGACACCCGGTCCAACACGAGCATTTGCAGATATTGAGACGTTGGGACCAATCTGTTAATAGACGAAACAGAATGCTTTGTGATAAAAGTGGAATAAGAAGTTGCTTCAACAAGGGACAAAACCAGAGGTAAAGTACCTTTGCAGTTGGGTGTACTTTTGCAGAAGGATGTATGTAAACATCACCAATTACAATGGCACTATTTGCTCCATCACCACTAGCCAACACTTGGGGAGAGGTCAACCGGAATTGGGAAAGATAGAGTCCTGAGCATCTCAGTGACATTCTGCGCAAAAGTCAACCCATAAGTCAGAGCCATAAACACATTTCCTGCGTCAGCTGCTGCTAAACACTTTGTCTCCTTGCAGCCTGAAAGAAATGAAATGGAAACAAAAGGCAAGGCATACCCAGGGGATTTAATTTGCTCCCAGAAATCCCTAGTCTCATAAGTATATAGCTGTTTCTTCCCAGCTAGAGGTGTAAGGATGTCTTGATCCAGTCTTACAAAATCAGCCGGGATCCTATTTTAACGAAGTTAAAAACATATCATCGTTTTAAGAAGATGATTCAATCGCTTTTTCAGTTGTGGACAAAGAGACAATCAACAAACCTTGTTGCTGGTTGAAGAGCTTCGAAGCTGGAAACACGTCTCAGAGTTGCTAAGACAAAACAAAGTAAACAAAAACAGAGGAAAGAGATGAGAAGAGCCTTTGAAGATGGAAGCTAAGACAAGACACACACAAATTATGTTGTAAGATCTTTGTTACTGCTTTACCTCTATCTTGCCTCTGAGTGGAAACATCTCTAATGGCATTAAAAATTTCAGGTGTAAATACATAAACACCACAGTTAATACGATCACTGACCTGTGTGTTCCAATATGAAAACATTAGAAACAGCTTTTGAAGATGATAGAGATTTGAGTCATCTCAGTGATATGTATACATACAAAAGTTTCAGGTTTCTCGGTGTAATGAAGCAGCTCATTAGTAACTGGATCTGCCACCAATTCTCCAAATTGGCTGGCTGATTCAGGAGAGACCTAAACCCCAAAAGGCAAAAGCAAATTTAATAAACCCAACAGAAACAAAAAAACCAGACCAATTGTATGCAATAGCAAACCTTGATCACAAGAAGAGTTCCAATTCCACCATATGCCCTGTGAGCCTCTGTTGATTAAAGTAGCAAGAGTAAGGACCTTAAAAACGAAAAAATGAATCCTCACAAGTTTTGGACTTAAGAAAACGAATATACCGAGCATTTCCAGTAAGGGGAAACTGCAGCAAACATCACAGTTAAGCAGGAAGATATGAGACTGCAAAGAAGTAGACACAAGAACCCAAATGTGAGAATTAACACCTAGTTCATAAAACAGTGTTGAGCAGAAAAAATGATTCAATATAGTAAGATCCTTGGAGACTGACCGGGCTATCTTCCATAATTAGATCTCTAAAGTGATACAGCCCACCAGCTGAACCATGTGGTTTGTCTTCTCGCAGGTATCTTAATATACAGAAACCAAACAAAATCAGATAAAAAAAATCGAGCTACATAAATGAACCACTGGTACTATCTATGGTTGAAGCTTATGGAAATAGAGGAGAAATTTATCAACCTAACAGGAACTTTGAGTTCATTAGAGATGGCTGAGACATAAAGTGCAAATTCCCTTTCCTCATAGAAGCCAACGAGATATATTTGAGCTAAATTTGGAATCTGCAGACAAAAAGGATTGGTTTTTCCATCATCATCATCATCTTATTCTCCATTGATCTGAAGACTGAAGTTGAAATAGAGTGAAGAAAAATTACTCTTTTACAAGCTGAAATGGGATGATGCACCATTGATTGTCCCGCAATAGGAAACAGAGGCTTTGGAATATTCAGGGACAATGGTCGAAATCGAGTACCTGTGAATCACTCAATAAAGAAACACAAAGAACCAACAGAATCAGAACCATAATCATTCGGAACAGAGTTGTCTGTGCAAACCAGAAATTAATAACGAAACAACAGAGAAACGCATTGGATGTGAACACAATCCAAATCTAACGAATTCGTTCTAAGATCAAACGAGACTATTGGGAAGGAATCTGAAAAGAAAGACAAAAGCAAAGTTTTTTAGCGGTTACCTTTGGTTGGACCACCGACCATGATCACAGCCACCACTTTCTCCTCCATTGAGCTCCCCATTTTTCAAATTTCCAAAAGCACAGATCTTTCTTTCAACAGACACAGAAAAACTTCGAATTCTCACACAAAAATATCACAACTTTCACACCCTTTACGTAAAACAGAAAAATGGGTACAGAGGTATCAGAATTCAGACAAACAAAAGATGGCAGAGTTGTAGGAAGATCTCGTCGGATTTTATTTTTTATTTTTTAAGGCGAAGTTTTTTGAGAAGATCTATCTAATCGAATGATATCGAGATCTAAGAAGCTGTAACGTTGTGGAGATGGGTCCAAGTCACACTCACCATTCACCACAGTCTTTTTAAAGGATAAGCGCCAGCGACCTCTCTTCTTTACCTCTTCTTCTATCTTCCTTTTGTCAGATTTGTTTTGTTTATATAAATTGCCAAATATTAAAAATTCCACTAGTCTTCGGATCTCATCCAATGCTTTTTCTATTCAGTTATAGTCTGATTTAGAATTAATTGCTATGTGAGTTTTAAACTTTGATGTGACTTGAAGGTGACATAAAAATGGTACCAGAGCCTAAAATGGTGCCTCAATGCTGGAATTTTAGAACAAAAGCAATCACCAAAGCATCTTTATTCATTGTCTTTTCGTAAACTCAAAAGGTCTACAATAGGAGTTTCAGGAGGACCATATTTTGACTTATTGATAATAAAAAGCACAAAGATGGAACATACAACAATAAACTTCTATTTTCATGACTTAGTTGGGGGATTTGTACCATCCCCATGGATCGTTTGAAGTGTAGAGAGTCACTTGTTTCACACTCAAGTAGTTATCAAGTCCCCTGAAGCACACAAGAAACCAAACAAAACCAAGACTTTGTTCAGTACAAGCCAATAAGATTAAGTCTTTAGACAGTAAAAGAGATGTACCATTCTCCCAGTTCGCGTCCGAACCCACTGCGTTTGATTCCACCCCATGGAGCTTGTGTAAAGCAAGGCTGAGAGCAGTTAATCCAGACAATCCCAGCTTCAAACGCCTAACAAAGTAAATCCAATTACTTAGTGTTATTAGATGATTTTCGTAAGAAGGATCCGAATAGTTCAAGACACAGGCACTAACCTGGCTCACACGGTCACATCTTTCTGTATCATTAGATATCACTGCAGCTCCTAATCCGTAACTGTCATGTATCAATGATTTTCAGCCAAGTAAGATCTCCATTGATAAAGAAGATTAAACAACGAGTGTACTCTGATCAGATTTCACTTTCTAGAGAAACATTATCTTACTGGGAGTCATTTGCTAGCTCAATTGCCTCATCCTCACTAGAAAATGTTTTCACACAAAGAACAGGGCCAAAAACTTCTTCTCTCCAGATTTGCATTGAAGTGGTTACATCAGTTATGATGGTTGGTTCGATGAAGAAGCCCTTTTCCAGATGCTGTGAGATATAGATATGGTAATAAGGTAATCATCATAGCCTGGAAGAACCTGAATCAAGGATACGTAAGAGAGGGAGATCTAATACCTCAGGTCGGGAACCACCATGCAAGATCGTTGCACCTTCACTCTTAGCCATTGAGATAAACTTCATTATCTTCTCGTACTGTGATATTTACATTTGTCAGCTCATTCAGATTATTATATGATCACTGAAGTTGAAGCAGAGCTACTACGTAAGAACTTAAAGATGAAGTTGAAGCAGAGCTAATAATACATTTGATGCTAGCTGTGATTTGACTGATGCTAAGGATTCAGAAATTAGTAAATTACTGGGACAAAAGTTTATCACTGTACTACAGAACTCAGTCTATGAAAGATTCCAACTTATTATAAGACTCTCATCAGTTATGTTTTCCTTTTTTTTTCCTAGTTCTAGCAATGCATTTAGGGAAACATAAAAAACGATCACTGGGCTTTTACCTGTCCTTCGCTAACAACAGGACCAAGCCTGCATCCTTCTTCCATGGGGTCTGAAATTTTAATGTTCTTGCTCCATTTTATAAGTTTTTCTAAGAATTCAGCTGCGATGCTTTCCTAAAACAAAGAATATATAAAGTTGAAACGTCATGGGCATATTCAACATAATTAGAGTGACGTATCCCTGTTGGAAAGTTCAGATTTAACCTAAATGAAAGTAGAAGATTGGCACTTACATGAACAAGAAGGCGGGAAGTTGCACTGCAAATTTGACCATTTGTCCAGAAGCAACCGAAGAGAGCCCATTCAGCAGCTATCATGCGCAGGCGTCAAAACATTCAAAGAGTTCATGTTTAAGATAACCAAATCCAAGTCATTCTATTCATCATAAAAGCAACCACTAGCTTTGTACTATCTTGAATATAGAAGAAGTTATGTAAGGAAAAACTCCAAATCCACTAACTAACTATTTGCAACATTCACCTTTATCAAGATCAACGTCATCAAACACAATGAGGGGGCTCTTCCCACCCAGTTCCATAGAAACAGGCTGCAACATGGCCATGAGTGATGTCTCATTGACATTGTTTGATGATACAAAAAGAGGAGAAGAAATATATAGCAGAAATTTGAATTACCTTCACCAACTGAGCAGCAGCTGTCATGACCTTACTCCCTGTGGCAAAACTTCCAGTAAATGCAATCTGCCAAAAGAAACCATAACTTTGCATTATAGCTTCTAAGAACAGCATATGTTAAACTGAAATGGTGGTGTAGTCATAGCCTTTTCAGTCAATTGTGTTGGGAGGTATGTTTAATGTACGTTTCAAATACCAATACCTTGTCCACGCCGGGATGTGATGCCAAAGCAGCACCAGCTTCCGAACCTAAACCAGTCAAAACATTGAGTACCCCAGGAGGAAGACCAACTTCTCGACAAATATCAGCAAGCTCCAAACAAGTGCTGAAATTAAAACCATGACACAAATGAGAGCTGAAAGGACCAATGCAGAAGCATAACAACGAAACAGGTTATAAACAATTACTTACACTGATGCCAGCTCTGATGGCTTGAGAATCGCAGTGCACCCTGCAGCAAGTGAAGGAGCCACCTTCCAAACAGCCATCAAAAGGGGGTAATTCCTTCAACATCAAACCAGGTCCATGAGTCAGTTTCTGGTCAGATTGGCTTACAACAAAGATAGATCCGAACAAGTTAAGCCCGGAAAAAGGAAACTAATAGTAGTTACCATGGTGTAATAAGTCCCACAACTCCAATAGGTTGCTTCAGAATATAACTCTTAAAACTCTCCATGGGAAGCGAGACTGGTGCCTTCTGCTTAGCATCTAATCCTTCAGCAAGGTCAGCATAGAATTCAAAGCACCCAGCAACATCTTCCTGCATGAGATCAAACAAGCACAATTAAGATCAAACCTGGAAAGAAAAGACCTACATTTCACAAACAAAAGAATGTAAAACAACAATACCATATCCCAAACTGCTTCATCCAATGGTTTACCACAATCAAGAGCCTCGAGCTTTGCCAGATCCGTCTTTCTTTCAGTTACCTAAACATACCAGATACAGAACATTAAAACTGATTACACAAAGATCTGAAAAAAAACAGAGTCTTGAAGACATCAAATTGAATACCTTAGCAGCAATAGCACGTAAATACTTAGCACGAACAGCTCCTGATGCTTTGGCCCAATCTTTCCCTTTATTCCTTGAAAATGCTCTCCGAGCAGCGTTGACTGCAACCTCCACGTCCTCCGTTGTAGCCGCAGGAACATCACCTGACTCATCCAATACAAACAACATCATTGGATCAATTTCAAATCAAATCCATGGAAACAAAAAGAAGTCGATTTAGCAAAAATGGTAACGGATAGAGTTAGAAGTAATCAAAAAATCTCCACATCGAACTAAGAAGTAAGGAAAAGTATAAATTTTTAATTAGGAAAATGATGGATCCAATACAAGGGCTTACCAATGATAACTTCAGTAGCCGGATTCTTAATCGGGATTCGCTTCTTCAAAATGGGTTCTCTCCATTCGCCGTCGATGAATAGCTGACGAGTAGGCATCGGAATCACCATTTTCTTATCTGTAACTAAAGCTTCTCTTTTTCTTCTTCGAAGACTCACAGTAGCTGCTCTTAGTTAAATCGTGGTGGTGAACGCACTTCGATATTTTGTCAGGGATCAATGGAAACGCATCTTCTCTCTCTTGTGCTGACACCTAAACTTGGGTCGACATCAAAGTTTGTTTTTTTATTGGCTGTGACATTGACAACATTGACACTAATGGTAATTAACCAAGTTTAGTTAACTCTGTGAAAATTGGTGTAACGCCATTAAAATGACTAATATTTGTAAGTTGATATGAATTTCATGTGCTAGTGGTTGCCTTTTCGGTGTCTCGGTGGTCCCCCTCCCTTTAAATAATTTGAACTCTAAATTCTTATTTCGATTTCTATAGACTTCACATACCAATAAATAATAGGGTGGATCAATGGATCATATGTTGAGCTCGAGAGAGTATTTAATCTTCTATAAATCTCGCGTTCAGGTCAAAAGACCTCCGAAGTAATTACACTCTTTCTATTTTCATTAACCTTTGCTTTTTCTAGCCCTGCATAAAAATCCCAACTAAAAATTCCGAACCGTTCTAAACCGAGATTTTTCGGTTTTGGTTTGGCTTCGGTTAGGAGAAGAAAACCGATCAGAAGCTTTGTAGATTGTGTTCGGTTACCCAAGATCTTCTTCTTCTTCTTCTTTGGTCGGAACTCCCAGCCGCCAGCAAGCTTTCTCTAGTTAGGGTTTCGTGGCTTTTGACAAGGTTGAAGATGAAGACTCCAAAGTGCAACGTTTCATTAAAAAGAAGTGTTGTTAACAGGCCAAATTTTTGTTTTTCTTTAGTGGGCTTGGCCCAAATATTTTTGTTATAGCAGCCCAAATTTAATCGATTTTACCCAATTTTAACCAAAAAATCGGTTTAATTCGGTAAGATTTCATTAACCGAAATAAACCGTGAACCAAACTAAACCGAACCGAACCGATAAGTTATTCGGTTAATTTCGGTGGTATTATCTGATAACCGAAAAAACTGAAAACCGAGAAAACCGGCTCGGTTCGGTTTCGGTTAATCTAACTCGCTGGGCTAGCTTTTTCTATGAATATTTTTTTATGTGGGATTTGTGTCCTTGCCCAATCTCACATGAAAACAATAGAGAGCTTAAAACGGTTTCTTAATGAAATTATGAACGCTGAGCTCCAAACGGTAGAAGTGGAGTCATAACACTAAATTAGAAAAATGCCTCCATTTCTATTAGAGTCTAAAATATCAGAGATCAGTTAGGATATAAATTTTTGGGCAATATATAAATGATGTGTTAATCTTCCTCTTTTATAAGCTAGTTTTTGGGATGAGTTATGCAACATTCCTAATATGATATCAGAGCTCATGGTTGGTCCAACAAGCAATTTTCCACAAAATTAGTTTTTCACCAAATGTGGCTCATATAAATGTTGGGCTTGAAATGTTTTCTTTGGACCGTTTACCATCCATATCTCGAGATGGTCTATTAAAATTCAAAATATCTCACATCGATTGAGATATAAATCCTTGGACAATATATAAAAGATATGACAATCATAGTTAGCTTTTGGGACCCTGATTGTTTCTTGCACAGTTACAAGTTTTTCCCAACATTATGGTATTTTTGGTCTTATCTACTCAATCTATGTTTTTCCCATGTTTTCAATTTTTGTGGCATAGGAAAACAAACTCTTTTGTAAAGCTAACCCCTCTTCATTTTTAATTGAAATTCACATTCATTTTTTAAAACGCATAGGTTGTTGTCTTGTTGTCTCAAGACCAACAGACAGAGAGATCCTAATTAGTGTCCGCATCGAAAGCTATGCCTGAGTCTGTTTATCCAAGAGCTTAGCAGATGAGCCTAGACGATGACACTTGCATCCATCTATAATGTTACTTACTTATTAAACAATCGAATTTATATACGAATATGTCTTCAAATCCCAATAATCTGTAAACAAAAAAAATAAAATAAATCAATCTTTAAATTCTAGAAAAACAGAAATCACCACGAAAGTTTCACTCCTTAAAACAACGTGCCTGAACAAATATAGATATGTCAACATCGCAAAATACAAAAAAAAAATGATAAAAAGAGAGGAAATTAAATCACGTGGAAAACAAAGAACACGATAACCCAAGAACAGTCTCACTATTCCCGCGTCACCCACTTATAATCCGACACGTGTCCCATTTTCACGCGCCAGTCAGCATTGATCTCCTTCCTCACTTCCTACTTCACTCTTTATATATAAATTCCACACAGCCGCAAATTCGAAATCATATCAGATAACAGAAATAACTACACAACTGAACTCGACGAAACAAATCCAATTGAACCGAATCGAACCGGATTTTGCAATTCAAATGGTGAAGAAAGCGATTAAGGAGGAGGAAGAGAAGAGAAACACAGCGATGCAGTCAAAATACAAAGGAGTGAGGAAGAGGAAATGGGGAAAATGGGTATCGGAGATTAGAATTCCACACAGCAGAGAACGAATCTGGTTAGGCTCTTACGAAACTCCCGAAAAGGCGGCGCGTGCTTTCGACGCCGCTCAATTTTGTCTCCGCGGCGGCGATGCTGATTTCAATTTCCCAGATAATCCACCTTTTATCTCCGGGAAGTTGTTAACGCCTCCGGAGATTCAGGAAGCAGCTGCTCGGTTCGCTAAAAACACCGAGGACAGTGTTGTCGTTGTTGTTCCGGGAGAAGAATCGGGTTTACCCGGATCCGAAATCCGACCTGAGTCTCCTTCTACTTCCGCATCTGTTGCTACATCGACGGTGGATTGTGATCTTTCGTTTTTCGATTTAATTCCGAGTGATTTCGGGATGTTTCCCGCGTTTGATTATTTCTCCGACGGTTTCTCCAGCTTCTCCGGTGAACAATTTACGGAGTTTTTACCCATTGAAGATTACGGAGGAGAGAATTTATTAGAAGACTCTTTGTTTCTTTGGGATTTTTGAATTTCCAAACGAAAGTTTTTAGAGCGAATTTGGGGTTTCTTAAGGTCACGGAGTAATCTGGAGATTTTTTTGTAAGACGGAGCTCCAACGACCTGAGAACTTGTTTCGGATCCGGATTTTGATGTGGATCATATCTTCATTTTTCATATCATTCCTTTTATTTTTTTCAATTCTTTTATTATTAATGTAAAGTTTCGATAAATTGTGACAAAATTGTTATGTTTTTTTATTGGAATGAGGATTTCGTGATTTTGTTTTGTATGATTCTGATTTCTGAAGAATATCCTTCACCACCAGTTCCAAAAAAAAAAAACAAATCACACAATACAATGAGTTTGAGAAGATATTTTATTATTTGGCCCAAAATATTATAGTTGGGCCTCAATCATTAATCATTGTTCAGCCCATTTTAAAAATGATTCTCTGTGTGTCGCAGGTGTCAGGTGAGTAGGTCCCTCCCTAAGCCTAAACAAATGATAATAAATAAATACAAGGTGTTTTCTTTATATGAAATAAAATATCTTCCTATTATTAATGAAAATTTCAAGTTCAACATCAATAAGTTAAGAAAATAGGATTGAAATTAAGGAAAAGAAATGGTCGCACCAAAGAAAATTTTGAGTCGAGAAAATATCAGAAATATATGAGTAATCCGAAAAATTAAATTAAAGTTGAGGATAAGATTCCAATCATTTTCATATTGCCACCTAATTTTCGGCTTAAATAAAAATAACAATCACTTTCACAAAAGTAAAACCACTATTTGATTCCGGACGAAAACAAAAAACCACTATCTAAATAATAATCTAGGTGCTACTAAATAAAAAAAACAATCCAAGTACTATGGATGAATTGGTCTATTAATATAAAATGCAGTGATTTTAAAATAACATATTTTACATTTACTTATAAATATATATCAGGTACATCACATAATATTTTTCCTTAGAAAAAGTCTTGGATTCCCAATAATATTATCAGAAATGGACATTTGAATCTTGATGAAAAAAAAAATGGGTCCTACTCCTACGGTCCTACCAGACTCAAATGAAATAAAATAAAGAAAGGAATCATTACATAAAAAAAATATAAAATAAAATAATATCTGAGCCTGCTGATTTCAATAATTGTGTATAATATATAATGTCGATTAAAGTAACCAAACAAGATAAATAAATAGAAAAATAATAATGGTGAAAAAAGAAATGGTGGGCCGATCTATATACTTAATCATTAATCATAGCACACAAAATTCCAAACTTGAAATGAAACCAGTGGGCTAAAGTCTCTACCTTTCTCCATCCTTCTCTTCTTCCTAATCAGATTCTTCCCTATAAGCTTGCCTTCTTCATTTGCTCTTGTTTTTGTTTAAGTTTCCTCACACAATTCTATTCGGTTTTTAATAATTGATTATGATTCTTAGCAAGAGACCTCATCTAATGATCCGTAAATTGTCTGAGATGTTGGTTCCTAGAAGCAGATCTGCTGCTATTAAACCGGAGGATTACACAGCGAGTCCGAGAAGTCCGTTGGATTTAAACTTCCCATCTCCGGTTAACTCGAAGCGGTTCGGTTCTGGTGGTGTCGGTTTAGGTATCGTCGCTGCGTTGGAGGAAACTAACATCCGACATGATCCGGCTCGCTACTCCGGGAGATTCCGGTGTCCGGAGGCGGAGATTGATCTGTTGGATGAGGAGGAATACACATACGTTACGAGCTGTGATGGGTCGACCAAAGTGTATTACAGCTACGACGGGTTTGAATTATGTGAGAAACCGATGGTGGTTATCGCCACAAATGAATCACCGGTTATTAAAAGACAGAGTTTTAAAGATACGACAGAGTTTCTGAGTTCGTGTTGCTTGTGTAAGAAGAAACTTCAAGGCAAAGACATATACATGTACAAGTAAGTTTCATTACATAATTAAAAACACTTGTTCCTTGTGTCTTTGTCAAAATCGAGACTAATTCAAGATTGTAAATCCCTAAAAGATAGAATTTTGTTGGTGGGTTTTTCTAGAAACTGATTTGTTTTGTTATTGTGTTGTGTGCAGAGGTGAGATGGGATTTTGCAGTTCAGAATGTAGATCAGTTCAAATAATGAAGGACGAACGAAATGAGCAATGTAAATCGCAAGTTTCGAGAAACGTTGACGTTTCGAGCTCTTCTTGTGCCTCGGAACAGAGTTTCTCCGCCGGAATCTTCGTATTTTAGGATGATCACAATGATTCGAAGATAAGCATAACTACAAAAAAAAATGATCATCATTCTATTTCACCTTAAAAGAAAAAAGTAAGAAAATAAATAAAAAATGTGAAAATTTTGGTTAGGTTTTAGCAATTTGTATAGAAGCTTGCTTTTGGTTAATTTTTCTAATACCAGTTAATGTTTATGCTTTTTACAAGTAATAAAAATAACTCAATAAAATACTAGAGATTTTTTTTACTGAATAAGTATGTATCATCCTCATGTAATCCCAAAAAAATCAAGTGAAAATGTGAGATTGAGCAAGACACGTGTTTACAACTCTGCTACTGGAAGACATGAATATTTAACAATCTTTGGTCAAAAATATAAATCCCTATGGGTTTACTTCTGGTGTATTTTAAAGAAAGTGTTACAAGTCAAGGTTATAGAGGTTATAGTTATTTTACTCTGTATATTATTTACTAAATTTTCACGTTCACATATTCTGGTTTAATTTCTTAATTCCAAACTTGAGTAATTCGAACTCAAAATGTCTTTGAAAAAAATAAGACCTGAAGAAACACAATAATAAGTTCTAAATCATTAGGATTCTTAGTGCAATGTATGCTCGTGGGTCCTTGGATATGCAACTTGTTGTATTGGGCCCATTGTCAAAAATTAATTATATATCTTCTTCCTCAACTGAAAAAATTATATTAGATCCATATAATCCCCACAATTTTGTTTGATATGATGAAGTCCTGTACTGATTCTGCCCGATTATGTAGTTTTGGCGTTTTGTTTACGCTGAAAATTTATTATTCTCCAAATTGGATCTTAGGTCTTTTGAGCTAGTGTTAACGAAGAATTTCGGACCAAATTTTCGTTTTTGTTCGTTAAAACATTGTTCAAGATCGAACCGAAAAAGCTATCGTGGGCCAGAATTCCCATGGCCTACCAAGTCTTGTTTCATTTACTCCACTACCTTATTGGATATTTCGTAAAGTTTTTTTTTTTTTTTTTTTAACTTTTTTTTTTAACAACAATTGGATATTTTCTAAAGCTTTTCTGGAAAAGAATGATCGCAACTATCTTGTAATGTTTCTTTTAGCCAAAATACTCCAGTTTGTGCAATGTTTTACTATCAACAAAACTAAAACGCTAATATTAATGAACATATCCAAAACCAACGTATTAATGTAAACTATGTTTGAACAATATGAGCTTTGATAAATAAAATCTTTCACATGTTACCCAAAAAAAAAAAAACCTTTCACATGATATTCAGGACAATACTTAGAAAATATATTTTTTCGAAAGAGGTTTTTTTTCTTTTCCCGATGGTATAATAAAGAAAAACAAATGGTTTAATTTAGTGATTGAATTACTCTTCTTGCTAAGAAGAAGTGGAACTTTCAACTCAGTAGGCGAAGAAAGAAGTAAAGAACAACAGGATTAAAAAAAGAACGAAGATGATATTATAGACCTCAACAAAAAAAACAGAACTGATGTTTCTTACAAAAGTTGGAAGCTAATGTTGAGATCGACAAAGGAAAGGGTCAATAGACAATGGCTTAAAACCCCACAAACAAACATCAAACGCTATAGAGATTTACTTGCTTACAAATATACTGAGTTTTTGGCTCATTGACCAAATAAAACTACTAGGTGAGAAATTAACATATAAAAAATGAACATAGATGGAGCTTGATATTTGTAACGATGGAGCATCAAAAGAATCCTACGAAATGGTCTCTTAAGTAGCTTCTGGATCGGATAGTGTCAAAGATTACCGCGAACCGAGCCAAGCTGAGTTAGGCTTGGAAGATGCTTCAGCTGAACCATCTATCTGGTATGGTGCCTTTGATGTGATCCTGTATAAAGGTTACGAGTGGGATCTTGAGAAACTTGCTTCACAACACATTATGGAATAACAACATGAGATGTTTATTTTTATAAAGATGTATTACCTATCCTTCCTCTTCTCTAGGAAACGATGAAGTGACGCTCTTCTAGCAATCGGGAGTTCTACAAATAGAAAAGAGAAGCAGTTAGAGAAATATGGCTAAGCCAAGCCTCTGAATATTGTTGAACCAAAGAGGCCGAGAAATATTACCGCAGGCTAAAGAGGACGGGTTGGGGTGGATTGGCTCTTGTGCTTCGGTTTTTGCAGGACTACGAACTGGATTTGGGGTAGAAGCAATCTCTTTTTGATTCTTGGATAAGGTTTGAGTAAAAGCACTCTGGTTAGTGTTCACTTCAGCTGTGAAGCTTTTGGCACTTCCTTTGTTAGCCAAGTGAATGACTTCTTTGGCTTTCTCAGCAGAAAAGTCATCAAACACCATAACTTGACCGCCGTAGAATATGGTCAATGGAGCAGATTGAGACTCCAGCTTCACAGATCTGTTCAACATCAAGAAACACACACACAATTAGTGAAACTGATGAAACCTAGCATAGTATATATATCAGATGACTCTTTTCACTGTTAACATACAACATACTTAGTCTCTTTGATCATCTGGACTTCCTCTTTGGTCCCAGAGGAAGAGGAAGAAGAAAAGCTTGATTGCCGAGGAAAGATATTCTTGGGTTTAATATCTTGAGCAGCTGAAGAATCCATTGCTGAAGCTTCACAAGGGAACAGATTCATCATTGTGGGCTGACGTGTCACTGCAAAATTGATCCAAAAAGCAAAGATTATTCTCCAATCCAATCCTTCAAACAAAAATTGCAAAATAACTCTGGTTTCTACTAAATGGCCTCAGAGGATTATGTTTCAACTAAATATGGAAAGAGCTCTGCATAATTCATATACAAACACAGATAGAAGTTGATTCGGTATTCAGTAATCAAAAGTCATATATTCTCCTCAACGATTCAATTTCAGCTCAACAAGTAATCGAATTTTCAAACATGAAAAAAAAAACCCAGAAACGAAATCAACACAGATCTAAAGAAAGAGAAAGGTTTTTTGTTTGTTATACCATTGACGTCGGGCTTGCATGTCATACCCAAGCTTAGATCTCCAAAAGTACCATTCTCCTTGAGATAACGACTCAATCGACTACAAGTCTGAGAGAAGCTCGGCTTCTCAGGTAACCTCCGACCAGAGAAATCCCAACACTCCGTAGAACTCGACATCGTTTAAATCGGAATCAAACAATCTGCGTTCTCTGTGGAATTGGAGCAAAAGAATCTTCGTGAGGTCTTGAATTTATGAGATGACTAGTTGTGGAATCTGTCTAGGGTTCTTCAATGTACGTTTGTCACGAGAAACAAATGGAGGGACCTCTTTATTACTTTTTTGTTTTGCTGGTTGCAGCAGATATTTAAAAACAACAATAAATATGTAATAGAGCATTTAAAACACGTGTTTTAATTTAATGCCTTTATTATCTTAACGGCAGACCAGTGTTTCAGTTCACCGTCACCCACGTCCAATCCACGCTTAATAGAAATCACCATTTTACCCTCTCAAGTGACCAACTCTTACCAGACCAACAACAACTTTTTTTTGCCACATGAAAAAGGCACAAGAAATCTATTCTTTTTTAAAAAATTAAATTCCTAAAATTAATCCTTTCAAACGAATCTCAGTTTATGTGTTCGAAAAAAGAAAGTATCATGTGATAATGTTTATTCTATTAAGCTAATTGTTGGATAGATTACTTCAAACACTTATTATCAAAGTCTAAGTGGTACAAATTTATTAATTTAAATTTAGCATCTGTTAAAAATCACTATCATTAGAGCATTGACCACAGGGGGTTACGTTACCCCCAAATATTTTATGAGTGGGTAAATGGGCCCAATGGGCCAGTTGAGGGAAATAAAGGGTATTCTAACGTGATATTATTATATGCTAACGGCGTTAGAGAGAACACGGAGTAGGTCCTACATAACTAAAAACTCCACCACAATTCATTTGATCCATATATCACGTTTTTGTACTTTCTTTAATTAAATTGTTACTATATTTGTACAGTAAAAAATATTAAGCGGGTAGTGCACGTCTCTTCAACAAATGACGACCTTACACGTGTCCATCTTAACTGCACACATTGCACAAGGGCATCGGGCAACGATCAGCTGCTATGCGGCTTATATCTAGCAGACGCGTATCTTCTTCAATAGCCGTTGATCCTATCTACTTATCCATAACTCATTTTACTCTCTAAATTACACACACACACTGATCATGAACCAAAATACCAAATATTACATTCAGTTAATGTAAATGACTATGAATCTCTTGTAGATATCAACTCAGTGTCTCACTAATTAAGGGTCAGATACATACTTACTGAACTTATTTGGTGTGTTATCAACAGATCCATGAAAAAAAATCAGAAGAAAAGACATATATCATAGTTTCTATGTCAGATGATGAACCTTTTGGCATAACGGATCAATACAGAGAATGGAAGGAGGGATTCCATTTCTATGTAAAAAAATCATTCAGGAAGAACCAAAAGCGCATAAAGACATGAGAGTGGATATTTTTTAGAGTATTTTTTAGAACCAAAAAGAAAAAAAGTTTAAGTGGGGATCACAAAAATGCAAGAGGGGGTCACAAGAAGAATAGAAACTTAAAGCTTAAGATATTAGAGAGGAATTATTGTCTACATTTTTCACTATAGAATGGTTCTCTAGCTGAATCTGATGAGACCCTTTTAACTATTTTGTGGATTTAATTTGGTTTTCACAGTTGATTCTTTCTTTTGTGTCTGCTTTTTGTCTGAAGAAAAGCTTACATTTATATAGGGGGGGGGGGATTTTGGCT
Source organism: Cardamine occulta (assembly GCA_028015245.1). NCBI lineage: Eukaryota > Viridiplantae > Streptophyta > Magnoliopsida > Brassicales > Brassicaceae > Cardamine > Cardamine occulta. The sequence continues at coordinate 19,737,219 of CM051366.1, forward strand.
ATTGGAAAGACTTTTAAAATTTTCAAAAGATCATTTATTTTCTCTAGGTATGTAAAAAAAAAAAAAGCATAACTGTCAAGAGTTACTAAATTTAATGGAGAATTGGATTTGGCATTTTTCAGATTTTATGTTAAACAATAGAAATGAAAAGACTACAAAGATTTCCATTAAGGTATCACAAGGAAGAGAATTTTAATGGCAAATCCAAACTCTGCCATCTCTGGCACGTTTTGCTCCTGTCCAAGTCTTTGGTGCATCAGAACTTTATCCTAAGAAACTTAGCTCAGCTCTTGGTATTTGAACAAACTCTGTTGATTCCCGCGACGACGACGTAACACTAGCATAAACATGGGAAAGTTCTTGTAAACACTGCACATAAATAAATACACTCACCTTCAATCACAGTACAAAATATCATAAATCTAAGTCCATCCCAAATCATTAAACGTAGATCTTGTTCAAAGGGAACTAAAAAACTTCAAAACATTCTTATCAACGTCCTTTGAATCCTTATCAATGAACAATGGAATAAATGTACCTTACAGCAAGTTATACAACCAGGTTTGGAGTACACGTCAATCACTTTTGATATCACTTGTAAGGAGCAAAAATGATGCTGGAGTTATGGCCACCAAACCCGAAAGAATTTGACAATGCTGCTTTAATGTTCAATCTCTCCTTCTTAGGACCCACCAGCAGCTTTGTATCCTGCTCCAGTTTACATTTCGCATGAAGATTATTAAATCTCCCTGACAGTTTTTTTGTTTTGTTTATGAACATTGAATGGTCTTTGTGTAGACTTATAACGGTCAGCTTGAAATAACAAAAGCTAAACAAAATTTATAACATACCACTCCACTGTCTGGATTCTCAAGGTTGATATTTGGATGAACCCATCCTGTCTTAATTGCCTGTAGAAAACAACTAAAAACTAGCATGAAAAATGCACACAGTTTCACTCTATTATATTCCTTCCTTGTGGATACACTGATGTGTTTATAATATTTTGTTTGTTACCTGCACGGTTGCGACAGCCTCTACGGCCCCAGCAGCTCCCAGCAAGTGTCCAATCATAGACTTTGTGGAATTTACCTTAAGCTGCCACATCGTGAAAGAGTAAGTAAGTAAAAGCACACAAAAAAGTCACCTTGGAATTTTGTAATAGAGAAGTAAAGCTACATACCTCAGGATTTTGGCCAAAACAGTGAGCAAGGGCTTGGTACTCCTTAATGTCTCCAGCCGGTGTCGAGGTTGCATGCGCATTTATGTAATTTATCTTTTCCTTGGAAATGCCAGCATTAGCTAACGCTCTCTCTATACAGAGAATGACACCAGCCCCTGTAGATTTAAGACGAGATTTAAAATTTGCACTTGACTAGCTTCCAGACTAATATGAATTACGGGAAAATGAAACTACCATCAGGGTGCGGCTCGGTCATGTGATACGCATCACATGTGAAGCTCCCACCAAGGAACTCTGCATAGATAGTTGCTCCTCTTTTCTAGGAAAAAAAAAGAAAGCAAAATGCTTATGTTCTCACAATTTGTTCAATAGCAAGAATAAAAAAGGTATAGAGATAAGTTTCATTTTGTGATTAAACAATGAAAAACAAGGAACGAGAACAAGAACGAATGAGTTGTATACCTTAGCATGCTCAAGTTCTTCCAGAAGCAGAACTCCAGCTCCCTCTCCCATCACGAAACCATCTCGATTCTGTTATGTAATCAAGACCAGGTTTACAAAATATGAAGAATATCCAAACATAATACAATACACAAATTTCCTCCAATTACATTTCCTACAACATTACAGACATGCAAGGGAAATTCCTGTTGGCAAAAACTCAATACAGTGTTTCTATCATTCACCGTCAGTAATCAAGATTTAAATGAAACAATGGAAGGGTAAGACAACAGGCAAATAGAAAAATGGAAAATAAGACAGGACAAGAGATTGTGGAAAATTACGCTATCCCAAGGACGTGAAGCTTTTGTGGGATCATTATTCCTTTGTGAAAGAGCACGGCATGCAACAAAACCTCCCAATCCTGCATTGGTACACATACGATAAGAATCATATAGCTTAAAGTTTAAGAGCAGAGGGAATAATGTAACATTGGAGAACGAGTTTGCACCTATTGGAATAATAACAGCATCTGAGCCACCACAAAGCATTACATCCTGAAAGATTTAGGGGAAAGACAGTCAAGGTCTAATAAAAGTAGAACCACAAGACGTCTACCAAACTGTCGAATTTCCAAGTGGACGAAGGATACTTACAGCTTCACCGTTAATAATGTGGTTTGCTGAATTCAGAATGCAAAAGTTGCTTGTGGCGCAAGCAGTTGAAATGGAATAGTTTGGCCCCATCCATCCCTAATACATGACCACAAAGAAAGCTCAGAACTAAATTCCTGGTGGTCATCCCTTTTATATTACACAAGATTCAAATTTAATCATACCAGATCCATAGCAAGCATAGCAGAACCCATGTTTGTTGTTGCAAAAGGCACACAAAAAGGATTCATTTTCTTGTAAGAGATCCTAAGAGCTTCAATAGCATCGTAAAAGACCTGTAATAATATAGACAGTTAAAATTTAAAAATGAAACCATTAATATTCATGTGATCCTTTTGTTAGTGAAAGCATGGTTAAGCTAAAGCCCCGGATCAAAAAAGTACCTTCATGCCTCCCATTGCTGAGCCAATCAAAACTCCACATTTGGTTTTGTCAAACTCTGCCATTACATCTTCAGTTACCCCACCATCATCCAAAGCTTTCTTACCAGCTGTGAGAAGATAAAGCATGAACTTGTCCATCCTTTTTGAAAGTTTAGGAGCAACCCATCCTTCAGTTGAAAAAGATTTAATCTCTCCAGCAATTCTCTTGACAAAGGTAAAAACAAAGATATTCAAGTACACCATAGAAGCAAACGGAGAAATCCCACACACCAAAAAAAAAAGCTTACAAGAGATACTGATATAATGCTTACCGTAGGAAATTCAGAACAATCGAAATTCTCAATCTGGCTAATACCACTGTTGCCTGCTAGCAAATTCTCATAAAAGGTATGTGGGTCATGACCTAATGCTGTTTCAACCCCCATTCCCGTCACCACAACTCGACGCTGCTCCATAGGGGGGTTCTTGTTAGCTATGGCTTCCTTTTCCAAATCCATCGCAACTGCCATAGCTCCACCTAAAAACCAACATTATAGTTAATGATAGATTAACTTAATCAGCTATACTAAACAGAAACAGTCACATGTAACTTCAAATTCATAATTTCCAAGCTCTGTTTCCTCATTCCTCATCTAGAGTCCAATATTGGGCCTAACCTCACAAAATGTGCTTTTCATATATCGAATCACAATAAAAATCCAAACTTCACAATTCAGCTACTTCCCCCTTTCAACTTTACCTCTAAATTTCATCATTAGCCAAATAGCATAAACTCCAATAGCAACATCGAACTAAAATTTGCATAGAGAACATAAAACAAGAAACTAAAAAACTAAAAGTCGTCAACTTGAAATTGAAAAAAGAAAAATGTAATATACCGGAGCTAGCTGCTCGATTCAATCTCCTCTGGTTTCGATTCAAAGAAACATTATTCGATCCAAAGAGAGAAGACAAAGCATTGCTGTTGCTCTTGTTATAGTGACTACAAGGACCAAAATCCAAACAAGAAGTGACAAGAGCCTGAATACTACCACCACCGGATCCAGAAGCGGCTGAGCATTTACTAAGCTGCCTCCTTCGTCGACTCCGCCGACCAGATTGAAGCGAAACGACCTGACGGCTATCACCGCCGCCGTGAGCGACGGACATGCAAGCAGCAACAAACCAGGTACATAACGGAGATGCGTAACAAGAGGACGCACCCACCATGGCCAAAAAAAAGTGAAATGAAACAAAGCTGAGAATAGAAGAGAAACGTAGGAAGAAGAAGGAGCTGAGACAAAAGCGAGAAATGAGTGAAGAGAGAATCTAGCGGAATGAAAAATGAGATTTAAGAGGAATCGATCTGTGATCTCTCTTTCTCTTCTCTCTCTCTCTCTCTCTCTGCGTGCACAAAAGCTTCGATGCGTAAAATCGTGCGTGGAGACGCCAAAAATCTTCTTCTGAGAACAATGAGACATATACATACAACACTCTAATATAATATACCAATCGACGACACTTGAAAATCTCAAAATTATCGATGACCAGAATAAATTTTTTATTTATTTTTAATTCTGAATCTTAAATGAAATTACAACTTTTTGCAACCTTTTTTATCTAATTTTGTTCAAAGTTGATGATATATTTTCAAAAAAAAAAAACAATAAAATTTCCTGGATTTTTCATAACTAAAACAAAATCTTGCTACCTATTTTCTTTTATTAGCTTGCTATTTTGTTTTCAAGCGAAAAACAACAAAAAAAGAGCATAGAATTGTAAAACATTTTCTACACAAATGATAGAAAAATCAAAATTTGTGTTCAATTATTAATTATGTAAGTTAAAAAGTTATTATTATACAGTTATGCAAATGATCAATCTCATTCCGGTATATTTTTATTTAACCTAGTGAAACTGTGATTAAATACACGAGTACATAGAGATTTAGTGACCTCGGTTTAATCGAAGGAAGGACACTTGGAATATCATTATTTTATTTTTGGATTACTTGTTTTGTGGCAGCGAAGTGTTGCAGTAGAGATAGCGATATGGCAAAGTAGCCACTAGTATTATTTTTTCATAAAAATTTTAGATTAATGTCTTCAGAATTACATGTATAAACTATAAAGTTATACATACAAACACATGAACTTTGCTAAATGTTCATAAATATTAAAATACGAATAAAACTTTCAACTTTCAAGTGGTCTGGTTATGGTAGTAGTAGTAGATCCAGAAAAAAAACATTGATAAAAGTCATGGATTTGATACGTTTTATGAAAAAAAAAAACTTAACAAATAGACTCCTCGAAATAATTAAATACGAACAATTAATGTCCTTTTGACTATTATATGTAATCAATAGTTTGATAGGATCCACGTGATTTGTTTTTCCTCTTGATCGTAACATACACACATCAAGTAGCTCTAATTAAATATGAGCATCAAATCAAGTTGTGTATTAATTTATGACTATTGGTTTATGTTGGTTTGGAATTGAAACCCCGAGATTTATCAGGTTTTTTTTGTTTTAATTTATAAAGTGATGTACTAATATAAAAGTTATAAAAAAAAACAAAAACAGAGGAAGCAGGAAAGAGGGAGCAAGAGAAAATGCATGATAAGAGTCAAAGTGGGTAAGCTCTCTCATACCTAACATTTCCATTTCGCATCACCATTCTCAGCTAAACCAGCCTAATCAATGGTTTCCATTTTGTGTGTACAATCATTTCTCACACGTGTCAATACCTGATTCATTTATATGAGGAATGGACCAAACGAGCATGAGTCGGAACATAAGCTTAGGATTGTTAAGATAGACACACCGACACAAGTGTGTTTCCTCCATAACTGCTTGTTTTCACTTTCACCTGAGATCCACTTATAAACGATTCATGCTCTGTTGCCAAAACCACCCTGTAAACCTCATGCAACAAAAGCAGAATCCTCGGTTCGGTTCCATGAGCTGAGACTTTCACCTAAAGACATTAAAAACCAAAGTCAACTCTTGGAGTGTTCTGAGTTGGAATGGTTTTTACTAATCAAAGGCCCTATAATCCGAAACAAAAGTGGGAAGTGGGAACCAAGGATTGATCCAGGGGCGGATCTAGCGAGATCAATTTTACCGGGAGCATTATTACAAATCTTTATAAAATTAAGCCATTTTTGATAAGCTACTTCTTCAATAGATGTAACCACAATTTACAGACCCGACTCTACTGTATTTCTTTTTATTAGTCTTATGTAAATTTTATGATTGTTATGAATATCAGTTCCGTTTTCACAATTTGTTGCCTACGGTTCAAAATCATACCAAATTTGCGTTCTATTGAAACAAAACAGAAATTATATTGGTTCGTTCGTCTACACATAAACATGAACATGAAACAAAATACACATCATAGACAAATGGAGGCAAAGTAGAGTGAGTACTCGGAAGAATTTGATCCAATAAAATAAAATAAAAACTCTTTAACGCTTGGAGAATTGTGGAGCTTTACGTGCCTTCTTGAGTCCAACCTTCTTTCTTTCAACCACTCTTGCGTCTCTAGTGAGCAAACCTTCTTTCTTCAAAGGCGATCTATGGTCTGCACTTACCTTCAAGAGTGCACGTGCGACTCCAAGCGTAATTGCTTGAGCTTGACCCGAGAGACCACCTCCATGGGCTTTAACAAATACATCGTAGCTGTTCTCATATCCTAAAGTCACCAATGGGACTTTAACGTACTGTAGCCATAGAGGATTTCCCTGAAGGTACTCCTGAAAAAGGGTTTACAAGGATCATCATCAGTAATGTAAAGTCTCCAACTTTATCATAATATCTGCTTGTTATCATTTCTTAGCCACTTATCCTAGTTTAAACAGCCTAGAATTCAACATAAGAACTATCTATTCAGATAGTTAGTTCTTCCAGTTTCAACTTAATCTGTAATGTGCTGATACAACTCCCAGATCAGAACAAAAGTGCGTAAAGATCCAGTCTTTAATGTATTGCTTCCATAGCTTTTACTGTTAAAACTTATCCCAAGTTCAAAATTTTAAACACTCTCAAGAACATAAACCCCATAGGAGCGGTTAATTCAGTTGTCTAAACACTAAAATTCCCACAAATCAAGGCTTTTAAGTGAACACATTAAGCTACTAGAGGAACAGTGTAATATAGACAACAAGGTAATGAAATTAAGAACAAAGATAAATTTACCTTAGCATCTCTATAGTTTATGATAACCTTCCCTGTGCCTTCCTGAAGAACAACTCGAGCGATGGCGCACTTACGGCGTCCAGTGCCGATGATTTTCTGAGCAGCGAAACCTCCAGGGAGTCTCGATTTAACGTACTTTTTCAATTCTATTGTTTCATCCTCCGCTGGTGGAGCAGCCACCGTTGCGGTAATCGAAAGAGAAGCGCGACGAGCTGATTTCGCCGGTAATGGGAACGATGAGTTTGCGCGGGTGAATGAGAGGGTGTTGGGTCTCTGAGAAACCTGGGAAGAGAACGAGAGTGAAGAGAGAGAAGAGGCGAGATTTGAAATCGATGCCATTGTTGCTGAACGAAGAAGATAACGGGTGAGCTCAGGAATTTCGTCGAACAGAGAAAATGAAGAAGATAACGAGCATGACCTTATCGCTTCGTGAGCTCTCTACAAGTGATGAATTCGGCCCATTAAAGCCCGTTAAAGGCTTAATTGGGCTTCACACGAGAGCACGAGTTCTTTATATTATGTCAACAAAATTTCCAACTCTTGGAGATTAATTTATACAGAACCATCAACAAATTAAATCATCTAGTTAGAAAAGTCACTGTTTTCTGGCTAACCAATCATGTGTTGAGATGGCTTCATCTGATAGACAAGAGTCACAAAACAATGAATTCTATTTGGTGCCAAAGACAATCACATTCGGATAAAGACAATAGTTTTTATCAGTGTGAAGCTTTCAAATTCATAATGTGAAGCTTTCAAATTCATCTTTAAGATTAATTAACTACCATAGCTTCTACTGGTGTGCATGGATCTGTTTTCTCCATTACCTCTATAAACTCATCATTATCGATTCAAGCGTGAATCCAACATAATAACTTATATTTAATTTTAAATATGGTGGTTTTTCTATGTGTAAACGATGTTAATTTTTTTGGCGCTCCAGATGTTTTTGATCCTCTTTATATACCTAAACGTATCATCTCTTTCTTGGGGACTTGTTTCATAACCTATGACCTATGTACTCTGTTGTCTTCGATTAATGAGAAAATTTGCGAAAAAACAAATTATTAGTAAACAGAATCATATCAATGCTGCAATGCTTAGAAGATGTATCTCTAGTGTGCTATTATGTAATCAGCAAGTGTAACATGAGAACGAGCTATTTTTTTCTCACAAATTAAAGCTTAAGAATCAAACAGACATTACAAGCTGATGCAAAACATAGTCCAAAGATAATGTAGCTCAACATATTGTTTAAAAAAGAAAAAAAACCAACAAGACTTGTGACAATGTATAATAACTCAAAAACATTGCCAAAAAAAAAACAGAACAGCGTCTACTCGGATTCATCAAGATACTTCAACTACAACAAGAAGTTCCCAAACCGTGTACCAGTTGGCATTGAAGAAAGACTTGAATGCCCTCCAAACAAACTAGATCCATGATGTCTTTGTCTATTTGTTTCAATCCTAGTAGCAGATGGTCGATTGGGGACAGAAGCACCACAACAATTGAGTTTAGATCTCGGGTCAGAAGATGGCTTTACCCATTCCATACAAAGGAACCAAACTATCAACCTTGACAAGAGCTTTACAAACAGGGCAATGATTTGATTTGGAATTGAAATGAAGCCACTTGTAAAGACAAGGCCAACAGAACAAATGACCACATTGAGTCACGATCGGTTCTTTTGCCAGTTCAAGACAGATATTGCATCCAAAGTTGTTTGATGCATCTTCTTCGTTCGTGTTGGTGGTGTTACTAGACATTGGATCGTTTTTTTTCCTTCTGTGTACACAAATGAAACGATGAATGAGATGGAACCCTAAGATCGTTTTCTAAATAAATTATAAAATATGCATACAGATATATACAACAACAACAACAAAAACTCAATTTCGATGATATTAAAAAGCATTACAAAAACAAAAAACTACATTTCCAGTGATTGAAAGATTTACCTGAGCGACGAGAGAGATGGCTTGTGGATGTATGATCGTGGACGTGGAGAATGAGAAGAGCGAGAGATAAGAGAATTCAGTGAATTAAAATCGGAACAAAAGGTGTTAATGTACTAACTGATTCTCTTCTTTTAACAAAATAAATTAGTATATAAGGAGTATATACTAACCGATTAACCAAAAAAAAACACAAAGTTGTTATTAATACTCGTTTTGTGGCTGACGAAATCTCCCATGAAGTTTCCTCGATGTCATCGGACGATTATTTGATTTTTTTTCCATATTTATTAATTACACTTATTGCTAAAACGATCAAATTGGTTTGGGGGTCAAGAAATCAAATTATTATTTCCTTTTTTTAAAAAATATCCCAATATATAATCGAGAAAATTAGCTTTATTCCTACGCTTTCTAATTAAATATCTGTCTTAGAGTAGTAATTTAGTTTCGAAAAGATTTTTTATGATTTTAATGTAAGTTTTAGAAATAAAAATCTCATTTTAATCAAACTAATAAAAAATATAAATATTATTAAATTCTAATAGTTTATCAAAAGCATAATACTTAGGTTGTTACTACTTGTTAGGGGGGCTAAATATCTCATTAATTTAATTCTTTTTTCTTAGTTTGCGTAAAATTGTCAAAACGACAGCTTAATTAGTTTCAAACGTAGCGAGTCCTATTATTAGTACTGTTTGTGTACTTTTCTAATTATAAAGTCAAACAATCCATTAAATGTATATTACGATAGTGACATAGTGTAAGCATAAAAACTGTGATTTGACTGTTCCTGGAGTCTGAGACGTGAATGATCATTGATCAGTTACAAATCCAATGAAATAATTACACATTATGAATAAAATAATTTAGTTATTGTTAGATATTAATCCTATAATATGGGTTTTTTTTACTGGTAGAAAATAATACATAAAACCCACTCGATTTTGTTTTGAAATTGTAATAAACATGTTTTGTTTGTTTGTTAAGAGTTTAAACCTTATATATGTTTTAAATGTTTTGATAGTGTTATGGTTACAACGTTTTTGTTTAAAAATATTCCAAGAACCTTAATCGTTTTATACCATTCTAAACGTAGTTTTTTTTATATCCTTTATTAATATTATGGAGTACAACGAATCAAATTGACTGGAACTATAGGAAGGTTCCAAGTGGAACATGATCCAAAGAATTTCATGCGTGGATTTACTTAAAAAAATAACATATGCTTTTAATATGTGCTGAAGTCCAAAAATATATGCTTTGTGGAAGGATTTGTTGATGGTAAGTCTTGTTGCATTGATCCTGTACCACATTGCGGTTAGACTTTCATTTTATACAAATCAACTTACATTATCCTTAAAACAAGAAAAAATAAAAGACAATCGTATCATGACATATTCCTCCTACCCTGCACGAAAAAAAGTCCACGTAATTTGTTTGGATTTGATGATTTGGACTTTTTTCTATATAAAAAATTGTTATTTAACCGATTAAAGTTTAAAGAATTTCCATATGAGGTATAAAGTTTTATTTCCCATCGTTGCTTAGCTGAAACTAGATTTCACTTCTTTATACTAGTATTTTGGATAATAAATCAATTAAAACGTGTTTAAAGTTTGACCGTGACAGTTTCAGCGTCGTATTCGAAATTTTATTTCTAACATACGCAAAAAAAAAATACGGGAAGATTATAAAATAACAGAGAAAGCCAATGAAACCAAACAATAAAATACGAAACAAAAAAATATCTCTCTTCTCCTCTCATTTTCCCACCTCATTCCTCAACTGCTTCTTCTTCTTCTTCTTCTTCTTCATTCACATACACAGCGACTGTGATTACGATTTGATATCAATGACTGTGAATTACTGGTTAGCGGAACATCCAACGATCGTTAACTTCCGTTGGAGTCCAACCCAATCATATGCCTCCACGTGGTCTTTTCTCTTCACCGCCGTCTCATTTTACGTTATCACCGCCGTCACTTTCCACCTCCTCCTAAAAATCTTCGGCCGCCGCCACGGCTTCTCTCTCGGTCCAATCCCAGCTCTACACAGCTTAACCACGGCTTTAATCTCCGCCGTCATATTCATCGGGATCCTCCTCTCCGCCGCCGCAGAGATCCGTGACACGCGGTGGCTGTGGCGGCGCACGCGGACCACAGCTCTCCAGTGGTTCCTCTGTTTTCCCGTAGGCACACGCGCTTCAGGTCGCGTGTTCTTCTGGTCTTACGCGTTTTATCTCTCTCGATTCCTTCACTTGTTCCGCACCTTCTTCTCCGTGATACGACGTCGTAAGCTTAGCTTCTTCCAGCTCATTAACCAGTCTTCTCTCCTCTGTATCTCCTTCCTCTGGCTCGAATATTCCCAGTCTTTCCAGGTAATTAAACCGGATCGGTTTTACCACACTTTAAACCGGAATCAGTTACCGAATTTCTAAATTGGACCGTTCTCCGTGTTTGTTTTGCAGGTTGTAGCGATACTATTGACGACCGTTTCGTACGCCGTCGTTTACGGTTACAGATTCTGGACGGAGATCGGGTTACGTGGCGCGTGTTTTCCGTTCGTTGTTAGTTGTCAAGCCATTTTCTTAGGGTGTATGACGGTATGCCACGTAGGCGTTCTTTGCATCCACCTGGTCAAACGCGGCGGTTGTAACGGCTTTGGAGCTTGGTTGTTTAACTCCGTTCTAAACGCCGTTATCTCGTTGCTCTACTTGAAGTTTTATGTCAAGACGCGGTCAATGACAACGGCTAAGCCCACATAACCCAATCATTTTTGTGAAAATATTTATATATAATATATAAATGAATGATATAAGCATCCGGAAAAAAATCTACTTCAGTGAAAAAAATAAAAACTGAAGATCAGATTTTTCTTCTGCTGTTGTTGTATAATAGTTTAGTGTTGTATAAATGGTATTATCCGTTACCGGATTCTGGAAATTGGGGATAAGGATAATTAAAAGTATATATATTTTGATTACATATTACGCTTATTTTGACCTTTTCAAGATTCGTCTCTTTCCTCAGGTTACAAGGAAACAAAAGTCCAGTAGCTTTGGAATTAGATTCGTTTCCTTTATAACACCTAATCAAGAAAAGACAAAACAACAAATAGACTTTTAAGAACTCAGTTTTGTGACAAAAACCTGAGAAAAGACAAAAGTCGATCTGCACTATACAATAACACATCTTAAAAGGTACTCAGTCGATGTCAATCTCCAGCGTCTACTTGTTTCCGATCAATAAGAACACCGTCGTCCCAAGTTTCAGAGTATCTGTAGAAAATAGGAATCAACAATAATATGAGTAAATAGACTAAGGAATTTGGTGTTGCTCTGTTTCTAATACAGAGAAGACGAGTTTTATGACCTTGTTCCATCAACATCTATACAGAGGAACTGCCCGTGTCGCCATCCGTCTTTGAAATGTCCAAAGAATATCTCACCGGACTTTGAATAGAACCGTCTTTCGCCGCTGGCTTTTCCTTTCCAGAAATTTGCAAACCACCTATCACCTTTGTGGAAATAAAACCAGCCCTGCAAGAAGAATAAACAAGATTTGTCTATCTGATAAAAGGTCTTTATGCCACAACAGAAACCATTTCTACAGTCCTTTTCTCAAACCTATTCGATGGCACTAGCTTGAAAAAGTCTTAGGGAATGCGTGATATTAAGCCGTTTGTGCACAAGTGTAGTCTCAATAAGCCAATCAAGATTTTGAAAACTATTTCACCTTTCCGTGTATTAAATCTTCTCTCCATGTGCCTTGGAACACATCTCCATTCTTGAAGTAGAATGTTCCAAGACCAGATCTTTTACCATTGTGCCACATTCCATCATATATGCTTCCATCTCCAAGTACCAAACGACCCTGGTGGGAAAATTCAGCCATTACTTTGGGATTAACTAAGAAGCCTGTCTCAAACGTAAGACAATTATCCATTGATGAGAATTGGCTTCAACGAATAAAGCCAACAAGGCGGATTACCTTTCCTTCGGGAAGGCCACCTTGGCATCTTCCCTTGAACAGTCCTCCTCTGTACTGCATCTCTAGAATAGGACTCCATCTTTTTGATGAATCTCGTTCAGCTTCCTAAGTTTCAAAGAATTAAAAATTGAAAATTCTGTCAGTTGTTATCGACTTGGACAATAATAAGTTAACTAGTCTCTGAAAATGTTAACAGAGGTACTATGGTTGTGGCAGCAAGCTTAGATTACAAAATGACTCTTCATCATGGTTGCAGACTGAACCAAGGAGCACACTTTTGCCTCTCTATGCATTTTGTTTGAAAAGCAACCCACTAGAAAGAGGATGATCTTATATCTTAACCTCATAGACTGCTATATTGCTACTTACCAGCATAGACGCTGCTCGAGCGGATAGATTTCTTTGCTTTGTAAAATCAGCATATTTCTCAGATAGCAGAGTAGATGCAGTATCACTAGAGTCTTTTGTTGACCCATTAGGGTTGAAAAATGATTCATCTCTGGAATCAGCCTTCCTAGAAGGTTGACTGGCGACACTGAGACTACTGTTCAAATTCTTAGAAGGTCTCACACCAACAGGAAGGTTGACAGTACCCAGGCTTAGAACTGCAGTGTCTCCAGAATCAGCTGGCCATTTCTGCTCAATCTGATATCCTGGATCCATACTCCAATTAGCAATTGGCTCCCTCTGGATAGCACCATAATCTACAAAAGATGATTTTCCAATTACTTTTATAATAGTTTACGTTTTAGAGATCACTACTTCAACATCCTATAAATAACAAGTAATGAAGCATCTCGACCACTAATAATACATACAAAAATAATCAGCAAGGAAAAGTCGTCTTCAAATTTTGTACCTTCTATATTTTCATCAGCAAGATCCAATCGACTGTTTCTGGATGGTTCTTCTTCTTTTAATGGGTATTCACTATCACCGCTCTCAGAATCTCCCAGGAGTTCCTCCGACTCAGTTTCAAATCCTTCAACACTCTGATCAGAACTTTTTATGTCAGTAGAGTCTGCTGAATCTTCTTCCATTGCAACTGGCACATCTCCAAGTCCACTATTTGTTTCATTTTGGAGTTGTGTACGATATCTCTTGAAGATATTTAAAACAAAAGGAACAAGACCAGAGAAAATGTTGCCTTTCTTGGATGTCTCCTCTTCTGAACAACTGCGATGACATATGAGACTTGCATTAATGCTTGAAAGTAGTCACAAGAAATAACATCTGTCTTGACCAAAACCTTCATAGATCTTAATCAAACAAATGAAAGTAAATGGAAGAAATGCTGAAACCATATATGCTTTTCTCTGTTGGGTATGCATGAGCTTAAATCGTCAGCATTGTTAAACATGAATACCCACCTTAGAATAAAAAACGTTGTGACAAGAACTTTAGGCTCCAGGTCAGGTTCGTGAACAGTAGATACTATAATATCACCAGTGTACTCCATTGTTTGACGAAAAGTACGGAGAATCGTTTTCACATCCTTCTTCTGAAGAGGTACCGAACTAGCCACAATGCATATAATAGCATTTAGATCCTGCACGTAGGAAAATTCAAGGTTCACATGAAAAAAAGTTATTTGAGGAAGTAATTTCGTAAAAAAATGGTTTCAAGGAGCATATCTTTTGATAAAAATTTCCAAAATACACACAATTATAAGTTTCAAACATCTTTGCTCCTTCCGGAGAGAGATGCCACTCTGTTTTAGAGGTTTGTTTAAATGGCACTAAGTTTAGATTTGTTTCCTCAATTATCAGAAAATCCTGTATTAATATCAAATTATTATCAGACAAATCCTCTTCATCTACTCTAGAAGAGAGATACGAGACTGTGTAGAGGAGAAAAAAATTCAAACTAAGAATAGTAAGACAGATGAGTCTTCTACGCAATGCTCTTTTAAGAGATTAGAAATACCTTTATACCAGGTCGAAAGAATGGGCAGTCGTATATGGCTCGTAGAATCGAAGTCTTAAGGTTGTGACCAACTCCACAACCAACCTTTGCCTCTTTGTAGCGTTCTAGAATCTGGATATAAGAGAATTGAAGGATTGAAGACAAGCTCAAACTAAGATACTATCCTATGATCTATTTGAATCATTGAAGACATAATCACTTAAATTTACAGTTGGAAATGAATTCCTGCACTGAGGCTTAAATGTAAGATGTTATTATAATAAAGAAGCAAGGGTACACTATACCTTACAAAAAAATGGAATCTAAAGAACAGGTTAGACAATGAAGATCTTTATTATTAAAACCCAGAAGGAAATAAAAAACACACCGTTGTAACTTCTGAACCATCAAGTTCTTTAAGATCTTTATGCATCACGTCGATGAAGTTTCCATGCATCCCCTGGATAAAAACCCATATATGAAAATGACAACAAATTTGAGTATACAATGAGAGACAACACACCAGAAAAGTAACCTTACACTTATCAGAGCGGAGGCTGCATTTATTGCCATCGATACAGCATTGTTTGCATTTCTCAGCGCCTCGTCCAAAGTTACCAAATCCTTCTGTAGTAACATCTCAATGTCGATATCTAAATATCCCAAATTAAAGTCAGTTCATGGCCAGCACAACTAAAAGGTAGTTTTCCCGAAGCTATTGTGTCAAGAAATCTTTCATAATGCTGATAAAAGTACCTATACAAAAATTGGAGTGTTGCTGCAGTTTTCTAGCCAATTCGTTAACCTGCACAAAACCTGGGAAATCAGAAAAAGAGAGAAAAAACCTCCAACTAGAGATAGTAAATGCAGTTTTACTTGTTTGCATATTGAGATAGCATTTGATGGGATGTTTTTAGATAATCTTAAGTTTTAACAGAACTTCAATCTAGCGACAGCAAGAAGATAAATTCCCAAATTGGCTCTTTTGGTACATACCAAAACAGGTACAACTTTAGTGACAATAAAAAAGCTACCTCTTCTAGACGCCTTCGCCCTTCAAAGCTGAAAGGCTTTAATAGCACAGCAACAGCTAAGTAACCTCCAGATCTTACTGCACTAAGAATACTAATAGCTTCAACCTGGTCAGAACCATATCCAGCACTAACCACCTGGCAAGGGGAAAAGTTTAAGAAGAATCAGATGCACGATCGGTACTGTTCCACAAAAGTTGGGAAAAATTGAAAACCATTGTCCATTAGCATGATTGTTAATGATCAATTTCACACTTTGTATCTTGTTCAGTTATATTAACAAAAGAAAAGCTTGGATCCTACAAGTAATTATACTAAATACATTGTGGGATTAAACAGAACACAGACAATGAATATGCAAGAAAAGTACAAACAAGGATGAAGGCCCTTGGACGTGATTGTAACAGCTCCATTGGATTCATGGTCTTGGATACATTATCTGTAAACATAAAGAAGGAGGTAAGAGGTAAGAAAGATACTCTTGAACATTGCTGCAATCTCTCTAAGACACTAAAATATTCTAATTTATAAACCCTGTTTATAATCTGATTCAAAAGGAAAGAAGAAACGGGTAAAAATGACCTTCTTGATTGAGCCTCTGCTGTAAAACTAAATCTCCAGAGCTGTCCTTGCTAATACTCCTGAAAAAGGAGAGTTTTTAGTAAATTTGGTCAATTTCAAAACTATACACAACATACATAATCCATTCAAGCCACAAGCTTCATCAGTACGAAAGTTACAAACTTGAGTAGTGTAATAGTGTACTAGGAAAAGCCAGTAACAAGAAAACCATCCGATTTGTAAAATTATTGGCAAACGTAGCATAAAGGGAGGAGCTTTCGATTGAGAGTAGATAAAATAGAATCATAAGACAGAACAAAAATCGATAACATATACCAAAATCGGAGAGGAACAGAAAGAAAAGGAGAATCCAAGCACGAATCCATGATAGACTCCTTTCGACTACCAATGACAACGACCTCAATGAACTCAGCTCCATCTCCAGCTCTCTCGTACGTTTCCATCGGAGCTGAATCTCTCACCAAGCACATCACGCAAATCCGACGCGCCTTTAGAGCGGTACATTTCAATCGCGCCGTAGCATCAAGAGACGAAAACGGAATTCCAAAAGAAGGAACGAGAGCTAAACGAGAAAACAATGGTACTCGGAGAGTGGAGAAAACGGGAAGCTCCATAGAAATTGGCATTGCTCTGCTCCTATGGAATCACTTAAAATAAGAAATTAGAAAATTGAAAGATGATGAGATTCAGACAAAGGAGAAGATCGGAGCAGAGCATGTCTGAAGTTCTCCCCCGATAATTCTCAAGGAGTAAAAGGAGTGGAAGAAAATATCCAGTTCGCCGGCACTGTGAATTAGTTAATTGTATGCATAAGCCCTCATGTTTTATTACTTTCTCTGTTTTAGTCCCATATTATCCTTTATTTCAGCTACACCCCTACTATGAGTCGACGAATAGGTGGCGAATATACTCTCTGAATCCGATCAATCATATCCTCATATTTGGTCTAATATCACTTTGAACAGAGTTTACTTTTTTTTGGTCAATGTTATCTTATAATCAAATGAGAATCAAATCAAATTATAATTTAAAAAGGAATCATTCTTTAATTCTACTAAAATAGTCCAATATTAACTCGTATAAAAAAAAAAACTTCAGATCCAAAATTTAGAACCAAATTATAAGAAAGACTGAAATAAATGATTAAAAGCGTGATTATATATGTTTTCATGTTTGGTACAAGTAATAATAATTAGTGATTTATTTAGAGGTTGCTTCACGTTTGAGTTTCAAAAAAAGTGTAACGACGCCAGGAGAATCATAGACGGGTCGCAAAGTGTCAGCTTAAGGGATTTGACCTTTTCCGCAATCAGCGAATTAGATTGATATATTACGATGCACCTTAGCGTCTCTGATAATTCCACGGTCTACTATTAGATCCGAACCGAAACGGATCCTTCTCTGAAACTTGGGTGAGATTCGGATTCCTCTGTTCCATCAAACAATTATCCTCTTTGTCTTCGCCAACTTCTTCCGCTTTTCTACTTCTCTCCAGGTACGCTATCTCTCTGTCGAGTTTCTCGTGCTTTCTCTGTAGATTTTGTTTTGCCTTTTTGGAGATACATGGACAAGTGTTTATCTTGCTCTGTCTCTGATCTTATATATCACGTGGGATCTGATTATGAGTTGCGGTTTTCACAAGTCTTTCCCAATTTGGTGATGTTTTTTTCAATTGGATTCGATTTTATACAGCTTTAGATACTTAGTATGACAATGAAAAGCATGTTTCTTTATCCTTATTCGTTGCTTTAATCTCCCACTGAGCTCATAGAAACGCAATTCTCTGTTCATAAGTGCTTCTAGAGATTAATTCATATTCCCGAGAATCAAATTTGCAAAAAAAAAAAAAAAAAAAATTCCTTTCGTAAGTTTCATACAAAATAAAGAAAATTTGGGTTTTTATATATACTTTATTCATGGATGTGTTGGGGAAGGATTATGTGGGTAACAGTTATGAAAGATATTGTTTTAGCTTAAAATTGAAATTGTGGTTGTACTCAAATTGCTTAGGCTTTTAGTACTCTTACATTGTTTTTCTAGTATCTTGTCTACAACTAAATCTTTGTGGGGAATTTTAGGTGGCACCGAGTAATATTTGAATCTCATTGCTGCAGTTTTTCTTGAGGTTTTATCTGGAAAAAAAGATGGAAGTTTGCGGGGATCTGAATTCTGATAACTTAAAGAACCGTCCCTTGACTCTGCTTAGGATTCTGAGGGGTCTCATGATCTTACTGGTGTTTCTGTCTACTGCTTTTATGTTTCTGCTCTACTTTGCACCAATAGCTGCTCTAGGTTTACGGCTTCTCAGTGTCCATCAATCTAGGAAAGTTATTTCGTTGATCTTTGGTCACTGGTTAGCTTTGTGGCCTTACCTCTTTGAAACGGTTAATGGGACAACCGTTGTGTTCTCTGGAGACAGCATTCCGGTTGATAAACGTGTTTTGCTTATTGCAAATCACCGGACAGAGGTGGATTGGATGTATTTGTGGAATATTGCCTTGAGAAAAGGGTGTCTTGGCTACATCAAATACGTGCTCAAGAGCAGCTTAATGAGATTACCTATTTTTGGTTGGGGTTTTCATGTTTTGGAGTTTATCCCAGTGGAGAGGAAGCGAGAGGTCGACGAACCTGTTTTGCTTCAAATGCTTTCGTCTTTTAATGATCCTAAAGAACCCTTATGGCTTGCTCTATTCCCAGAAGGAACCGATTTCACGTACTATATGTTCCCTATCTGATTTTACATTATGAACCCTCATTTTTAGGAATTGCCTGCTAACTAAGTAGTAATGCATGAATGAATGTGTGAAATGCTGCTCCTAGTCTATTATCTTCTTTAATATTTCTGAGACCTCTCTTATTTTGATATGCAGTGAAGAGAAATGCAAGAGAAGCCAAAAGTTTGCAGCTGAGATTGGTCTTCCTGCATTATCAAACGTACTTCTACCAAAAACAAGGGGTTTTAGCATGTGCTTAGATGTTCTACATAACTCTATAGATGCAGGTAATGTCTACGAAACTTTGATGAAAATTTTACTGAACAATGCATTTCCTTTTTATTGTTCCTGAACTTGTTTTGTTCTTACGTCATCTTCTTGAAATGCAGTATATGATTTGACTATCGCATATAAGCCTCGCTGCCCATCTTTCCTGGACAATGTATTTGGAACTGATCCTTCTGAAGTTCATATCCATGTTCGGCGAGTTCCAGTAAATGACATTCCACCAAACGAGGAAGAATCTTCTGCTTGGTTAATGGATTCATTTCAGCTGAAGGACAAACTTCTATCCGATTTCAATGCTCAGAGGAAGTTCCCTAATCAAAGACCAGAAGAAGAACTCTCTGTTCTGAAGTGCATCGCAACTTTTACAGTGGTAATATCGTTGACAGTATTATTCATTTATCTGACCTTGTGCTCACATAGCTTTTTCAAAGTATATGCTGGTCTAAGTGGCACATATTTATCGTTTGCTACTTATTACAAGTTCCGACCCTCACTATCTATAGGCTGTTTTAGAGGAGATTCTTGTGAAAAAGAAGTAAAATCCCATTAACTCTGTTGTACATACAATTCTTTCTTTGTATACAAAGAAATAATATCAAAAAATTTACAGGCAGAAAAGATTTCTGAGATGCTTCTTTCATTGTTAGTTCTTTGATATACAAAACCTTCTACAGTTATATTTTTTTTTTTCATTTTGTTCTCTTGAAACTCATGTATTCATTTGAGTTGTCTTAGTCAGAATTTTGGTTGTGTCAAGCTGTTTTTGGTATCTTGCAAATGCCACTGTTAGCAGTTCTCCTTATAAATTGTCATCAAGCAACAAAGGAAATGTTGATGTTGGAACTGTGAAACTCTTGTGTTCATTAAGTTAGAAACAACAACAGGTCATTAAACTCTTATTGTCAAAAGGTGTTATAATTTCTGATTCAGTCGGTAAAAGAAGTTCCCTTCTGAACAAAACTTTGTCGGTGATCGACAAAGCATAGAACCTACTTTGTCCCAGAAGGATGTTACCTTCTTTTAGCAGGTGATGAGAAAAGAGAGATAAGACCGTTGCTCGCCTTCTTTAACTGCTACGTTTGATCATCTTTTCATGCAGAACATAGCATCTCCTGTTTATTTTACACGGCTTGACTTGTTCACTTGTCATCTTATCTCTTTATCTGAGTAGGTGCAAGTGAGATCATGTTAGTTTTGATAAACCCAACTTTGTACTTTCTTTACCTTTTTTTTTGTTTGGAAAACACTTGAAAAAAAAACAAACCAAACAATGTCTATAATACACTTTTATTGTCATAATTTTATCAACCAAAAACATTTTTATTGTCATAATTCTTGCTCTTATACTCACATATTGCATGATATGTTATAATATCTGTTGGTTTTGAAATAGCCCCTAAAAATAATCATCTTTAAGAGAGAAAAAACAAAATTCACAGTGCCAAAGAAGATGCGCTAACAGTCGGCACCAAGATTTTTATTCCCTTTTTTATACTCTTTGTTTTCCTTTTGTAAACTACAAATATTTACGAAGAAAACCAAAAATAATTGAAAGTGATAACCCTACCCTGGACCAGCACTTATAAATAGAGAGGATCGGTGTCACTAATATCAGATTCATCATTATCACAATCATCATCATTAACGCAAAAATTTTATA
This sequence comes from Cardamine occulta, assembly GCA_028015245.1. Taxonomy (NCBI): domain Eukaryota; kingdom Viridiplantae; phylum Streptophyta; class Magnoliopsida; order Brassicales; family Brassicaceae; genus Cardamine; species Cardamine occulta. Next base: position 19,758,213 of record CM051366.1, read on the forward strand.
AAAAAAATGGCGAATATCTCCAGTATTCACATTATCTTCTTTCTGTTGTTCATCACAAGTAAGTAACACTCTGTTTTTTTTGTTTCTTCTCTGTTTCACTTATATTTAAACTTTCTCCTTTCGCTAATTACATTCTAAATCATCTCCTCTGTTTCTTTCTAATTTCGAAGTATATAATAATTCCACTACTGCTTATTAGACTCCTTTATCAAAAACTTGCTGTTCATCATTGCATTATAATTTTCAGAACTTTTTGTCGTAATTAACATTTTTAACTCTTTTGGTTTGTGTTTTGAAGGCGGCATTGCTGTTTCCGCCACCGTGTTCACTTTACATAACAGTTGTCCTTACACCGTCTGGCCTGGAACTCTCTCCGGAAACAGCATCACTCTCGGCGACGGAGGATTTCAATTGACTCCAGGCGCTTCAGTACAGCTCACGGCTCCTACGGGATGGTCAGGCCGGTTCTGGGCTCGTACCGGCTGCAACTTCGACTCTACCGGCCGCGGTAACTGCGTCACCGGAGATTGCGGCGGCGTTCTAAAATGTCGCGGCGGAGGAGTTCCTCCAGCAACTCTAGCAGAATTCACCGTCGGATCAGCCAACGCCGGCATGGATTTCTATGACGTGAGCCTCGTCGACGGTTACAATGTCAAGATGGGAATTAAACCTCAAGGAGGATCCGGAAACTGCCGTTACGCTGGCTGCGTCGAGGACATCAACGAGATTTGCCCTAATGAGCTTCGGATCATAGATCCGCATACTGGAGTTATCGCGGCGTGTAAAAGCGCCTGCGCGGCGTTTAATTCGCCGGAGTTTTGCTGTACCGGAGCTCACTCGACGCCGCAAACTTGTACACCTACGAATTACTCGGCGATGTTTAAGAACGCTTGCCCTAGCGCTTACAGTTACGCTTACGACGACGCTTCGAGCACTTTCACTTGTACCGGATCTAATTACTTGATCACTTTCTGTCCCTAACCGGTATTAACCGGAACTCCGGTTTAGTTTTGGGTCTGGTTTTCCCTCTCACGTTTCTTTTGCTTCTTATGTAGGGAAAAGATAAATAAGGAGAGAAAATAAGGAAAGATGAATGCTATGAATCATTTTTAAGACTTTTTGAAACTACAGTACTTTGTTGTTTACATTCATATCATTTGCATTGTTGTTTACTTGTTTTGAGTTGTATCTATTTCAAAAGAACTTAGATCTTTTGCAATACTTATACACATGCTTAACATACAAATATCTAGATAAAATAAAGATTGAAAATGCTTAATTAGAGAGTAGAGGGTTTCTTTATTTCAAGTCATTGATCTTGATGTAGAGAGCAATAACAACATCTAGTTTTTGTGTCAAGCTGTTTGTGTGTCTTGCATATGCCACAGTTAGCAATCTATCCTTCCAAGCTGTCTCGAGCAACAGAACTTGGTAAGGAATGGAACTGTGAAACTGTTGTGTTCATGACAAAACTTTATCAGTGATCGACTTTGTCCCAAAAGGATGTTATCCTCTTTTTCAAGTGATGAAAGAGAGAAAGCAACTACAATATTAGATCATTTTTCGAGGTAGAGCATAGCATCTCGTGTTTTTTACATGTCTTTGCTCACATGTCATCTTATCTCCTTATTTGAGTAGGTGCAAGTGTGATCAAGTTATTTACTTTCTTTACCTTTTTGGTTGGAAAAGACTTGAGAAACCCAAATCTAAACAATCTCTATAGATATATTTTAATTTTCATATTTGTTAAGATATCGAAAGATACCAATGAATCTTGACATAGCCTAGTTTACATTTTCTTGCATATATGATTTATCCTTTTGTAATTAAAGGTAAATAAATTAGAATTATATAGTCTTAGGAATTAGGTTTCAGAACTTGTTTAAATGATGTAGCCTTTTGGCAAATTCAATCATATACATAAATCCTTATATACGCTCTAGCTTTTTTTTTTATGGTATCAGAGTTAGGATTTCACATTAAAAATTAGATGGACGTAAAAAGTGAAGGAATATATATGCAAATCCACTAAAAACTTATAAACTCTTCATGCTATAAATTTTACAGCTACTAATGTCTGATTTAGCCACTGCCATTGCTGCATAAAATGTTCAAAACCGTGTAGCCCATGTAACTCTGGGTGAGACGATTATAATTTTGGTTATTTAACTTTGACCCGTGAACGGAAGTTGAAGGAAAGCCACCGGCACAGAATTTTTCTTCTTCTTTTGAGAACAAGATGTCGTCGAGTAGTTTGCACTACTATTGGGTTAGGTTTAATTGGTTCTAGTGTGTAAAAGAAAAATAACCATGTTTAATCTTTTGCCACACGGCAGGTTTTAAGCCAATTACTAATTTTCTCTTTTAACAACGTTGACCCATTAACTATGGAGCCTGGGAGGGTTCAAAGATGCCTTCATAGTCACGGCAGGAATTAACTAATGCCCAGTACTATTTGTAGGAGCTAAAATAAGCAACACTATGGATAAAAGATTGAAACTAGAATTCATAAACTGTTAAAAAAATAAACGAGTGGAGTCGAGATAAAAAAATCTCTTTCCTTAACTTTTTGAATCTTCCGTAATGTCGCGAGCTTTCAATGATCCAAGAGTCCCATGATACAATCCACTATCAATTGATTTTGCAAACACTTGAAACCAATTCTAAACGAACTAACTCTAAGTTACTCTTGAATAACATACTTTTAAAACAGAGAGATTGCTGGAGTTTATCCTTTTGATGTATGTGTGTCGTTGTTGATCTTTTCTAAGAAAGAGATGACTCTTCTATATAAAGAGTTTTTAGATTACGTTTAATTTTGGAATTAGTTCATCACAAACTGAACTGAGTCCAATGCCAATCTAGGAGAAGTGGGCAACGATCTCTCCATGAAATTAAATTTCAAAGGAACGTGAAAACCAAGAGACCGAGTCTCAAGGGATCACGATTTGAGTCATCGTTCAACCCACCCAACAGCAACCAGAGCTCCAATGTGATTTTAACAAAACCACTAAGGCCAATTTCTTATTCACACATATCAATTTAACTAAGCCCAATTAGCTTAGATAAATAATCGGTCCAACTATTTTCTCGGACCCAGATTGGTTCAATTTATGAACTTGTTTCTAAGTCGTCTAAGTCAGTCTTCTCAACTTATGAACTTGTTTCTAAGTCTAAGTCAATCTTCTAAACTCTGTTTTCCCAGTTTTATAACAAATGTTTTTTTAGTACTTGATTTTTGTTTCGTAAAAAAGTGTCCTATTACATTTTTAATATAAAATTGAAAACAAAATTTAAGTTTTATGTACTATTCTAACTTATTTAATTAGAGAGATTTGATTGATGACAAACAAAAAGTTAGAGATATTTGATTACACAGTACATTGATAAGGATTAAGGAGTAGGACAGACAGATTAATAAAATAATTTCATTTGGATGAAAATTTACAAATCGATCGACATTTAATTTGAAACTTATATATGGTGTACTTTTGAGCTCATCTATGAATATCCGAAATTTATACATTTGTTAGTTGTTTGCTCTTCCACACTAAACCAAATGATAAATTTTACATATATATAGATATTACCGATTTTTTGACACGTTTTCGGTGAAATTAGCAAAAAGTATAAATTAAAAATTACAAAAAATAGATAAATCTACAAGTGGAATGAAAGACTAAAAACAGAAAAAAAATCTACTTTTGTTTTTAGGATTTATCAATATTTTTACGAGTTATAGTAGTAAATCCACGCAAGGAAATAATCATTAAAGCAAAGAAAACTCAGAGAGATATGATAACAATAAGTCACTACCTCGGATCTACACGTTTTTTTTTCCTTTTTTGATAAAGGCTCCTCGAATCTGCACTTATAAATAAAGGATCGGTGCCATTAACATTCATAATCATCAACCACATCACATAAACACAAAAACCCTATCAAGAAAATGGCAAACTTCTCCAGTTTTCACATTCTCTTCTTCCTGTTCATCACAAGTTATAACAACAATACACGTACTGTGTTTTTTTGTCTATACTATTTCACTTATGTTTTATCTTTCTCCGTTTGATGTTACATGCTACATTACATTACATGCTTCCTTTTTGATGGTTTGTATTATGTTCATCATCTTTGATCACGACATAATACATAATAATTCTCAAAACTATTTCGTCTTCTTAAAGTTTGGTTTTACTGTTTTGAAATTGCAGGTGGCATTGCCGTTTCCGCCACCGTGTTCACTCTAAAGAACAACTGTCCTTACACCGTCTGGCCCGGAACCCTCGCCGGCAAAGGACCCAAGCTCGGAGACGGCGGGTTTCAATTGGCACAAGGTGCATCCCAACAGTTCACGGCTCCTGCGGGATGGTCAGGCCGGTTCTGGGCTCGTACAGGCTGCAACTTTGGCGCCTCCGGCAACGGTAATTGCGTCACCGGAGACTGCGGCGGTCTACAATGTAACGGCGGTGGAGCTCCTCCAGCCACTCTGGCTGAATTCACTCTCGTAGGTGATGGTGGCAAGGATTTCTACGACGTGAGCCTCGTCGACGGTTACAATGTGAAGTTGGGGATAAGACCTTCGGGAGGATCCGGAGATTGCAAATACGCAGGCTGCGTCGCCGATCTCAACGCGGCTTGCCCTAACGAGCTTAAGGTCATGGATCCACAGAACAAAGTCGCGGCGTGCAAGAGCGCCTGCTTGGCGTTTAATAAGCCGGAATATTGCTGCACCGGAGCTTACTCGACGCCGCAAACTTGTCCTCCGACGAATTACTCGAAGATTTTCAAGCAAGCTTGTCCTGACGCCTATAGCTACGCTTATGACGACCAAACCAGCACCTTCACTTGTTCAGGAGCTAACTACGACATCACTTTCTGCCCTTAAAAGTTAAAACCGAAGCTTCGGTTTAGATTCGTGTCGGGTTTCTTTTGCTTCTTATGTAAAATATAAATATGGAGAAATAAATAAATAAAGAAAATAATAACAAGGAGATCTGATGATTATGAATCTATCTTCTTTCATTTTTAAGACTTTTACAAGTGTTGCATTTCATATCACATTATTGTGTTGAGTTGTGTATCTATTTCAAATGATTTTTTGCACTACTTATTTACATCCTTAAGTCTTAACATACAAATATCTGAATAAATAAAGATGGAGATGCTTAATGATTCAATGAAAGAGTAGAAGAACTCTTTGTACATGTCATTGGTTCTTGATATACTTGCATGAGAGAGCAATAACAACATCTAGTGTTTACCCGAAAGCGACAGAGCATGGAACTCACTTTGTCCCAAAAGGATGTTACCGATCTTTTTGCAGATGGTGAGAGAGAGAGATAGAAAGAAGACCGCTGCTTGTGCTCTTTAGTATATATCTACACTGGATCATTTTTCAGGTAGTTCATATCATCCCTTGTGTTTCTTTGCATGGGTTTTGCCCACATGTCATCTTATAGCCTTATTTGAGTAGACGCAAGTGAGTTCAGGTTAGTTTGATAGAACCAACTTTGAACTTTTTTTACCTTTTTGGTTAGGAAAGACTTGAGAGCATCTCCAATGGTAATACATATGTAGTAGGCCTGTTACAGAGCGGATATCCGACCCATTTGGAGATATCCGTATCCGTCCGATCCGTGATTTCATTATCCGTATCCAGATCCGTGCGAAAAACGGATATTCACCGGATATCCGTATCCGTTTTTTTTTAATTTAATATATTTTAATAATTATTTTGATTAAAAATTAACAAATATTCGGATATCCGGCAGATATCCGGGTTTTCTTAAAGATTCTGGGAAAAAAATTAAAAAAAAAAGATGGATAATTTACGGATACGGATATCCGGTCCGAAATATTTTCATTATCCTTATCCTTATCCGAGCATCCCGGATATCCGCTTTTTCGGATACGAATCCGGATACTGATCCGGATATTCGGCAGATACGGATATCAGCTAACAGGCCTAATATGTAGAGTGTTTTAATAAATGTTGATTTTAATTTTAATAAATGTTTTTAAAATTAATCAATCACAAAGTGACACATGTGTGTAAAGTGTCTTAATAAATATTTTAAGTGTCTTTAGGAAGACACTCTTCCCTTCTCTCTCTTCTATAGTGTCTTAAGTTTATATTAAAAATATTAGTTAAAACACTCAATGTATAACCAATGGAGGTGCTATGAGAAACCCAATCACTTTGAGAGACTCTCTCCACTCTTTTTAGAGACTCTTGTCATTAAAAATTATTATTTATTATTTTATTAATATATTTTTATATGAGAAACTATTGTGAGAGACTCTCCAATGCTGTTTCTCTAAGCAATTTATACATACATGTTAATTTAATAATTTCCATAGTTGTTAAGACATGGAAAGATACCAATAATATCTAGATATTTTATTGTATATATATATTTCTATCAAAATAGCTTGTATCCTAGTTTGCATTTTCTTGTATATATCCTTTTGTAGTTAAAGGTAAATTAGTAAAATATAGTTGTAGAATCAGGTTTAATTAAAAACTTGTATAAAGATATATAGCCTTTTCATATAAAATAAAATTACGCTAGATGTTTTTACACGGTACCATGATTCAATTTGTTGATCCAAATGCATGGGAGAGTTCACGTAGAATTCTATTGTTCGTCATATAAAATTCGGTTCGAAATAGACTGATGCAAATCATCATATTATCTTGGGTGTGTGTAAGGATATCACATTAAAACAATAGATGGATCTAAAGTAAATTATAAGAGACGTGTAAATCCACTCAAAATTTATAAACTCTTCTTGTTATAAATTGTACAGCTATTAATGTAGGTACTGCCATCATGCCACTGCAAAAAAATGTTTGAAACCGTTTAGAACATATGTAACTCTAACAATGACCCGTTAATGGAAATCCCATCGCCATGACAGATTTTTTGTTTCTTTTGATAACAACAAGTAATTTGGGCTGAAGACCAAAGTAATCCTCGAATATAGTCATAGAGTAGTTCGGTAACTTCGGTTATCGAGTTTTTAGTGGACTTAAACCGGAACATCATTTTGATTGGTCATTGCATGTAGAAACTGATTCAAAAAAAAGTGAGTTACTGTAATACCCTCATTGTATATCTTTTACCAGCATGTCACTACTGTGTTGTAGAGATGTCAAAATGGGCGGACCGTCCATGGTTTGTCCATGTCCAATATATTATAGACGGTATATGGATAAGCCCAATTACGTAACGGGTTAAAATGGTCTACGCCCAACTTCGTCCACGGACAAAACGGATTGAACACTATTGGACAATGGGCGGTCCATAGGCTACAAAAATGTCCAATTTCTAAAAACAAATCTTAAAAAATTGTCGAACGGTCTGCGATTTTCCCGCAAAAAAATATGAAAACACAATTTCTGCCAAAAATGCGAAAACATATTTTTCTGCCAAAAAACACGAAAACACAGTTTTCCGCAAAAAACTATTAGTCCATGGACAGACCATAGACAACTCATGTGACACGAGCGTTAATGAGCTTGATCCTTAATAGACACGGACGTAAATAGACAAGTACAGTATTTTGTCCACAATCAAAATAGATAATATTGAACGGGTTAAAATGGACGTAGACAACTCATTTTGACACCTCTAACTGTTTGATTGGGATTAAGTTATATTATGATCAATTTGCAAAAGCTCGGAAAATCATATTGTTCGATGTATCAGTAAGAAGAGCTCATCTTATTCCTCCCGTTAGATAATAAAAAGTCAATTCAATCGTTCCCATCACTCTTTCTAATTTCTGATTATTTTCCCTCTTGACTTCTGATTATTTTCCCCCTTGGCTGCAGATTTTTTTGTTGAGATTATCACAGAATATAATATTTTCGATAAATACAAATCCCATTTGTGGTTTTCTTCAAAGAAGAGATAAGTTTTACTGGAAAAAAAAATTGTATCCGTCATTGATCTTGGCCACACGGCAGGTTTTATGCATAAAAAGTTGATCCATTAATGAAAGTGTTTAATGAAGCCGCCATAGTCATGGCATGAGCCAAGTTGGTCAATTTATAAACCTATTTCTATGTCTAAGTCAGTCTTCTCAAATCATAATCTTCAAAGTCGCCCACCATGCTGTTCCCTCCACCACATGAAAATGTTGTTTCTTAAATACAGATTCTTAAAATAAGTTCTAGTTTTACTATTATGTATTTTAGAAAAATAAAAGATTATGCATAATATTAATGAGTCATGTGAAAAACTCCAAAATATGAAATATTTCTTAGCCTATTTCATCAATATAAAAATATTATATATACATGTTTAGTTTTTTTTTTTGTGTGTGTTAAAGGTTGTGCAATGTTTAATTATGTTAACTGTTTTTAAAAGATGGATATCTGGACATGTTTTCGGTTAAATAAACAGAAAATACATCAAAAATTATAAGTCAATAAATCTACCAATGATAACAAATAATGAAAATTCAAAGGTCAAAAGATAAAAAAAGAAAATAGATCGAATTGATGGTATCATGGATGAAGTTTCCGAAGTGCTGGAAATTGTGGGTTGTGTTATTTAAGGGAACTTGACGTGAACGTGTCAAAATGGTTTGATCTCACGAGTTACCATAGCTGCCTTTGCATATGATTTGCGTATCTCTTTTGCACATGCCCCTGCCTATCACATTTTCTAGGGTTCAGATTTAGTTGGCACGTGGCGGATATGATCTAAAACCCTAGGATTCGAGCTTTCAAGCGTTCAAGTAGCAAATCACTCTTCTGTATGCATTTATTTGGGTCTTATACACTCGAGGATCGCAAATAGACACATCTATTTGGGACTCATATTTGCGGATCAAAATTAAATACAAGTACACAGATTTCATACTCGCAAATCACTAAAACACACACATAAACATGGGCGGGGACCTTCATAGCAATTGGGAGGTGCAAATGACAACTTTTTCATTGTAAAATTGGAATTTTAGCATAATTTGTTAGGTATGACACCATTAAAATTTAAAATTTTCATTTTCGTATTTTTTTTTCGCTTATATTTTGACCCCGATAAAAATATTTTGGAACAGCCATACACACACATTTACTTCGATCTTATAATTGCGGAATTCTCAGTTTGATTTACCAGTTTATAGTAAATCAACGCAAGCAAAAATCATTAAGGTAAAGAAAATTTAGGAAGCCAAATGGTACAAATGTTTGTACAACTAGCTGAATTAAAATGAATAAATTATAAAGTAAATGTATTCAACTCATTCATCAACTCAAAAAAAATTCAACTGATATTCATCTACAAGGCAATGATTTGCCGCCAAAGAAAATGTCTACCAAGAAACCAAAAATGAATGATAACATTACGTCACTACCTCGAACCAGCTGCTCTTATAAATAGAGGATCGTTGCTACAAACATTCATCATCATCCTCATCTACATTACATAACACACACACAAAAAACAAGAGATCAAAATATGGCGAATTTGTCCAGTATTCACATTCTCTTCTTCGTGTTCATCACAAGTAACAATATGAAACACTCTCTATTTTTGTTTCACTTATGTCTAATTTATTTTTCTCCTTTGGGTATATTATATCCTACATCATCTCCTCTGTTTAAAAAGGAGAATAACTGTTTCTCAAGCTTCTTTGTTGATGATTTGTTTTTTTTTTTGTTGATCACAACATATTGCATGCACAAGTACAATAATTCTTAAAATTAATGAATTATTTCTGTCTTATTGATGATTTGGTTTTGTGTGTTTGAAACTGCAGGCGGCATTGCTGTTTCCGCCACCGTCTTCACTCTACGGAACAATTGCCCTACCACCGTCTGGCCCGGAACTCTCGCCGGCCGAGGACCCAAGCTCGCAGACGGCGGATTTGCATTGAATTCAGGCGCTTCCAGACAGTTCTCGGCTCCTGCAGGATGGTCAGGCCGGTTCTGGGCTCGTACTGGCTGCAACTTTGACGGCGCCGGCAACGGTAGATGCGACACCGGAGACTGCGGCGGTCTAAGATGTAACGGCGGCGGAGTTCCTCCAGTCTCTCTAGCTGAATTCACCCTCGTAGGCGATGGCGGCAAGGATTTCTACGACGTGAGCCTCGTCGACGGTTACAATGTCAAGTTGGGGATAAGACCTTCCGGAGGATCCGGAAGTTGCAAGTACGCAGGCTGCGCCGCTGACCTCAACGCGGCTTGCCCTAACGAGCTTAAGGTCATGGGTCCACAGAATAATGTCGTGGCGTGCAAGAGTGCCTGCGCCGCGTTTGGTAACCCGGAGTATTGCTGCACTGGAGCTCACTCGACGCCGCAAACTTGTCCTCCGACGAATTACTCGAGGATTTTCAAGCAAGCTTGCCCTGACGCCTATAGCTACGCTTATGACGACGAAACCAGTACCTTCACTTGTACCGGAGCTAACTACGACATCACTTTCTGCCCTTAAAACCGAAGCTCCGGTTTTAGATTCGTGTCGGGTTTCTTCTTTCTCACGTTTCTTTTGCTTGTTGTGTACGGGAACATAAATAAGGAGAGATGATGACTATGAATCATCTTCAATTCCATTTGTAAGCTTTTACTTTAAGTATTCAGTTGTTTATATAAAATAAATAAAACCAAGAATAAATTTACATGCAGAAAATATTCATGGGGCTGCCGTTTTCATTGTTACTTTCTTTGTTCTACAGCTAGTAATTAATTGCATTCCATGATCTTCTCTTCAAACTCATATTTTCATTTGAATTGTGTTTTAATCTCATTTTGGTTGCGTCAAGCTACATATTTATGTCTTCTTGCAAATACCACTTTTTAGCATTCCTCCTTCCCAAACTGTCATCGAGCCACAGAACTTTGCAAGGCGATGTTGATGTTGGAACTGTGAAACTCTTGTGTTCATTGAGTTCGGAAATAATTAACAATATGGAAGATAGATTGGGTAACAAGATGTTTATCTTGTGGACGTTGAAACCCATCTATGAAGTGATACCGTGAAACTCTAACATAATTAAGAATAGTCTATAACCTATATATATGTTGTAATAATTAAGGATTAAGAGATTTAAAATACTTACTTATTCATATTTATCTATTTTTCTGTTCTAATTTTGTTCTGCATAAGCTAAGCGCTACATCCCTATATATTGTATCGTTTCTCATCAACAACACAACTCAATAATAATGGGCATGTATCGGAACAAAGATTTTTAGGATATTTGATGGAATTTTTTAGATTTTTATTTGAAAAACAATTGGTGGAATTGTTCATATATATTCTAAAGATTTATCAATCCCCTTATTGTCAAATGTGTTATAAGTTTTGAAACTTTCGGTAAAGGACGTTTCCATCTGATCAAAACTTTGTCAGTGATGGACCTAGCATGGAACTCACTTTGTCCCTAAAGAATGTTATTACCTTCTTTTTGCAGGTGGCGAGAGAGAGAGAAAGAAGACAGTTGAAAATTTTAAGGATACATTTTTTTTAGTTTTCGGTATGTTTTAATATGGTACCAAAATTTAGTTTGGAGAAACCCAACTGACACTTGTTTAAGTGTAATTGGTTCAACTTCTTTTTAGTAATTTATTTTAATTGTTATCAATATAATAATTGTGAGAGAATTAAGTAGACGTTTTTTACCCATTGAACATGCTCTAAGGGTCATGCCCAAAGCCACTCAAAATTTATAAACCCTTCTTGTTATAAATTGTACAACTATTAATGTAGGTAGCTAGGTACTGCCAGTACCACGGCAGGATTTAATTATTTCATTGGACACAAAGTTGGTTCGCTTTATAAACATGTTTCTATATGTCAAAGTCAGTCAGTCTTCTCCATTCATAATCTTCAAAGTCTTTCGCTATGCTATTTCGCTATGTCATAATAATATTGTTTCTTTAATACATATAAGTTCTAGTTTGAAATTTTACCCCTATAATTTAAAAAAAACATTATGCATAATATAAATAACCTATGTGACAAAACTCCAAAATGACACTTAATCTAAAAAGTAAAAATTTCTTAGCCCCTTCATGAATATACAAATATTATACATGTGTTAGTTGTTTACTGTTTTAAAGATCTATATCTGGTCATGTTTTAGGTGAAATTAGCAGAAAAAGGTACATCAAAAATTACAAAAATAATATATCAGTGAAAAAAAAATGAAAATAGAAAGTTCAAAAATGTTTCTAAAAAAGAGAAAATAACCGAAAATAAACCATTTCAAAAATTTATTTCTAAATATGGTCAGAAATCATTCACATCACATGAGATTTTGTTTGGAAATAAATTTCTGAAAGTGTCCATTTTAATCAATAGCTCTAAAAAAGAAATAGAAGTGATCAGAAGAAGTTTCTGAAGTGAAATTGTGAGTTGTTTTTAAGGGAACTTGAAGCGAACATCTTAAACCCTAGGGCTCGAGCTTTCTCACACGTACAAGTAGCAAATCACTCTTCTCTACGCATCTTCTATTTGGGTCTTATACTTGAGGACCGCAACAAAAAACATCTATTTGGGTTTCATATTGGCGGACCGCAACAAAACACATCTATTTGGGTCTCATACTCATCGGATCATAATTAAATACATGTACACAGTACCTAGGTCTTATACTTGCGGATCATATCACATAACAGTGTGCACTGGCCATGGTCGAGTCAAAACCGTGTCTTAAATTAAGATTTTCTCAATTTTATTTACCAGTTTATAGTAATCAATGCAAGCAAACACCATTAAGGCAAACAAAATTCAGAGAGAAGAAAATTCATAGAACCAAAGAAAATATCTACCTAGAAACCAAAAATTAAATGATAACAGACATCACTAATTTGAACCAATCTCTTATAAATAGAGGATCATTGCCTCTAACATTCATTCATCATCATCACCATCCACATTACATAAACAAAACAACCAGATCAAAACGAAAATGGCGAATTTATCCAATATTCACATTCTCTTCTTCGTGTTCATCACAAGTAACAACACTAAACACACTCTGTTTTTGTTTCTTCTCTGTTTTTGATGATTTGTTTTTTTTATTCATTGTATTTGATCACAACATATTACACAATAAGTATCAAAACTATTTTTGATGATTTGGTTTTGTGTTTTGAAATTGCAGTGCGGCATTGCTGTTTCCGCCACGGTCTTCACTCTACGTAACAATTGCCCTACCACTGTCTGGCCCGGAACTCTCACAGGGCAAGGACCCAAGCTCGCAGACAGCGGATTTGAATTGACTTCAGGCACTTCCAGACAGTTCTCGGCTCCTGCAGGATGGTCAGGCCGCTGACCTTAATGCGGCTTGTTGAGTCTTTGTTTCTGTTGAAGTTTAGGCCTAAGAGACGTGGTCTCATTAGTTTGAATTGGTCAATTCAGTTAGCGAGTCTTTAGCTTCGTGTTTGAGTTAGTTGAGTTAGTGTGTTCGTATTTGTCGTTTGAGAGTCAGTTATTTGCTTCAGTATTTTGTATTGCTATAAAAAGCATTGGAAGACGATGAATAAGATCAGATCATTCACTGCAATTCTGTTTTCTGAGTTTGCAATCACATTTGGTATCATAGCAAAACACAAATCAGAGTGATCAAAGAGAGAAAGAGAGAAAGAAAAGAGAGAGAGAAAAAAAGAGAAGATGGGTGGCGACAAAACATCACTTGTCAAAATACCTCACTTTGATGGTCATTACGACCACTAGAGTGAATTGATGGAAAATCTCCTACGAGCCAAAGGTCTATGGAAACTGGTGGAAGAAGGCTATACAGAAGCAGTAGAGGGATCCGAGATGACTGCAGCGCAGCAGAAACAACTCGATGAACTCAAGGTGAAAGATCATCAGGTGAAACACTTTCTGTTTCAAGCAATTGATCGTGTGGTGTTTGAGCAAATCTTGGATCGCAAAACGTCCAAGATCATCTGGGAGTCGTTGAAGAAAAAGTTTGGAGGAAATGAAAGAGTGAAGAGATCTCTTCTCCAAACTCTGAGGAGAGACTTCGAAATTTTCGCAATGAAGACTGATGAAAGCATTGACGACTATTTCGGGAGAGTAATGGCGATCTCAAACAAGATGAGAAGCAATGGTGAAGATATGCAAGACTTGAAGATCGTTGAGAAAATCCTTCGTACCTTAACGGAGAAGTTTAAGTATGTGGTGATATCCATTGAAGAATCCAAAGACACGAGCAGCATGACAATTGATGAACTGCAGAGTTCCCTGTCCGTACATGAGAAGAAGTTTAAGAAAATTAGCTATGAAGAGGAAGGTCAAGCGCTCAATGTCAGAGGTAGGGGCAGAGGAACTTACTGAGGATGAGGGAGAGGCAGATGACGCTCCTTGAGTGTTATCGGTGTCATAATCTGGGGCATTTTCAATATGATCAGTGTCCAAATGGAGACAATGGAGCTCATTACGTTGAACTAGAAGAGAAGGCTAAAGTTTTGCTCATGGCATACGTGGAGCTTCAAGGAACAAGGAGAAGTGATGTTTGGTTTATAGACTCCGGATGTTCGAACCATATGTGTGGAGATCACAATATGTTCTCAAGTATTGACACGGCATTCACTCATAATGTCAAGTTTGGAAACAACCACAAACTAGAGGTTAAAGGAAAGGGAGTGGCAAAAATCATTCTCAAAGGAATAAGCTATGTGTTGAATGATGTTTACTACGTGCCGGAGCTGAAGATCAACTGAGAAGCTGCAACTCATTCACTCTGATTTGTGTGGACCAATAAATCCACAATCAAACGGGCATAAGAGGTATTTAATAAGTTTCATAGATGATTTTTCATGAAAGACCTGGATTTATTTCTTGCTGGAGAAATCAGAGGCTTTTCATCAATTTAAGCTGTTCAAAGCTTTTGTGGAGAAACAAACGGGAAGCTTTATCAAGTATCTAAGAACAGACCGAGGGAGAGAGTACAATTCCATTGAGTTTAACGAGTTCTGTAAGGAGCATGGAATTAAACGACAGTTGACAACCGCATATACTCCATAGCAAAATGGCATTGCCGAACGCAAAAATAGAACCATTATGAATATGGTGAGAGCGGTTCTGTTGGATAAAGAGGTACCAAAAAGTTTTTGGCCAGATGCAGTAAAATGGGTAAATCATGTTCTTAATCGATCTCCCACAATGATAGTGAAAGACATGACCCCAGAAGAAGCATGGAGCGGGAGCAAGCCATCTGTCGAACACTTCAAAATCTTCGGTTGCATTGGGTATGTTCATATTCTGGATGTAAAAAGAACCAAACTCGACGATAAGAGTGTGAAGTGCGTTTTGATTGGTTACAACAGCGAATCAAAAGCTTTTAAAATGTTTGATCCGATAGAGAAGAAGATTCATGTCAGCCGAGATGTAATATTCGAAGAAGATAAGAAATGGAATTGGGATGATAGTTACTCGGCTGAACAGAACATGGAGCTGGAGTATGAAGATGAGTATGGGTTTGATAAAACTGAAAATGAAGAGGAAGAAATGGAAACAATGGCAGAAGAAGATGGAGGTCAGAATGGAGAACAGCTCCAAACAGAAGCCATATCAACGGAGAGCAGAGTAAGGAGACCGCCATTTTGGGCTGCTGATTACATAAGTGGAGAAGAGCTAGCTGATGCAGAAAAAGAGGCAAACATGGCAAGAGTTGAGTCTGAAAACTTATCATTCATGGTGATATCAGATCCGACAAATTTCCAAGAAGCCGCAAGACACTAAAAATGGAAGGAAGCGATGGATACAGAAATAGAATCAATAGAAAAAAATCAAACTTGGTCCTTAGTGGAGCTCCCATATGGAGTTAAAGCAATTGACGTAAAGTGGATTTATAAAACTAAGTTCAACGAGCTGGGAGAGGTTGACAAATTCAAAGCTAGGCTCGTGGTGAAGGCTATGCTCAAGAATATGGGATTGATTATACAGAAGTATTTGCGCCGGTAGCTAGAATGGATATGGTGAGGATGATCATTGCTTTGGCAGCTCAATGAAGCTGGGGAATTTATCAGTTGGATGTAAAATCAGCCTTTTTACATGGCGAATTAAAGGAAGACGTATTTGTGGAACAACTTCAAGGTTATGAGATAACTGTGAAGGAGCATCTGGTATACAAGCTACACAAAGCTTTATATAGATTAAAACAAGCTCCGCGAGCTTGGTTTAGTCGTATCGAAGCCTATTTCATCAAAGAAGGTTTCAAAAGCAGCTCCAATGAACAGACCTTGTTTATCAAACGTAAAGGAGGTAAAATCCTAATCGTTAGCATTTACGTTGATGACTTATTATTCACTGGTGATGATGATTAGTTACTAGAAGAATTCAAGCTTTCGATGAAAAAAAAATTTGATATGACGGATATGGGGAGGATGAGATATTTTCTTGGCATAGAAGTGGTGCAAAAGGACGATGGTATTTTCATATATCAAAGGAAATATGCAGCTGAAGTAATTGAAAGGTTTGATATGCAACATTTTAATCCAGTCGGTAATCCGATAACTCTTGGATAAAAGTTTGGCCAAGATGAAGCAGGTGTGAAGATCGATTCAACTCTGTACAAGAAGATGGTGGGAAGCTTGATGTATTTGACAGCCACTCGTCCAGACTTAATGTTTGTGGTAAGCCTGATCAGTCGATTCATGGCTAATCCAACACAGTTACATCTTGCCGCAGTGAAGAGAATCATGCAATATCTAAGAGGAACGTTGGAGTATGGCATCTGGTACAAGAAAGAAGAACGAACATGGCTCATTGGTTACACAGATAGTGACTACGCTAGAGATATAGATAACAGCAGAAGCACCTCGGGCTACGTGTTTTTGATGAGTGGAGGAGCTGTTGCGTGGTCTTCACGGAAGCAACCGATTGTGACATTGTCGACCACGGAGGCAGAGTATGTGGCAGCAGTAACCTGCGCTTGTCAAGCAATCTGGATGGGAAGAGTGCTGAAGGAGATTGGGTATGAACAAGATGGTGAAATGGTGCTGTTTTGTGATAACACATCCACTATTAAGCTATCGAAGAACGCAGTTTTACACGGAAGATCCAAACACATCAAAGTTCGTTCTCATTTTCTCAGGGACTTAACCAAAGAAGGAGTTGTTAAGCTTGTCTATTGCAATACAGATGAGCAGCTGGCAGACATTATGACAAAGCCTCTGAAGATGGTGACATTTGCAAGGATCCGAGAAGCTTTTGGAATGGGCATTGTGAACTGATCGCTTTGAGAAGGTTCAGTTCAAGGGAGGGTTTGTTGAGTCTTTGTTTCTGTTGAAGTTTAGGCCTAAGAGACGTGGTCTCATTAGTTTGAATTGGTCAATTCAGTTAGCGAGTCTTTAGCTTCGTGTTTGAGTTAGTTGAGTTAGTGTGTTCGTATTTGTCGTTTGAGAGTCAGTTATTTGCTTCAGTATTTTGTATTGCTATAAAAAGCATTGGAAGACGATGAATAAGATCAGATCATTCACTGCAATTCTGTTTTCTGAGTTTGCAATCACACGGCTTGCCCTAACGAGCTTAAGGTCATGGGTCCACAGAACAATGTCGTGGCGTGCAAGAGTGCCTGCGCCCGTTTGGTAACCTGGAGTATTGCTGCACCGGAGCTTTCTCGTCGCCGCAAACTTGTCCTCCGACGAATTACTCGAGGATTTTTAAGCAAGCTTGCCCTGACGTTTATAGCTACGCTTATGACGAAGAAACCAGCACCTTCACCTGTACTGGAGCTAACTACGATATCACTTTCTGCCCTTAAAACCGAAGCTCCGGTTTTAGATTTGTGTCTGGTTTCTTCTCTCTCAGGTTTCTTTTGCTTGTTGTGTACGGAAAGATAAATAGGGAAAGGTGATGACTATGAATCATCTTCAATTCCACTTATAAATAAGTATTCAGTTGTTTACATTCAAAGAAATAAAACCAAGAATAAATTTACATGCAGAAAATATTTTTGGGGCTCCCATTGTCATTGTTACTTTCTTTTTTCTACAGTTAGTAATTAATGGTATTCCATGATCTTCTCTTGAAACTCACATATTCATTTGAATTGTGTTTTAATCTCATTTTGGTTGCGTCAAGCTATATATTTGTGTCTTCTTTCAAATAACACTTTTTAGCATTTCTCCTTCACAAACTGTCATGGAGCCACTGACCTTTGCAAGGAAATGTTGATATTGGAACTGTGAAACTCTTGTGTTCATTGAGTTTGGAAACAACAATATTAATTGGAGATAAGTAGATAACTCGGGTAACAAGATGTCATGACTACTGTTAATGCAATGACCTCAGATCTTTTACGACCATGTCACTATTGTTTGGTTAAGGATTAATTGGTTTTAAGGCTGAAAAAGAAAAGTATGTAAATGTTTGATGTCTCGGTAAGAAGGGCCCATCTTCTTCCTCTCTCGTCGACCCGCTGGAGACGAAACCCATTTCTGGTTTTCTTCGAAAAAGACATAATTTTGCTGGAAATTTTGGCTCCGTCGTTAATCTTGGATGACCACACGGCAAGTTTATGCCCAACAACGTTGACCCATTAATGAAAAGGTTCAAAGAAACCCCATAGTTACGGCAGGAATTAATTAAGCCAATTACTATTTTCTCGTAAACAACGTTGGTTTAATGTAGAAACATGTTTATATGTTTAAGAGCACCTCATTGAGATTTTCTCAAAGGAGTCTATACAAGAAAAAACATAGTAACATTATTTCTCAATTTATAAGCCATGGCCGAATTAAAACCAGTATTAGGATTCCTCAATTTTATTTACCAGTTTATAGTAAACCATTAAGGCAAAGAAAATTCAGAGAAACAAAGAAAATATCTACCTAGAAACCAAAAACTAAATGATAACAATACGTCACTACCTCGAACAAGCACTTACAAATAGAGGATCGTTGCCGCTAACATTCATCATCATCATCCATATATATAAACAGATCAAAATATGGCTAATTTGTCCAGTATTTACATTCTCTTCTTCGTGTACATCACAAGTAACAACATGAAACACACTCTGTTTTTGTTTCTTATTTGTTTCACTTATGTCTTTATCTTTCTCCTTTCGGTATATTATATATCCTACATCATCTCCTCTGTTTAAAAAGGAGAATAACTGTTTCTCAAGCTTCCTTTTTGATGATTTTTTTTTCATGGTCTTTGATCACAACATATTGCACAATAATTCTCAAAAATTATTTACTCTGTCTGATGACTTGGTTTGGTGTTTTGAAATTGCAGGCGGCATCGCTGTTTCCGCTACCGTCTTCACTTTACAGAACAATTGCCCTTACACCGTCTGGCCCGGAACTCTCGCCGGCCGAGGACCCACGCTCGCAGACGGCGGATTTGAATTGGCTCCAGGCGCTTCCCGACAATTCACGGCTCCTGCAGGATGGTCAGGCCGGTTCAGGGCTCGTACAGGCTGCAACTTTGACTCATCCGGCAAGGGTAAATGTGTCACCGGAGACTGCGGCGGTCTAAAATGTAACAGCGGCGGAGTTTCTCCAGTCTCTCTGGCTGAATTCACCCTCGTAGGTGATAACAAGGAGTTCTACGACAGGGATTTCTACGACGTGAGCCTCATCGACGGTTACAATGTCAAGTTGGGGATAAGTCATTCCGGAGGGTCTGATTGCAAGTACGCAGGCTGCGTCGCCGATCTCAACACGGCTTGCCCTAACGAGCTTAAGGTCATGGATCCGCAGAGCAATGTCGTGGCGTGCAAGAGCCCCTGCGACGTGTTTAAAACGGATAGATATTGCTGCACCGGAGCTTACTCGACGCCGGAAACTTGTCCTCCGACGTATTACTCGAGGGGTTTTAAGAGAGCTTGCCCTGAAGCTTATAGCTACGCTTATGACGACGAAACCAGCAGCTTCACTTGTACCGGAGCTAAGGGGTACTCATGTGGCGTATCTACATAAGAAATTATCTGAGTAGGTGCAAGTGAGATCATGTTAGTTTTGTTAGAATCAACTTTGAACTTTCTTTACCCTTTTTTTTTGGGAAATACTTCAGAAACCTAAAACCAATTTTAACTGTGATAATTCATCAAACCAGTTAAAGAAACCTATAAACTCTTATTTGTTATATAAATCTTACAGCTATTAATCTTCTGATAAAGCTACATTGGCCGCACAAAAATGTTCGAAACCGTGTGTGGCCAATGAAACAGACGTTAGACTCGGACTTCTTTTGTGGTATCTGAGTTAAAGAGACTAATTAAGTAGAATTCTGGTCAATTTAACATTATTCCATTAATGAAGGGGTTCAAAGAAATACCATCTTCATGGCAGGTTTTTAATTAAGTCTATTACTACTGTTTTCACCGACACAAAGTTGGTTTAATTTATGAACTTGATAAGTCTAGAGTTAGTCTTCTCCACTCATAATTTTCAAAGTCTCCCACAATACCATTTCTGAGCACAAGTATGAATATACAAATGTTATACATGTTGTTTACGCTTTCACACAATAACACATGATAAATCGTACTTATTGTCTATTTTAGAGTTTTAAAAATCCGATCTCATAACATGTTTCCGGTGAAACTACTGGTTAAAATGTTAGGAATGTTCTGAAATCATTTGTACTTACTGTAGTTAAGTTGTAATGTCGAGATTTGACATTCGTATAATATTAAATGGTTATAATATTTTGCTAGAAACCGCTTATAATTTATGGGTCTAAAAGCTCATTACTAATAGTATACGAACTTACAGGATCACACACCTAAGTGTCTGGATCAAAATATAATTAAGTTTAATTGTAGATTAAACCAATAAATGGGTTAATGATTTATTATATATATGTATATGATATATATATATATATGTGATTTATTTTATATATAAGATATATAAAATATATTGTATATACATTAGATACATAAGTATATATGTACAGTTATGGGCCAGAATCCAATTTGTAATTGGAAATACAACCCACGTGAGAATCCTAAAGGGCTTTAGGGTTTCTTACATTTGTGTGTATATATATTACTCTATGGCATAAGGTATGGGGAGATGATTATTGACTCGATCGTCGAGTAATAAGCTGTAGCCATAATTTGCTTGTGTGACAAGCTAAATCAACCCAAGACGTAAACATGATGATCCGTTTGACGGATTCGATAAGTGTTCTCGGCATTACTAACATACTGCATCTGATCTAGTTTGTGTGCGTGTGAATACCAGTAGATGCACAATATTTAGAATGTTCAAATAATCTAGAATCACTTTGGTTCACCATTCCGTTACAAAATATTTAGATATATTTAAAATTTTGTAGTTTAGGTTTAATTCAAGTATTTTCACGAATCCTAGTAATTGAATTTGTAATTAGTGTTTATAAATTATTATAAACCAGTACAAATTCCAACAAAAAAATACATCAAAACTTACAATTAAAAAAAAAATCTACCAAAGACTAAAAAGAATGTAAATAGAAAATTCAAAGAAAAAAGATACAAAAAATAAAATAAAAATAGAAGTGATCATGGAATGATTGGAATCATGGAAGACAGTTTCAACTTGCGCGGGATATTAACGGAACCTACTACGAACGTGTGGAAATTGTTACACGTGCGGTCTCTTTGAGGTTTTGATTTTTAATTTTTAATTATTTTTAACATTAATATTCATGAATCCGTAGTAATGACCCACCATGCTCTCTCACCATTACTGTTAACTTAAATATTCATGAATCCATAATAATGACCCACGATTCTCTTTTCTTTCAACCGTCAAATTAAAAAAAAAAAGGTTTGTCGTAAATTAACGCAAGAAATAACCATTAAGGCAAATACAATTCACAGAGCCAAAGAAGATGGGCTAACAATACGTACAAAGACTATTATGCCCTTTTAGTTACTTAACGTATAAATACAGAATCATTGCGAGTAACTGACATTCATCATCACAATTATCATCGTTCAGAGCACATTAACACACACACACAAAAAAACATATTAAAAATGGCGAATTTCTCCAGTATTCACATTCTTTTCTTCGTCTTCATCACAAGTAAACAACCCTAAACACACTCTGTTTTAATTTCTCCTCTGATACATCGTCTTCAATCACAAAACATAATTCTCAAAAACATTTCGTTTTGTTTCTCTTTGGATCTAACAGTTTTTTTTTCGGTGTTTTGAAATTGCAGGCGGCATTGCTGTTTCCGCCACCGTCTTCACTTTACAGAACAGTTGTCCTTACACAGTCTGGCCGGGAATTCTCTCCGGCAACAGCAACACTCTCGGCGACGGCGGATTTCCCTTGACTCCAGGCGCTTCCGTACAGCTCACTGCTCCCGCGGGATGGTCAGGCCGGTTCTGGGCTCGTACCGGCTGCAACTTCGACTCTTCCGGCCACGGTAACTGCGTCACCGGAGACTGCGGCGGTTTTCTAAAATGTATCGGCGGCGGAGTTCCACCAGTCACTCTTGCTGAATTCACCCTCGTAGGCGATGGCGGCAAGGATTTCTACGACGTGAGTCTCGTCGACGGTTACAATGTCGAGATGGGAATCAAACCACAAGGAGGATCCGGTGATTGCCATTACGCCGGCTGTGTCGCTGACGTTAATGCGGTTTGCCCTAACGAGCTTAGGATCATGGATCCACGTACCGGAATTATCGCAGCGTGTAAGAGTGCTTGCGCGGCGTTTAATTCAGAGGAATTTTGCTGTACCGGAGCTCATGCGACGCCGCAAACTTGTTCTCCGACGCATTACTCGGCGATGTTTAAGAATGCTTGCCCTGGCGCTTACAGTTACGCTTACGACGACGCTACGAGCACCTTCACTTGTTCTGGATCTAACTACGTGATCTCTTTCTGCCCTAGCCGTTCGTAAAACCGGAGCTCCGGTTTCCGATTTGGGTTCTCACGTTTCTTTTGCTTATTATTATGTACGGAAAGATTATGACTTTAAATTATCATTCTTCAATTTGTTTAGATTTTTCTAAGTATTCAGTTGTTACACTCATCTCATTAGCATTGTTGATTTGATTTGTATCTTTTAATATTTTTACAAAGTATTGATTTTTGCGTCACCTATAATACATTAACATATTGATATCTGGATAACAAAAAGATGGATGCTTAACTAGAGATTAGAAGGCTTCTTTGATTCAGGTCATTGGTTCTTGACTTGTTGATGTACAAACTTTACTTACATGAGAGAGCAATAACAACTAGCGTTCATCCAAAAGAGACAGAGCTAACTACTTACTATACTCAAACTTTTAAGCCGCGGAAATGGCTAAAACATGAGACCCGCGCAGATTGGACAGATTTTGTTAGTCTGTTAAGGAGATTCAGCTGATGCAGTTAAAGATCAGTGTTTCTAGGATCTTTTGGTTTCCACTTGCTAGCCTTCTTCGTTCTTGTTGCAGCCTGAACGAATCCCACGATAACCTGAAGCTCATCCATTTGCTGTAAACCAGAGAAAATGTCTCAGACTTGTCAAAATCAGAAGACAAATTCACAAACGTATCATAGCTTTATGTTACCTGAGACATGAAGTGTCTCTGAACAATGTCAATTAGTTGCTCCTTTGATGGATTAGGAAGAGCATCCAGCTTTAAGAGAAAAAACAGATCAGTTATATATTGTCAAAACTTCAGTAACATAAGAGAGTATAAAAAGATTATTCTTTTTTCAACTCACAAGGTTAAAATGTCGCCAATATCTCAGTAATGCAGGCATATCCAATTTGGTAAGATCAACCTTCTGTGTAAAAACCATATTCACAAATAAGTAATCCAAAACATTATTAAGAGATCAATCCCCACAAGTAGAAGAAGTCCGAGGCATTACCATGTTCCCACGAGGAGTAAAGCTCGAGTTTTTTGAGTGGGAGTCAGAAGATAAGGCCCTGCACATTGCCTTTTGAGTCAACCGTGATGATCTGGGTCCTCTCTGCTTCGACTTATGAGGCTTCAAAGTATCCTCAGATGCTGCAAAACACATTCGAAGATCTTAACATGCCACACTCAAAAGTGTCCTCTCTTGTTAAGTTGTTATTGACAGAGACAAGGAACCAAACTTACTCATATCAGAGGGATTCCACTGAGTATGTTCGACTTCAAGATCATCGTCTACTTCATTCCCTGTAGGAGCTTCAATAACACTAAGAGCATTCCTCTGCAACTTCACTTCTATTCCATTAGTCAAAACCTGGAAATTAATAACACAAGGACTAGATTAATAAAAATTGCACGCCGTAAGCAAGTAAAGTTTGGGACTTTTTTGAGAAATGGGAATGCTGGGAGACAAGAACTGGTGGGAAGTTCTATATCGATATTAGTAAACAATGTATGCGTTGGGCTATGAGGAAATCGTATAAGTATCTTATTGTAAAGCTAGAGAAATGGTGAATTGAGTAATGATCAAAAAAGAACAAAGAGAGTAAATTTATAATTTATAAAACTAGGTAGCCTAATGAAATTGGAGAACATCTATAAAAGTAACTCAAAAACCAAAGAAGAAAAATTCAGCAGTGGATGAAAATGAACCCATCTGTAAAAGAAAGAACAAAACCCTAAATAAATTATCATAATAAGTGACAAGTAAAACAAATCTAAAAGCCAGCTTGAACCCACAAATATGAAAAAGGGATAAGGATTCTCAAGAAATTTGATTTCAGGAACAAAAAAAAGTTAAATAAATAGAAAAAGTGCAGATCTTTATGATACAATTTAGAATAAAGTTGGTATTTTTTTAGAACAATCAATCCCATCGTGTTTTGGTCTTTTCTTTTTTTTTTTCTTTTTGCTACGTTAATCGATCCACTTGATTCAGTAAACATCAGACACTACCATTGATTTTACTGCATTAGTGAGCTTATGATTAGACCTAAATTTTCAATTTTTGTTAATCATTTCAGATGCAAAAGGGGAAAACACACACACAAAGATGAAATTATACAAAACCAGGTAAGAAAGAAAAAATCGAAGCTAAAAATTAAGCTCACCAGCCAATGCCAACCACCGAGTCCGACGGCTTTCTTAACAACACCTTGAAGACCAACGAGAACAGATTTGGTACGGTTGTTTCCGGTAACGACAACTTTAGTATGACGTGGCAACACCGTCAATTCCTCTTCGCTACTGCAATCGCCGAAGTAACTCTGTAGCTGAGAGAATCCACCACCATTGAGGACGCTTGAGTTGTTCTCAGCAGCTTCCAGCATTTTACTTCTCCCTTTCGTTTCTCTTTTCTCTTTATTATCAGAAACTAACAAATCCAGCTTCACGATCTCTGAAATGGAAGTTCATGCATTTTGGGAGGATTAAGCGAGGAAATAAGAGGAAGAGATCGAGCTGAGAAATTAGGGTTTGATTTGTGTCTGAGGAAGAAAGACAGAGTAAGACTAAGAGTATGAGAGAAAGAGGAAAAGCAGAGTATAGTATGAAAGAGAAAGAGAAGAGAGTGAGACAGAGGAGGGAAGGGAAGGGACGATAGCGACCGCCTTACCATCGTAACCAATGATTAATCGCCACGTGTGTTTCGTACTCCTACCATTTGCACTGTGGAAATTGAGCGGTTTTTTTGGTGGATACCAAAACTTTTTTTGTTTAACCAAAACGTTTTTAACTTTTTACTATACTCCCTATGTGGTATTTGACAATATAAAATTAATTTGTGCTAGATTGTAAGAAAATTAAACCGAACATTAAAATTCGATTAAAAAGCTTATTTTCTAAATCAATCATATATTAGAAAGAAAAAAATCTCAAACCGCATCGAATCAGATATTCTTTATATATATCTTTTTAATCTTGGTCGCAGAAGATGTAGATTTTATAAACCAAAATTCCACTGAAAAGGGATTGAATGCGTTTGGTTAAATGTTTAGAAACATTCTAGGAAGTAATTTTGTAATGGAATCTGACTTTTATGCTTTCACAGGGTTTAAATAGTAAAAAAAGGAAAACGAGGGCCACACTTAGTAAATTTTGTATTATGTATACACGCGATCGACGTGAATCTGAATGGTTGACTGGTATTTGAAAAAAGTCAGGCGTTAATGGGCCCTTGCATTCGTCGAATTACGATGATACCCCTGTTCTTTATTTGTTTTCATTGCCTTTCCATGGATTGGAATTTGAATCCACCCAGACTCTATTAAATACTTCATCGTATAAAAAATTTTCATATACACAAAAATGAACAAAGACTAAAATTCTATATCGAGTGAGTGATTCTTAAGGCATAACATATTTGTAAGTTTGATGGTAAAATATATCAAGTATTATTGTGTGTGTTTACTGTTGAAAAGTTAATTAAAAAGAAAAAGAGTTAGCAAGGTAACATGGAAGTAATCAGAAAAGCAAAACATTTTTGTTTTAAAGTCAATACTTTGGCCTAAAAGCCAAAAAATGTTGTTCTCATGCAACTGGTGTTACAATACACTAAATATTCGAAAGTAATAACTTTTAACAGTACTATTTTGTAGCTATTAAGGTTTTAACTTCAATAGAATTTTTTATTTTATAAAAGGCTTAACTTCAATAGATTTTGATATCCATATACATTATACGTTACTAAAAAGAAATATAACTATTTTATAAACTAAAAAAGTAATGAAAGTAGCACTTAACGGCTAATCCATAGCTCTCGTATCTCACGGAAATTTATTTCGTAATTATATAAAAAGTAAAACAATGATTCATCTATTTTGATTTTTCCAAACAATTTTAAAGCATATAATCTACGTATTGCCACTAATTCAAAAGAAACGAAAAAAACCCCTAGTCATATTTCTCTACATGCTGGAAAGGAGCTTTTGTCATCAAGGACTTTACAGAATAGTTATTACACTTTGATTTACTAACAACAAAGTCGTTGTAGTATAGTGGTAAGTATTCCCGCCTGTCACGCGGGTGACCCGGGTTCGATCCCCGGCAACGGCGTTAATTTATTTTTTCTTTCTCTTACGAGAAACCCTCTGATTCGTTCCAAGTGTTACGAGTTACGACCAACGCGCGGAAGAACGGGTCCCACTTTGTCTCCTCCTTCTCTTTCTCTTGAGTATTATTTGGTCATTACTACTACACAGTAAAAATAAAAAAAGATAAAAACACTAACACACGCTACTACGAGCTCTTATCCTCTACATCCAATCACATACCTAACAATGTACACCTTAGTCAATCTCACCCTTTATAATCCTCATGTTGATACACGTGGACGATGGATAAAACAAGTAACACTGATGTTTAATGTGAACTCAATGTACTTGAACACACGACCCAATAAAAAATAAAATTTAATTTTGGTAAGAAAGAGAGATTCTTCTTCGATTCCAGCGAAGGAAAAGCGTATTCCTCGTGAGCACTAACTTCTCACTCCTCATTCTTCTTCTTCTTCTTCAGTCTACGTTCACACAATCTTCACCCACTCATCAAAGCTCGGAACTTTCGAGGTGGTGGTTGGTGTGAAGATGACGTCAGATGGGGCTACGTCGACATCAGCAGCTGTGGCTGCTGCGGCGGCGGCGAGGAGGAAGCCATCGTGGAGGGAGAGAGAGAATAATCGGAGAAGGGAGAGACGGAGAAGAGCTGTAGCTGCGAAGATATATACTGGTCTTAGAGCTCAAGGTGATTATAATCTGCCTAAACATTGCGATAATAATGAGGTGCTCAAGGCACTTTGTGTTGAAGCTGGTTGGGTTGTTGAAGAAGATGGTACTACTTATCGCAAGGTGAAAACTTTCTCATTTTTTTTTCAGATCTGAAGCTTGTATGTTGATCTATCTTAATCTGATTTTTTCCATTTCAATTGCGTTTAATCTGGTTTTGAATCTGATTAAGAAATCTGTGTTTGATTATCGAGCATGTCTATATATAGATCTAATTGCTGCGATTGAATTTATAATTTAGAACTTTCTGATGATTCAAATCTTTTAACAATTGTAATTCAGTAGGTCTTCTTGAGCTATTAGTATGATAAAGTCTTAATCTTTATATATGTTACTTGATCCAAAGTTCCTTTACCATTGCTACATTGTGACATTGAAGATGTTTGTTTTTTTTTGTTGGAGCATTAGGGATGCAAGCCTCTTCAACCTGGTGAAATAGCTGGATCTTCATCTAGAGTTACTCCTTACTCATCTCAGAACCAGAGTCCTCTTTCTTCAGCCTTTCAAAGTCCCATTCCGTCTTACCAAGTCAGCCCATCTTCTTCATCGTTCCCAAGTCCTTCTCGAGGTGAACCAAACAACAACATCTCCTCCACATTCTTCCCTTTCCTCAGAAATGGTGGCATTCCTTCTTCTCTTCCTTCACTCAGAATCTCAAACAGTTGTCCTGTCACTCCACCAGTCTCGTCTCCAACTTCTAAGTATCCTAAACCTTTGCCTAACTGGGAATCTATTGCTAAGCAGTCTATGGCTATTGCTAAACAATCAATGGCGTCTTTTAACTATCCCTTTTATGCGGTTTCTGCGCCTGCTAGTCCAACGCATCGCCAGTTTCATACTCCTGCTACTATACCTGAGTGTGATGAGTCTGACTCTTCTACTGTTGATTCTGGTCATTGGATAAGCTTTCAGAAGTTTGCTCAACAACAGCCATTTGGGGCCTCTATGGTGCCAACTTCTCCTACCTTTAATCTTGTGAAACCTGCACCGCAGCAGATGTCTTCAAATACTGCTGCGTTCCAAGAGATTGGTCAAAGCTCTGAGTTTAAATTTGAGAATGATCAAGTTAAGCCCTGGGAAGGAGAGAGGATTCATGATGTCGGTATGGAAGATCTTGAGCTTACTCTTGGAAATGGCAAGGCTCGTGGTTGACATGAACTATTCAGCAAACTCGGATGGCTTGTCATAAGAAACTATTCCTCTTGAGTTTCTTCTTCTTCTCCAAGGTACCTGGATCTTTATGGAATCTAATATGTTCTTTCGCATTCTATCCAAATATGCTCTGCACAAAGCCGTCTCCATGGAAGCATTGGAGTGTTAGAGTCGCTGTTCAATTCATGAATTTGGTTTCAAAAGCATTATTTGTAGATAAGATATCGTAAAAGATGTATGGTTCTATTCCCTTATAAATGTAACATTAAATAGTGGCTTGAAACTGTTGTGTCATGTCAAATTGCTTAGTCATATCCCATTCTGGCTCTTGGCATCAAGACTCATAATTTGCAGAACAAATGATTTTACATAATGGAAAATTTTATTTCCCTGCAAATCAATCTTTTTGTTAAAAACTAACCCATATTATCATCAATGATCTAGTTAGACAAAGGTAGCTAGAAGAAAAGCACAACCAATGAACACAGCTAGCTACAAATGCTACATATCATAAAGAATACAAACTCTGGTCATCATCATCTTCTTAATAATTCAATCCTTGTTGCTGATCAAACAAGTCATGGAGAGTGCTGATCCAGTTCAATCTCAATCGCAGGGCTCTTCGGTCCTTTCTCAGTCTCAACGTTACATTCTTGGTATCTTAAACAAGCTGTGAGATGATCATTCACAATGCCAGAAGCCTGCAAGAAGGAATAAATAACAGTAGGACCAACACAGCGAAACCCTCTCTGCATCATATCTTTGCTAATATACTCTGCCTTTGGTGACTTAACCGGTACTTGACGACCATAGCGATATCCATTTCTTAATGGCTTGTGGTTAACAAATCTCCAACAATAGTTACTGAATGATCCAAACTCTTGCTTGATCTGTTTACAGTTTACAACCAAAAGCTGTTTCAATAAACTTACACAAGACACAATATTCACAATTTTTTAACAAAACACAGAGTTTACCTACCTTGAGAACCAATTTCGCGTTCTCTACAATTGCTCGCAGTTTCTGTTCTGATAGAATGAGACATCCATTTACTCTAAGAGACATCAACCTCTTCTCTGTGAATTGTGCTATAGCTGAAGGATCAAACTCTTCAAAAAGCTTCCTGCAAGAATAAAACCAAACAAAAATCTGATATTACTACACCAAACCAAAACAAAAACAAAAAAGCCTAAATTTACCTAAAGTCGTCTCTTTTGCGAAGTATTGAAGGCCAGCTAAACTCAGCTAATGCTTGTGAGAAGACAAGTAGCTCAAAGAGTTTCTTGTCGTCACGAACTGGAACACCCCATTCCTCGTCGTGGAACAACACGTAGATCGGGTCTGTTCATCAATCACCATCATTATTATTAACCCAAAAAACTTATATATATCCATCCATCAATCTTCTACTAACATTTTATTTTGTCTTTATTTGTCAACTACAAGACCTAGATTTTGCAAGTTGCAATTAATATGTTGTTGACATCTTTGAAACTGATTGTTACCAATAACTTACAGTTAATTCAAAAAAAAAATCTGACATTCCTAAAACCATAAAAAAGCCAATTCACATGGCTTCCCATTTTTGAAGTCGATTGAGATATTTTTTGAGGACATAACGAAGAAAATGGGCAAGTGTCTTTTAATTCTTTGCAGATTCATTAAATGTGTAACAAGGACAACAAGTCTCTACATTGTGTTAAAACTATTTTATTTCATCTTCTAAAATTGAGAAATTATAAAGGAACAAAAACATCACCTCGTAATTCACGAAATTATACGTTTAAAAAAGTATTTTCTCAAAATAAATAGAAGAAAAAAATGTGAATTTAAATTAAAGTGAAATGAGGCAAAGAGGGAAAAAAATAAAAGTTGTCAGACAAACAAACCTGAATTAGGTGTGATCCAGTGACATCTCTTCACCGGTTCCGGAATTTTAGGAGAAATGTCTTCAACGGCGACGACGGAGACAACATTGTTGAGCTTCGTAACTCCGTTTCGTTTCGACGGAGTGATTTTCCCAGAGTTTGTCGACTTCACTGACGAACGTTCAGAGGATGAAGAATAAGAAGAGGAATCATCAGCTGAGGCTGTGAAATTAGAATCCGGCTTCTCAGTCGCCGGAGATTTCGTTACTCGTGGATGCTGTTGTGGCTTCTTTGTAATCTCTGATTTGGTAACTCTAAATCTGTTTCCGGTTGAACAGAGGATAGCTCGTGGCTCAACAACCATTGGTTTAACCGGAGAACGAAGCTTGGAAACTACAGACATCTTTAGAAGTTTGGTAGAAATGGATAATTCGAAGGAAATGTGAGGGTAAAAGTGGAAAGATAAGGAATGAGATGGGATCGGAGAGAAAGAGAGAGATGGAACAGAGTTTGAGCTTATTGGAAGGTTTTAAAAAAACTGAAGAACGGTAACAAAATAAAAAGGAACTTAAAGGTTGCATGTAAACCGGTTATAGCCGGTGTATTTTGCTTACGTGTCGGTCGGTTAATCTTCTGTTTATCGTTTTGGTTTCAGACAGGGACACCAATAAATGGGATTCATAATACATGTCGTGAAAATTACGCTTTTGTCATTACTTTCGCCGCCTTGCCTTTAGAACTTACGGTTAATTTCGTTCTATAATAAGTGGGTTAATTTTGGAATTGTAAAATAATTAGAGGATTAATTTAAACCTAAAAAGTGTTTTGGAGAATGCACCAAAGTCCTTATGCTTTATGACTTTGACTCATGTGCAGTAAAATTAACGAAACAACTACATTATTTACTCCGACCTCGAATTAACTGCTCCAGTCACTCGTGCTCAATCACTGCTTTTGACTTCTCGAACAAAAGGAAGTACAATGATTGTAAATGAACTAAAATTATTTGATCCTTTTTCTTGTTATAATATTATACATCATTTGTTTTAAAATCAATGACATATTTATTTAAGTTCATGTTGGACTGCCATGAATTCAGACTCTACATGTTATGTTTTGTAGGTTTCTAATAATTGTATATGATGTCTGAGATATCTTGGTGTTATCTTATTTCGGAAGTGATTTCAGACATCGGATTCCTTAAAGACTTCAAAGAAAAAACAGAAATTAGGTTTAGATTTATCTATGTATAAACTTTAGATGTGTGTGACGCCAAAGAAAAACCTCATATGATTAAGAGGGTAGAAAGGTAATTTAGAGGTGGGCAAAGAGTCAGAGTCTAATTTGGTGAAGTTGTGTGGTGTTGGAATACGAGTGAGGGGTAAAATAGTGAATACAAAAACTTTAAGTAGAAGTTAAAAGTAGCTTACCGTTAACAAAAAGAATCGTAAAAGCCAACACAACACCAACTCCAGTACTCCACCTTGGCCTTCCTTTTTTTTCTCTAACGGCTAACCACTAAATCTCCTTTAATGGGCCTAACCCAATTAATTATATGGACCTAATTCTCTACACAAACGTACTTAAACTCTTTAAAGCCTTTTTATGATAAAATGATAGACCTCAAGAAACAAACAAAATTTGATGTAAACCTGTGAGAAACTAAATTTCTGCAACATCTTTTGATTCAGAACCGTAACTGTACAACTTTTTTTAACGCATAGCCTTTGTGTAAGAACTAAAAGACTAAAGACTTGTCTTCCTTTAAACCGGTCCGAGAGTATTGAAGTGGTCCCATGCTTCCTACAGATTGAACCAAACAAAAATATGACTTAGATTCAATGATACTGCAACATTTTTTTAGTTGAGAAAACTAGTAATAATATAACCTGTAATAACTCGAAAACTTTCTCAGCCATGTATTTTTGGTTTGTAGAAGCACCCTTTTGTTGTAACTTATCTGGATGAAGGATTAGTAATGCTCTCTGGTATGATTTTCGAACCGCGTTTCCTTCTATCATATCCATTAGAGGAATTGCCTTCCATCCGCTCCCGGGCCAAAGAATCTGTAAAGTAAAACTTCATTAGTTATGCAAATATATCCAATAATGTTATGTATTATAGATCACGAGAATACTTACATATTGCAGCGTGGACAAAAGAGACCGAATGTTTCCGCTTTTTCCGCTTGACCACTTGCGGATTTTCGCATCGATGTTCTATAGAGTTCATGATTAGTTTAGAGGTTTTTTTCGGGTAAATGTATAGGGAAAGAGTGTACTAGTATTACTTGTATTTCTTCAGCATCATTTCTGATTTCTTCCAGTTTGTTTTCTTCTTGTGTTATATCCTCCACCTGCACATAACAAGTCCCACGCGGATTATAGAGAGAAACATAAAAAGGTAAGATTGAAAACTTGAAGGTTAAAGTACATAATATTCTGTTTTACCATGAAATTTACATGGATGGGCTCGTCTTCTATATCCTCTGAGGTAGTAGTATGTGCTGATAGAAAAAAAACAGGTAAGCTCAGATATAATTTAGTTGTGTGGTAATAACAATGTTTAAATCCGATACACCAATCTAGGAACTTACTTGTGACCGGTTCCTGTCTGATCTCTTCTTTTTCAGTAACACCACAAGGCTTATTATTGTTCACACTCTTCCTATCTGAATCTTTTTTCTGAGTTGCATGTGAAGGTTTCTGATCTCGATCCTGCAAAAAAAAAAATTCATGTAAAGAATCACAAACCAAGAAACTTATTGCAAGATCTTGATTTTTCGATTAAGTACCACCGCGGGAATATCTGGAGTTGATTTCTTTTGTTGGTCAGGAAGGTTTATAGTTTCCTTGGCATTAGCACTATCATGATTGATATCAGTCTTGGGAGTTTCTTTAGCTCTCCATCTAGAGCTTTGTCCAAGAGAGTCCCCACCTGCTCCAGCTGAAGCTCCTTGACTGAAAATCTTAACAAAGTCCATCACTTTTGCTTTGGCTCCATCTTTGCCAACTTCTGGTACTGAGGATGATGAACTTGGACTATCGAAAGAACCTTTCGTGCTATGTGGTTTCTTTTTTGTTCTTGAATCTCCAGTAGAACTCCGCGTGTTCTTCGCTCTGCTTTTACCTTTTCTCACTTCTCTGTCCGTTACTATATCCTCATCTGCAATGACAAAGAACAAAAAATGAAATCCACAAAAGAAAGCTTAACCCAACTCATATGAAACATAAATGTATCTCTTGCATAAACCAACCTTTTCTCTCATCGTTATCATAAAACATTGAATGAAGAGGTTTCACATTAGCTTCATGCGCTTTTGACACACCAGCGAAGGCTTCACGTGCTTTTGACACACCTGAGAAGACCTGTTGAGCCATCAAATCAATTTCTGTCTTCTCTTCTTTTGTCTGAACAACATGACGCTTTTGGGAAATCTTCTTTTCCTCTTTCAAACTAGATGAACCACTTTCTCCTTCTCCTTCTTCATCTTTACCTGATTTCTCGACTGAAACAGATGGAAGATCACTAGGTGTTGTCTCCTCAGCTTTAGACATAGAACTCAATCTAGAACTGCCCCAAATGACAACAGGAACTCCTTTATTAGGCCACTTGTAAATGGAGAAATGAAACTGCCTGCCTTTCCCAGTAACAACTTGTGGAGCATCATCATCTGAATCTGATTTAACAGTAGAGACCATATCGGCTTTGCTCGAAGTTCTTGACAAAGGAGAGGTCCAAGTAGTTTCTTTGTTCTTGCTGAAACTACGAGTAACAGAACCAAATGTAGGAATCTCTGTTGCTTTTGCAGGAAGACTGAGGAACAAAGTCATATCCAACTAATCAATGATTATTATGAAACTAATCTTACAAAAATTAGTATTAAAAAAACAGACCTGAATTGTGAAGGAAGCGAATTCCCAGAAGATTCAGCTTTGTGAGCTGGACTAAGGATCCGAGAACCCGGAAGTGATGACCCGAACGGTTCTTGTTCCTTCTTCACTCTGAAAATATCATCAAAGAAATCATCAGCTGTGAAACGACGCCGGACCAATGACTCTTCTCCAAAAACAGGCTTCTCATCTCGCTCATCCAAAACGGCATCACGAGGAATCAACACACCGCCGCCGTCGTCGACGATGACATCACGACGCCTGAGAGCAGTTTCACTGAAGCTATGTCGAGTAAATTCGTTGTTGTTATTATTAACCTTTGACCGTCTCTTAGGAGGACCACCAAATACGTCACCGAAATCGATGTCCACGTCATCGTCACCGGGATTACGAAGCAGAACAGGTGGTGAGTTCGAAGCCCAAACAACGGTTTCAGAGCTTGGAAATGTCTGCATAGCATAGCAAGAGAGAAAAACAGAAAATTGCAGGTTGCTCTGAGTTGAGTTGGAGCAACTCAACTAAATCAAATCAAACCCCACACTTAGTTACAGAGGAGTCTCTGAAACTAAAGGATTTAGAAAAAAGACAAAAGACAGAGCTAAGTGTGGGGTTTGATTTGATTTCAAACCACAAAAAAGGGATTATATGTTATTACAGAGAGAATCTTTAGAGTCTTCTTTGTGGATAAAAACATAATATAAATCCAAATCCTTCACTCTCTTTTGTCTTCCTTCTTCTTCTTCCATCTCTCTCTTTCTTGCCTAATCTTTCCTTCTTTCTTTTTGTCTTTCTCATGAATTTTTTTTTTTTTTGTGGTCAGAAGATAATGGCACAGTCAATGTTTCATCACTTAAATTAAAGACTAGTTACACAAAATTCATAGAACAGAGTAAAAGAAAAACTAGTAAATTCATTATGAACTTATTATAACAACAAATATGGGAAGATGAAACTATAAAAGTTTTTTACTGGAGTAAGTATTTAAGCTGAATCTGTAATTGAAGAAGAAGAAGAAGAAGACTGTTTTTTTCGATGTCTTGCTTGCTTAACAAGCATCTATTCAGTACCATCTGGGAAGCTATCAAGAGCATCTTGCTTGCCATCAACGTAAAACTCCACTGCAGCTTTCATTCGGATGAGCTTATCTCTATGGTAATTCACATGAACAATCACAGGCTTCAACTTCTTCATTTCTTCATTCCTTCTCACTGTTTTGAAGAGAACCTTACTGTTCATGAACTCGTACACATCCATGGTTCTCTTGGAAGCATGTAAGCCAATGTAATCTGGATGCGACGGGTAAAAGAGTTCCTCATTGAAAACCGATTGGTCCCATAAGTCTGCCTTTGAGAGTCTATCTACAACGCGATCGAGCAGCTCGATTGCAGGAAGAGTTGGTCTTAGATAGAAAAACCCGGAATTGAAAACCCATATCCTTGTTGTGTGTACATACCGAGACGCTGTAAAGGATGGTTCATCAAATACATCGATGAAACCATACGCCGTGTTGTTGTCATGGCCATCGGTCATAGACACCACATCAGAGTCTCTGTACAGATGACCAAAAGGGTTCTGCAAAAAGACAACATCCACATCCGATAGTAGAGCGCCATAACCAAGCTGCAAGAACTCCCTTAAGACGCGGAATTTAAGTCCAGAAATAGAAAGAGTATTTCCACTTGCCCCAATCATGTCCACCGTTTTATCTGGATCTCTCTTGAAGTATGCAACCTCCTTTGATTTACAGAAATTTTCTGTGGAATTATCCAACGCATAAACCAGGTAGTTTTGAATACCAACTATCTTGATGCTATCAATCTGAACCTCCAACATTGGTTGCACATTTGCATTTGCAAGAACCACAATGATCTCTTTATTGATAGCTACTTTCTCTAGAAGCTTTGCTAATCTCGGGTTAACAGACTCGTCGGGAATCACAGTTGGATTAGTTCTCAGACTCTTGACAGTTCCGAAAGGCCCGGCCTTGATCTCTGATCCGAAAACTTGTTTCCTTGCATTTTCAGTTCCTTATTCCGCCAACAGTGCCTTTTCTGTTAGCTCTCTGACCTGCTTCCTTAACTCGGTGTTCTTCTCTGAGATAATCGCAAACTCCGATTTGAGCATTTTGACCCGTCCAGGCGATTCACATGAAGCCGATCCAACCTGTAAAGATAAACAGAGAGAGGATGAAATTCACCATTTAAACCTTGGTTTTGATGTTAAAAATTGTAGTCTTGAGTAAGATCCAAGATGATGATGATTAAACATGCAATCTGTAATACTTACTCAAAAATCAATGAAGATAAAGAATCCTCAAAAGTCAAAACAAACGAACTCAGTAAGAGGCTTAAAATTCAAATCTTCAAATCCATCAACCGCCAAATATAGTTCAAAATTCAGCTATAATATTCAAACTTCATTCAATAACATTTTGAATTATAATTAACTCAATGTTTATAATTGATAGCTTTCGAAGGGACTTTTTCTAGTTCAGAACACAAATAAGAGCTCTAGACCAGAGAATTACAAAAAAGTGATTAGAGAATAAGATCAAGTTTACCTGTCTAGAATTTCAAAAAATGACAGTACAAGAGTAGAGCACCAGATTTAAGTTCACCTTCCAGGTCTACTGCGAAAGGCGTTCGTTGAAGAACTCGTTTGGGAACAAGACAGTGCAGACGCACCCGATCAAAATTCCGAACAGGATGGCAATCCCAATTCCATAGCCGCGGAATTGTTCGTTTTTGTCTCTACGACTAGCCATTGCCAAGAGAAGACACAGAGCCAAATTGATAAATTCCTTTCTTTCTGCTGTGATCAAATCATGGTTGTGCAAGCTAAGCTTATATAAGCCACTTTAACCATTAATATGGTTTCGTTAATGTGTTTAAACACTTAATTTATTTAATTATCTTTTGCAAAGAAATTAATAATTCCACAAATTAGTCTTTGTCTTGATTGTACTGACGGTTGAAGTTGCTCTTTGTCAAAGGTCATAATAACATACCATTTCAACTTACACCATTCCTCTGCCTAATGTTCTAACATCTAACTAGGTTGCGGCTAACAAATAACAATGGTCCATCTAACATCTAACTAGGCACAGAGGTTTAGGCAGAATTGCCGAACCCATCACAACCAAATTTATTTCGATTTTCACCTCAAATCCACACCATTCGACACTAATAACAAGCTTTTGAAATCACAAAGATAATCAAATCATATGCCTAATGAGTCTAACACTATTCCTTTCCTACGCAGTTGAGACATCGTTGTACCCTGCAATAGTTTAAAAAAAAAGTCCAAATTTTTAGTCTAGAAGAACAATCAGATACAAGAAGCTTTTTCATGTCTTCTCAGACTTATGTTCAAAATTTAGATTTGCAGTGCAAAACACAGAAAAATCGAAGACTTAATGGAGAAAAAACCTGTGAGCATCGCAAGTAGGGCAAAGACATGGATTGATACAAACTGGATCATACAATGGTGACCATTTTATAGTTGCGTTTCCTTTTATACTTTGACCATTTTAGCCTTTTCATTATAAGGATAAAAAAATGAAGAATTGAGAGGGGTTCGAAGCTAACCGAAGTAGTACATTAAATTATTTAATCCCACCTAAACCGGAGCAAACCTGACACCAATATATATACCAACCGGATACATGTTCGTAGTATATTTAAGGCGAAGAGAACCATTTTGAGGCAGCAAGGTCACAAGCAAAACAAGAGCATGAACAAAATCCGTTTTGGCCTCAACCACTCCAAGATTCTGTCCCATACAATTCCTAGGCCCTGATCTAAAACGGCACGAGCAAAACTGATTGTTTACTAGGATCTTCAGCGTCTCTTAAAACCATTCTTAAGTTGGGATCTAAGGGACTTAAAGTCTTGAGGTACACTGTCAAATGTTCTCTTCAATTTTTATTTATTGGATCTTGATATTATAATATATGGAAAAGAAAAATCAATTCACTCTTTGAGATTGCTACAAGAAAGTTACAGTACGAATGAAATGAAATAAAGGTTACAGAAACAAGATGTGCCAGGGAAACACATCTATCAGTAAAAATTTTATTTATTCGCCGGAGATTTATACATTAAAACAAATTCAAGCGTTGTCCGGTAAAAAAATGAAGCTGTACTAAAGAAAACATAACGAACTATGAAAAAAAAAAAAAGAGACTAAGTTTCGTTCGTAAATCGTTCGTAAATCACGTTTCCGTTCACCGGTGACACTCCAATTAAGGTCACCACATCAGAGAGCCAAATCGTTGTGCCATTGGAGGCCATATTTTCTGGGGTTCCGATAACTTCCCTAGGTCAGTGAGATCCACTCGCAAGAAGTGTCAAATCATTATCCAAAAATAAGCTTAATCCAACTCGAAGCAGCAGCAGCCGGAAGGAAGCAAAGCTATCCGCTTTTAGATCGCACTGATCTCAAACTGCTTTGCTTCCTTGCCGCTTTACCTACCTAAAAGCTGGTTTTTGGATAAAACTTCTTACATTAGATCTCACTAATCTTAGGGATGTTATCTGACCCTAGAGAATATCACCTCTACCACTTCTTTCTTTCTGCAAACCGAAGCTCGTTTTCGGCGGTGGATGGCTTTGGATCAGAGCTTTCGTTCAACCTAATATATATATTAAAAAAAAGAAGTCGAAGAAAAACCGTAAAAATTATACTTGGCGGTTGATGGAATCGACTGGGCCAAATAAGCCCAATGTTTAGGGTTTAAAATCTTCCATAGGAAAGGAGTATCTTATATGATTAATGCAACATCTTATGAATTTATGATGAATCTTTGACTCGATTGTCGTGGTTTACAAGTTAGGAAAGCTATGGCAAATTGATAAGTTCCTTTCTTTCTGCTGTTATCAAATCCTGGCATGTGCAAGCTAAGCTTATATAAGCCTCTTTTAACCGGTTGATATATGGTTTCGTTAATGTTTATTATTATCTTATGCATAAAATGCAATGAAATTAATAATTCCGCAAATTAGTCTTTGTTCTTGATTGTACTGCCGGCTGAAGTTATTCTTTGTCAAAGGTCATACTAACATACGATCAATTTCAGAATCCAAAACTAATGTTTTTACATCTAAGTGTCTAACTAGGTTGCGGCTAACAAATAACAATGGTCCATCTAACATCTAACTAGGCATAGGTTTAGGCAGAATTGCCGAAGCCATCACAACCAAATTTATTTCGATTTTCACCTCAAATCCACACCATTCGATACTATTTAAAATGTATAAAACCAAACCGTTTTCAAGAACAATCAACAAGAAGCTTTACCATCGCAGAGAAATCGAAGAGTTGATAGAGAAAAAAACTGTGACCATCCCAAGTAGGGCAAAGACATGGATTAATTATCTTCAAGTCTCTTCAATTTTATTTATTGGATCTTGAGATTTTTTAATCCAATCTTGAGATTACCACGAGAAAGTTACAGTGCAGTTAAAATAAAGAAGGGTAAAACTAATAATGTGGCCAGAGAACCAAATTTACCAGTTAAAATTTTATTTATTCGCCGGAGTTTTACACATTAAAATAATTTCAACCGTTGACCGGTAAAAATGAAAATACGCACCAAACAAAATACTAAGGAATTTTTTTTTTTTTTTTGGAACCTCCGGAGAACCGCATCAGAGCCAAGTCATTGTGCCATTCGGGCCATACTTTCTGGGGTTACGATAAAACCTCTAATCAGTCAGATCCACATGCAAAAAGTGGCAATCTTTATCCAAAGTAAAGCAGCAGAAGAAATGAAGCAAAGCTATGTTTTTAGTTTCCTTGCAGCTGCTGCTTTACCTAAAATCTGATTTTTGGATAAAGTCATAAAACTTCTTGCTTGTAGATCGACTGATCTCAGAGATGTTATCAGACCCTAGAGAATATCGCCTCTACCATTTCTTTCTTTCTTCAATCCGAATCTCGTTTTTGGACGTGAATCAGAGCTTTCGTTCAACCTAATATATAGAGCAAAATAAGTCGAAGAAAAGCCCTAATTAAATTTGGGCCGAACAAGCCCAATTTTAGGGTTTAATATCTTCCATAGGAAAGGAATATCTTACTATGATTTATGCAATATCTTATGAATTTATGATGAATCTTTGACTTGATTGTGCTATAAAAAATTTTCGACCAAATCAAAGAATGTGGTTTTAAATTTTAAAAACCAGGTTCGAAAGTTGAGAATGAAACGTGGTTTACAAGTTAGGCAAATTATGGTGAACCTACCACAGACCAAACTTTAATTCAATTTTAAAGCAGGATCAATCATTCCCCCCCCCCCCCCTTCATGTCTCAACTCCAGACCATTCGAAACTAAACTGATCTCACACTTAAAGAAAACAATTTTCGCAGCATCGAAACGAAACTAGATCATTTGAAATCAAACAGTTTTCGAGGATTCAGTAGCATCCGAATTCATAAGGCAAAGGAAGCGTTTAAGGAGTCTAACAGTATTCCTTTCCTATGCAGTTGAGACAACGTTGCACCCTGCAATAAAGATAAAAATCATAAAACACAGAGAATTCAAATTCGAGAAGATTTTCATGCTTTCTTTTTTTACAAACTAAAGAGAATCAAAGAGTTCAGACTAAAGAAGAGTTTATTGAAAGATAGACAAACCTGTTACCATCACAAGTAGGGCAAAGACATGGATTGATACAAACTGGATCATACAATGGTGACCATTTTATAGTTGCGTTTCCTTTGCATAATTTGCATATGTAAAACCCTTTTCCACGACATGCTAGACAAGCCAATCCGCTTTTCTTCTGTTTCCCCTCAAGGCTAAATCGAAATGCTGAGGAAACCGCGTTTATGATCACAAATCCGCCAACAATTACACCTGCGCTGGTTCCCAAGAATCGAATCGGTTCTAGTGGCATTGTAGTCTCTCTGGGGAATTTCGTCGAACACCTTGGGTGCGTTTTTCCGTTGAAGCTTTTCTTACCTCACTAGCTTTTCTCAATAAATGTTTTATCGCAGAGTCGGATAAAAAGAAAATTTTTACCCGCCCAATTAATGAACACAAAACCGATAAGAAGATAATGGGTTTATTATGGGCTTTGACCATTTTAGCCTTTCATTAATGGGGAAGAAACTGGAGAATAGAGAGCGCAGTTCGAAGCAAACCGAAGTACATTACATGATTAAATCCCACCAAACCGGGTTAAACCGGAAACCAATATACCAACAAATAGATCTTCGTAGACTTTAACTTGAAATCCTAGTAAAGAGAAGATGAGCACCATTTTGAGGCTGCAAGGTCACAAGCAAAACAGGAGCATGAACATAACTTGGAGACAACCTGAAACTGTAATGCCTCAAGATCGTAGACAGAACTGTTTTGGCCTCAACCACTCCAAGATTCTGTCCCACACAAGTCCTAGGCCCTAACCCAAACGGCACAAGCAGAGCTGATTGTTTCCTTGTATCTTCAAATCTACGTGGATTAAACTCCTCTGCATCACTTCCCCATGTTTCTTTATCGTGGTGCATAGCGATCACTGATAAATAGAGTTGAGTTCCTTCAGGAATCTCAAGGTTTCCGAGCTTAGCTCTCCTAAGAGTGTCACGGTTTAATGTCATTGCTGGAGGGTAGAGCCGGAGAGTCTCATTGATTATCATACTTAGCTGTTAACAAAGATAACAAAGAAGAATGTGTTGTTAAGAATCAATGTCTCTTAAAATCATTCTTAAGTTGGGGTTTAAGGACTTTACAGTCTTGAGGTTTTGCAAGATATCTGGAGTGGGAAACCCGGTCCGAGGACTTGTATGACTTCTTCCCGAGCAATGTTTTGTCATTCTTGGTGCATAGCTAACAGGACTAAGACCCATGTCATAAGATCACCAGTTGTTTCCTTAGCTGCGAAATAGAAGGTTTTGCATTCATCTATAACTTCTTCAATCCCAAGCTTCTCTTCTTGACCATTCTGATTCGTGTAAGGAGACACAAAAGCCTGAAGCAGAGTTCCTGAATTTTTCACTGCTGTTTTTTTGTTGTTTTCTATCAGTTTCAGTACAGAACCACGGATTTGTTTCTCAATCCTCCATATCTCTCTATTCGTCTTAGTAGGTAAGAATCTAAACCACCATTTGAAAATGAACAATAAGGTTCAAGTCCCAAACTTGTTCTCTAAACTAGGAAAGATTTCCCATAAAGACTTACCTGAACCCAGGAATATAAACGCTCCATCGAACTCTATAGAAGAGACGCATCATACGCTCCTGCAAAACAAAGATTTTCTTCCCTTCTTCCACACTGTTCTCAAAAGCTGTTCTTGATAATATATCTGCAGACAAACTGTGTATCTCTAACTCAATCTCTTCTTCTCCGTTTCTCATCTCCTCCCATTTCTCCAGCAACATCATAGTACTTGTCACCATCTGTGGCACCCACCTCTGTTAAAAAAAAAAGATCACAGCTTTATTCCCAATCCTATAGAATGTTCCATCAAACTAAACCAAATCAACCAATAAAGTAACTATTTGGTAACTTCAAATTAAACCAGACAGATTCCAAATAACACAATGTTGTCTGAATTACAGAGCTTGTAACGTACCTTGATTTTCTCCATGGTAAAAGCTTGAATGGCGATTCTTCTATGAAAAGCCCATTGATCACCTCTAAGACCAGGAAGACCCTGAGCATAAAGCAGCTTAGACAAAGGGTTATGTCCGACTCGATCAAACGACCCGCTCGTCGTCAAAGCTTCCCGGATTAGTTTCGAATCCGACGCGGCCACCACCGGTTTTGACCCGAACCAGTAGAGAAACGTCTTCCCGTAGATACGTGACCACATGTGGTAGTGAGGAGCCACACGATGGACGAATTCATGAGGGTTGTTCCCGGAAGGAATCGGCTTTGATTTAGCCTCCGCCGTTAATCGGCTAACCTCGCCGGAGTTTCCAGTGAATATCCGGTAACGAGGACCTGTAACTCCCCGCCACTTGAAATGAGATTGGATTCTCCAAGGGACCCATAGATTAGTGTAGACGAATCTGAAGACAAGAAGTAAGAAAAAAACCAAGACCAAGATGAAGAACACTGCCATTGTTTGACTTGTTATCCTCAACTCAATCTCATTTATTGGATCTTGAAGTTATAAAATACCGAAAAGAAAAAATCATTTTTTAAATCTGATCTTGAGATTGCCAAACGAAAATTACAGTGACGAGATGTGCCCGGAGAAACAAAGCTACCGGTAAAAAAATTATTTCTTCGCCGGAGTGTTTACACAATACAAAAAATTTCAAGCGTTGACCAGTAAAAAAGGAAGCTGAACAAAAAAAAACATAACGAACTACGAAAAAATTGGCGACGTTTAATTTTCGTCGTCTAAAGCTTTGTTATTACCAAACAAACTCTCTCTTCTTTTACCAAACCCACCTGAATCAAGACCTGACCCACCACGATATTTCATTTCCTGAGCGGTTGTTCTGTAGTTAGTAGTTTCCACCGGAGCTCTTGAGCTCGGGTCGTTAGACCCAACTGACCGGTAACCACCACCTGTTGCTGCTCCAGGAGGGTACCGAGTTGGCGAAACATACCTTCTTCGAAGATCCATGAGGTCGTCGTTTCTCCTTGATGGTTCACCGAATGCGGAACTGTTTTGTGTAGTTGTAGTTGAAGAAGAAGAAGGCATTGTTGCGGAAGTGAAAGGATCATCAGGTCCCCAAGCTGTGAGAGATTCTTTCTTCTTGGCGAAAAAATGCCAAGCGCCGAATAAAAACAGTATAAAGAAGAACACAGGACTGCTCCAAAGCATTGTGTTGAATTCTCCTTTGGATATCGGAAGCTTTGATTTGTATGTAGCGACGTATCCGTCTCCTAAACACATCACAAGCAGCTTTTCGCGGTCGCTGGCTATCAAAGGAGTTAGCTTGTCGTGTTTCTGGTGACCGGTTTTGGATGATTCTCGATGGCTCAAGAACGTTGACCTGATATCTTCTAATGCAGCGGGGAAAAGAAGCCGAGGACCCGTGGTTCGAACATAGTGTTGAGTCGAGACGTTGTAGACAAAGACTTTCTCTTGGTTGACTACAAGAAGATAGCCTTTGATGGCTTGTAACGCAACAGGTTCCTCTATTTGAAACTTCTTCTTTGATCTCACTCTACATTTGAAGTTCATGATGTCTCCAAGAAGCAACACATGAATGATTTCGCCTTCGGATGTGAATCCATAAGCTTTAGACCTTTCCGACGCATCAAAAACGTAACTTCTTGCTAGAGAATGGTTTAAACCTTCACACTCAGATTCTCTAATCTTCATGCTTCTTAAGTCCAATGAACCAGCACCAGTCTCGGTGAGAAACAACAGCCTCTGCTTCAAGAACACGAGTGGCCTACTCGTTGGGGTAACCGAGCCATAAACCGTTCTGTT
The DNA here is from genome assembly GCA_028015245.1 of Cardamine occulta. Lineage (NCBI taxonomy): Eukaryota > Viridiplantae > Streptophyta > Magnoliopsida > Brassicales > Brassicaceae > Cardamine > Cardamine occulta. The sequence continues at coordinate 19,803,145 of CM051366.1, forward strand.
CTCAGTGAAAACCGTGAGCTTTCCGCTAAGATCCGTCGCCAGTATATACCTAACCCGACCCACATGATGCACTTCCAATAGAGTAACTTGCAAACCGTCTTCCGTGCCATCAAACTTACCAACATTTTCCATCACAGCGGAATTCCAATCTTCCCCGATCGAGCCCTCGCGGAGTCTATGCAACAAGATGACTCCGCTTTGGTGGCCCGTTACCACAAAGCTCTCATTCTTATACACAGACATGAAAGAAACCATGGATGTGATTGGTGAATCGCAGGTAGTGAAAAAATCAACCAAAACATCTCCATTTCTCAAGAACACAAAAAGTCTACCACTTGAATCCCCAACTGCGAAATACTTGCTTAAACCTTCGTAATCTCGAAACGGCAACACATTGATACAAGTCGCTTCGGAGTTTAATTTCACAGCCGATGAGAATTCAAATCTCTCAGACCAGAAAGGACTGTACTTTGTTACTGAAAACGCCTTAGCTTTCTCTCTAACCCCATCTTCTTCGATCTCATCATTGATCTCCTTCTTTGACTTAAACTGAGTTTCAGATAACCTAGCATCTAATCTAGCTACTACTTCCGTAAGATTTCTAACAAGTTCCTCAAGTCTATGCAATAAAACACCTTGCTTCTCGGATTCGCTCCCGGTCATGACTCCAGGAGAAGCATCTGAGTTTTCGTACGGAATTGGATCAGACTCGGAAGCGGTAACAACCGGAGAAGCATCCGAATAAGTAGGTGAAAGGAAAAGCAAACTAAGGGAGACAAAGAAGAAGAAAAAGGACTTGCTGTTTCGAGAATCCGCCATTTAAGGAAAAAAGAAGGCAACAAAAGAAGCAGAAAGGTCTCTCCTTTTTTTCCTGAGATCAAACAGTAACCGCCATTTATGCAGATCTATAGGAGATAGGGATTTCGGATCTGGAAGCAAGAAGATTTATACGGTCGGAATCTATCTGAGATTTTCTTTTGAAAGTCAAACAACTTTGAGGTAAGAAAATTTATATAAAATTGTCTGATTTGAGATCCTTGTGCCCTAAACTCCGAAACTCTCTGGTCTTCTTCAGTCTTCGCGGAAGCTAAGCAAAAAAAGTAGATATATCCTCAGATTTTATTGGATCAAAGAAAAGTCAAGTTTTTTTTCTTTTTTTTATCAACAGGTTAAGATATTTTATTCAGGATAAATTACAACATGTGATAAAAACTGTTTGCGCTTTGGAAATAAAAATAGAAAAGTTTGAAAAATATTAAAATATTTTAAAACAAAACTTTATTCTCGTTCGAATGACTACGACGGACGATCTAAAATCTCCCACAATAATCTCTGTAGTTTAAAGGAGAAACCTATATGTACTTGAGAATAGAGACTGAATCTGATCAAGAAACGGCCAAAACGCGCGGTCCTACACCGTTTTGGTGGTGGCCACATCATCAGCAAAAAGCGACACGATCCAGTGATTAACGTTCACCACACGTGCAGAGAGATACATTGCAACAGTAAAGCAAATCCCTGAATTCCTCCAAACACACATTGCCATTTGCCACAGTTCTCTTTTATCTTTTGTTTTAACTGATTTCATCTCTTTTCCTGTTAAAATATTCGTTAGATACTGTTGATATTTTAAGTTGAAATAATGGAGAATTGATTTCACAAGAACACATTCAATTAGAGGAAGAGAGTGTTTACTTGTGGATTCGTCTTGACTAGTTTCTTATCCACTTTGAAAGCAGCAAATATAGACTCAGTGTGGTTGCTGCTTATCACAGTCTCGCTTGAATTGAAGCATGTTTTCGTTGAAGACATCTTTAGAATCTCGTATAAGGTTGTTCGTTGCCTCGAGCTCGTCTCCTTCTCCACTGCCGTCGCCTGTACTGTTGTTGATCTCTCTTGGGACTGTGAGGTGGTGAACTTTGCCGGAGCTCTTCTTGGTCGGCTTTTTTCTTGAATAATCTGCAAATGTTTATGAAGAAGACATTTATATATGTGTGAAGCAGAAATCTTTGTATGTTTTTGTAGAGAGAGCTTTACCGTCTCTGGAGCTGAAGGTTCCTCTGGCACTGAGTTCGAGATTTTGCTGTTGCTGTCATCACGTTCAAATATATAGCCACGTACCACGTTTGATCCGCGCTTGCGAGAACCTTCTGATATGGAACTCTTTGAAAGTCTACCCAGGAACGATGACTGCAAAAGAGGCATAAAGTAAAGTTGCAATTCCTTGTCCAGTTTTTAACAAGTCTTAGAGAGTGACCTTTTCATTGGTACATGGAAAGTAACCAAAGAAGGCTTACCTTGGATGCTGCAGGGTTATTGTTTATTCCCATGAGTGTCCTCTCTTTAAAAGCTGAAAACAGTTTAAACAAAATGGTTATAAGCAATAGATCCAACTGATTGCACACCAATGTGTATAAAGTCACAGATAGAAGGAGAAACTTGGGTGGTATCTTACAAGAAGGTTTTGCTTTCTTCTTGATCTCAGGCTCTTTGATGTGACGAAGAATTTCCTCTGAGTTTTCATCGCCAATAGATGATGAAGACTTGGCCTTTAGCTCCTGTTCCAGACAACAATGATCGAGATTCATGAGGCAGCACAAGTGAAACATAAAACAAGCTTTTCAATCTTTACTACATAGAGGTATGGTGGATCAAGTGATAAATTATGGTGCACACAGAACTACTGATCCAGGATCACCTACCATTTTCTTGTATAATAGCTGTTGTAGAAGCTTCTTTTCCATTTCCTCATCGTCAGATGACACATAAACGTCATCTTCATCTGTGAACATTAAAGGGATCATTTCCTTTAGTTTCTTCATGGTCATTCGCGTGGAATTTGCATGACTCGGATCTTCTTCTTCATCATCTTCATCTTCACTGCCTCCAGGTTTTTGCACTTCTTCATCATCACCCTCTTCAGCCCTCTCTTCACCATCGGCAACATCATCTTCATCTTCATCTTCGGATAATGATGTTTCGTCCTGCTGCAAACCACGTTTTAACTTCTGTAAGAGTTTCTCTGTCGCTGCAGCATCTTGTTGCTCAAGCCACTTCTGATGCAGTTCATTACGTCTATCTTTATCAGTTGGATCTTCCTTAAATTGACTGACAATCATATCCCTGAGATCATCATCTTCTTCATCCTCGTCTTCATCCTCATCATCGAACCGGAGTAAATCATTGTCGCTGTCATCTTCCTCTTCAGCATCCTCATCAATAAATTTTCTAACAGGGTCGCCAGGAGAATCTTGGGTCTCAGTATCAAAAGTTTCCTTATTGTACTCTGTATCTTCAGAACTACAGCATAAAAAGCAAATCTAAGAATACAATACATAACTGAAATCTACAAAAACAAATGGCTTTGCTGATTATGTAACAAAACACAAGCGATTCATGTACTAAAATATTATGAACATGTGAAGACTGCGTTATGTGAAGCTTTCCAGTATTAGATAGACGAGACTGATTAACTTCCGCATGTAAACAAATCATGTAAAGATAGACTCACTTGTCAGGCGCAGGAGGTGGGTTCAATTTGAGGTTCATAGCAACTATCGATGGTGTCATTACTTCTTCCAAAGATCTGCTTGACGTCTTCTCTAGAAGTTCATCTCCAGAGTTAGTCGTTTGGGAAAGCAAGGATGGATCCTAAAGAAAAACTGAGAGAGTCAGCTTTAAATCTGATTTTGCATACTAACTTTTGAACCACTGCATAAACTTAGCATTTGTAACTTGGAAACGAAACGAGGTGCTCACATTATATTTATGCAGGTAGAGTTAACAGAATATAATGATGTTGCAGGTATAATATAGCTACAGTTTAAATCCGCTAATGTTTGAACATAACACTACAGTTTAAAACTTTTAGTAAGGACCTCAAAAACCAAAATCAAATCAACAAAACAGAAAACTTCCTATTTGTGCAAGGGATCTAAACTCTAAAGTGTCTACACATGAGTTGGCTTGCCTGATGAGTAGGATTGCTTTCAGCTATTTTGTTAGAGGGACAGTCTGAGTTCCCTGATGGACCTGCAGACTTCTCCAAGCAATGCTCTCCTCCAGGGCTTCGCTTGCTTTTGGTTTTCAAATCCATATCTTCATTCTTCTCTTCAGGTACAACTTCCTCAAAATTATTCCCATTCTCATCCTCGTCATATATGTCAACAGATTTGGATTTCTTCCTGCTAAGGAATCTGCCAACAGCATAATTGATAACACAGAAACACGGTTACTGAGAAAAGAGATTAAGCTGAGGGAGAGTAGTTAGAGAAAATATCAAAACTCACTGTTTTGAAATCTCCTCTTTTCTTCGTCGAATTTTCTCCAAGACAGACGAAATAGGCTTTCTCACAAGAGGGGCAGGTACAAAAGCAGCATCTCTAGTTTCTATCATGAACATAAAAACACAAATCAACAATAAGCTAAATCCAATTGTCACATGAAAAATTTAGTTGCTTTGAAAAAGTTAAGTACCTCGCAAGAGTCTCTGGTTTTCTGCACGAAGCTGATCGAGATATTCTCTTCTTTCCTACAGACGGAAGAATAACAGTCAGACCAAGCTAACAAAAACAATCGCAAATTTAAACTTAAGATGAAGCTAATAAGAAACAAAGAGTCTACCTTTTTAGTCATGTTCATGGAAGCAGAAGAGATTGGCAGCTCATCAAAATCGTCACTTTTCTTCTTCCTCTTCTTATCTCTCTTAGTCTCCTTTCCTTCGCTATCACTAGTCTCGAGAACTCTTCGCTTCTTTCCAGCTTCCTTCGTTTCCGAACCTCCAATTTCTTCTCCTGATTCGTCTTCATCTTTGTCATTCAATTCCTCAAGTGCTGAATCAAATTCAGGCACACTAACTGGCTGCTCTTTCTCAGCTTCCGTCGTTTCCGAAACTCTAATTTCTTCTCCTGATTCTAAATCACAAATTTGGTCTTCATCTTTCTCATTCAATTCCTCAAGTGCGGAATCAAACTCAGGCACACTAAATGACTGCTTCTCTCCAGCTCCCGTCGCTTCCGAAACCCTAATTTCATCTATTGTTTCCAAATCAGAGATTTCGCCTTCTTCACTTTTCTCGCCCAGATCTTCAATTGTGGGATTAAACTCAGGCACGGAATCAAAATCAAGAACCTTCCTCGCAGTAACTTCATCCTCCACACCCAAACCCTCGAGATCAGATTGCATCCCGTCTTCTTCCTCAAACCCATCGAAACCCTTCGCAGATTCAAATCCAGGATTCTCCAGATCGTCACCGTCGGCTATTTCGGAGTCGAGGGCTTTAGATCCAGGAGGACATAACTCGGAGATCGATTTAGCTTTCTTCAATCGTCTAAGCATCCTGTTTGAAACTGGGACACTCGATTCTCCGATAGGAGAAAGCTGCTCGTCGCTAATCATCTCCGATTGTAATCTCCGGTCAAAATGAGAGGGAGACTTACGGTGTCCGATGGATCTATTCGTTTGGAAGAATGGAAAATCAGAACGAAAAGGGTGAAAATGAATATTGCTTGAAGATTTAGGCGCCAAATAATTCGAAATTTGGCGCCTCTATTGTTTGTTAACAAAAACAAAAAAAGGTGAGCTTTTCTCTGCCCATGGTGCGAATTGATAAATGGGTAATCTACATGAAGTAAACCAATAATTAATCATTTCAAGTTTCTTATCAATTCGTTTTTTATTTTACGAATTTTTAATTTAAATTGGTTTAATAATTTAAGTTTTCAAAGGTTCTTGTATGTCACGAAGTTACATTACCATGTAAAATGCTGAGTTATCTATTTCATAGCATCGTCTGATCCCTAATATTTTACTTACCACATGACTATTAAAAAGTTGTGATATTATTCTATTCGTCTACCACATTGTTATTAATAAAATAAGATAAAAATTAAACTATAAATGATGATTAATATGTAGTAGTATATGACTATATGCTATTACGATAAAAAGTTGGGCAGATGATTTTAGGATACATAATTTTGTTCTACAACAGAGGAATACACAACAGATGTTCAATTTACATTACATTTATAATGGACTACATAGTAACTCATGGTATCACGATTAACCGTTTTACCTGAGATAGGACATGTGTAACAATTGCATCTGTTAAAAAGGATAAGTGCATTCGAATTCTATTCTCAAACTCATACATGACATTAAATCATTAAACTTTCATCAATAAATAACCCAATGTGATTTCGCAACAAAAAAAAAAAATTATGATATAAGATCAATTCTTTCATATTTCACTAAACCAAACAGTATTGCAAATGCAATACAATAACATAACCAACGCACACTACTAGATTTTATATGTCTTAGTTTCAAGGACATTCAAATAATTCATGTTGTACTAACTAGGGAAAAGAAAAAGCAAATAATAATTTGGAATCACAACTAGAGTTAGTTGCATATTAAAAAAATGACTCGGTATACAATTGGTCTCCTGCCTAACCACTCCATTGTATATATTAGATCTGATTCCTCTATCACTACTATAAGTCTTCCACGTATGTAATGTAGTACACGACCACAATATAACGTATCCAAATATTCGTTTGCAAATTAGTAATGCATATATTGTCAACGTTTATGGATATATATATATATCTAAGTGTAAATTCGTTCATATGTCACATCAGTATAAGGTTACATGTATATAAATATTAGATGGATCCTCCGGAAATCGTGTTCTCACGATAGCTACGAGCAAGGAGCACCCTATAATAAAAGCCGGCCAACGGAAATTAGAAAAAAAAAATCAAGAATAGTTTTTTTTTCCCGCAGTTAATCCTCATGATCCTCTAAAAATCTATCGATCTCTCTCCCGTAATAAAGTTTCGGAGAAAGAGGAAAACCCTAAGCCCCTCTTTCTCTTGGATCATCCAGAAAAAAAAATTAAACGAAAAATTTAGAATATTATAAATGAAAATGAGGAAGCTTTGTCCAAATCTAGACAGAGAAGACGGGTTAGAGACGGTGTTAGAGGTTCCAGTGCCGGAAGAAATGTTTACGAAGATGGGCAGCAACGCGACGGGGCGGTGGAGGAATATGCACGCTCTCATGAAGGCACACACCGTCGTGACCGCCGTCGCAGCTGATGTCAAAATGCCGGCGTCGTCGTCATCGATGAGTAACGTTAATATGCATTTGCAGTCAAAATCAGACAACGAGTTTGTGGCGTTGTTGAAGATCGTGGGAAGTCCTCTTATTCCTTTTCACGTTCCTATCGAGTTTTGTCTCTCCCGACCCATCAATGACACTTCCATCGTACGTATCATATACAATTTTATCTAATTTGTTTAGGTTAATGATTCTTGATCACCTTAGTTTAGGTTAGGAATCGATTCTTCCAATTACAGTTTTTATCATTATAGTTAGTTCCTTTGAAGGTTTCAAGAGTAAAAAAAAATTTGCGAAATCCTTCCGTAAACCAAGATTATGAAATCCTAGGTTATAAAAAAGAGAAAATGTAAATGTGTAGCCAGTTTTTTTTTAAGTATAAAGAATAATGATTACGTGAAATGGTGATAGTAATGGTGTATTTGTAGGAGGCGTCGACGGCTAAGTACATAGTGCAGCAGTACGTGGCTGCGTGTGGAGGTCCAGCGGCTTTGAACGCGGTTAAGAGCATGTACGCGGTGGGGCAGGTGAGGATGCAAGGCTCCGAGATGGTTGCTGGAGAGGACGAAGGGACCACTGCGCCGGTGAGACTTGGAAAAGAAAGTTTCGAGGTTGGAGGTTTTGTATTATGGCAGAAGAATCCAAGCCTTTGGTTCTTGGAGCTGGTGGTTTCCGGTTTCAAGATTAGCGCCGGTAGTGACGGCAAAGTGGCTTGGAACCAATCTTCCGCTCAACCTTCTCAAGCGCACCGTGGCCCTCCTCGTCCTCTCCGCCGCTTTTTCCAGGTTCCCATATCATACCTTAGTGCATTAATTATGTATATAATCGTGTTATTACATAATAATATCGACCTTTTTATATACGATGAAATTAAAACTAAGAACAACGAAAGTTGTTATGATCAATAAAAAAAAACAACGAAAGTTGTGCGTAGACTATTGTTTTTTTCAAATCTCTAAATCATATCCCAAAGTTGAAAATGGCAATATGCGTAACGCCGTAAGCTTTTTTCTTTTTTTAATTTGTAAAAAGTAAAATTAAAGATTGATTTTTTGACACTTGTCACATGTTAAATGACGTGGCAGGGACTAGACCCGAGATGCACGGCGAGTCTATTCCTAGACGCCGTTTGCATAGCCGAACAAACCGTTAACGGTGAAGACTGTTTCGTGTTAAAGCTAGAGACGCCGTCAGATATTCTCAAGGCGCAATGCTCGGCGAACACGGAAGTGATTCACCATACAGTGTGGGGTTACTTCAGCCAAAGAACGGGACTTCTCGTAAAGTTCGGTGACACAAAACTCGTGAGAGTCAAATCAGGTAGAGGCAAAAGCGACGGTGTTTTCTGGGAGACAAGCATGGAGTCAATCATTGATGATTATATGTTCGTTGACTCAGTCAACATAGCTCACGGTGGTCAAACCGTGACCACGTTGTATCGATACGGTGGAGCTGTTAACCATCGGAGACGAATTGAGGAGAAATGGCGCATCGAGGAGGTTGATTTTAATATTTGTGGTTTGTGTTTGGAGAGCTTCTTGCCACCGTCGGATATTAACAAGGATCATTAGGTACGGTGGAGATCGTTAGTAGATGTGTTTTTTTTTGTTTGGGGTATGTTAAATAGGTTTCATTAATGAGCAAAAATATACACCTGAGATTTGGGACAAAAAAGGAGTAAATATGTAAATTTTGACGAGGGTGTAAATGAATATATCTTCATAAAATCTTTTTTTTTTTTTGGTTATTGGCACATTATTCTGAATTTATGAGTTTCATTTCTAAACAGTTAACACCCACCCAATGCCACAGTGGTCAGACTCAACCACACTGTCCAATTCGATGATATTTTTTTGGGCTTTTTAATTATCCCAATGGACCATACAGAAAATGGGCCAAGTCTTTTATTACATATCCCACTAAAATAATTTCGTGAACCCAATAAAAGCGAAAACCCTAAATTGCGAAAACAAAAACATCTCCGCTATATAAATACTCATAAATCCCAATTCTTAAAAGAGGAACAACAGATCTATCTCTGCGCATTATTCGTTTGCATCGTTTTTATTATATCGTGTTATAGTTTTAAGTATTGATCGATTCTCGTATGGTTTTATATATTTGTTTGAATTCTCGATTTAGCGGAATTTTGAAAGCATCTGTGTTTTACCCACTCCTTTAACCTCGAGTAAAATCACAAGTGTGTTAAAGGAGTTAGAACGGGTGCAGATAGTGAAAAGGTTATCTTACCAACCCATTGCTATTTCCTTTGCATTGGCGTCAAATGAATCGACCTATATTATATAATTTCTTTGATTTTAATTTTAGTTTTTTTTTCTTTCTGAAAAGATTTTGATGGCAAATGAAGAATTGATTAATTTATGCTTAACACAGATTGAACAGTGTTGACAAACAATCTCCGCTTATTATCTGATGCCTGAATTAAGTTGTTTTTTTAGAAATCGTAATTTCAATTGATTTTGTTTTCTGGGTTTTTGATTGTCGAATTATACAATGATGAGATATTAGCAGACGGGCGGTCTGAATTGATGCCGTGTAGATTGTCTGCCATCGCTACTACTTGTAGCTTCTCTGAGTACTTTGATTTATGATTTTGTTTTATATGTATACCAATTGGATATTGCGATGATGATGTTGCTTCTTAATATGTCTGGACTTATGAGATCATACCATCATTGAAATGAATTTGCAACCTTTCTGAGCTTCCTATCAATATTTTTCATCAAAACTATTTCATCTCTTTAAATTTTTTAACAAATATGAATTGAGTTTTAATCAAAATTAATATCTTTATTAACATGATCAAGATACAGTAGTAAATCAACTCTATAATTAACTCCGTTTTCTGTTTGAAATTTTGATGTATTTGTTAAACTAAATTGGACACGAAATTCCAGAATTTTGAAAGCTTGGAATTGCTCCGTCTGCTAAATAGAGAATTAAGAATTGATTAAGGACTCAATATTTTTTTTAAACATGTAGTAGATAGACTTAATGAGAAGAGTATGAAAGGGTCTCGTTAAAATTCAAACCCAAAATCGCAGATTTTTTAATTTAGATTTGTGATTATTTTAATTAAATGGGAAGGGTATATATTATTAGGTAGGGCCCCTACCGTAGGGGCAAACTTTTATTCTGGAGAAAAACTCTTAGCAAGTATAGTTAGAGCATGATTATTGGGGTTTCTTAAGAACACTATTACAACATTAAAAATATTAAAAATTTAGTTAATGTTCTTAACTATTCATTGATGGGGTTACTAAATCTCTTATTTAAGAACTTCAACTACAAGGTTCTTGCACTATTCAACATCATTTATTAATTAAAATTTTTGTTTTGTTTTAAGAACCTCATGTTAACAAACCCTCAATAATCATGCTCTTATATATAATGAAAACAAGAGAAATAAATAGAAAAGGGGGAAAACGGAAATTACGAGTCACTTGGTGGACCAGGTATCGAAATCGAAGATCTCGGAGGACAATCTTAGAGGCGTTAAAAAGGTGAAAGCCGCGACGATTATGGCGACCGAGGAAGAGAGCTTGAGATATATCTCAGCTGGGTCATTGGTGAGAGCGTCGACCTTGTCGGCGAAGAAGATGGCCGATGAGTACAAATGCTTACTGACGCAGTCTCAAACCACGCCACGGATCTTCTTAATTTTACCGCCACTCGATTCTTCCAGAAGTATCCAGAAACAGCAAGGTCTGAAGCAAATATCGTAACGAAACAAAAATGGAGGAAATTATCGTGAAATAAATCAAATGGGTGAGTTATATATATATATATATTTTGTCGCTAAAGCGGTTAGTAGCAACACATGCTTCCTAAAATCACCCTTAAATAAAAGTTTGGTGTTAATTTTGCAGTCGCTAACGACACTGAAAAGAACATGATTGTGAAATGTGGATTCTATTTAACGGCGATTTTAGGAAGCGCTTTGCTACTTGCTAGTTAATGACATTTAAACGTGGGTCCTCACTTCTCAAGCAAGGAGTGCAACATTAATTTACATAAAAATTTAGCGGATGATTAGTAATTTTATTACATTCGTTTCATTATAACAATGTGGGATGAAACTAATAACAAAATTTGAAATTTGATGTTTGATCGTAGATGTGATTTGGAATTAATTTACGTCTGATTGATTGATTGATTGATTTTACTAAGGTTAATTTTGTTTGTTTTAGATTGAAAGAATGATGAAGAACAAGGAAGCGGCTCCGGAGTACATGAAATCTGAAACAATGGTGTTTTGGGACATGAACAGGTGTCCGATTCCCGAAGGCTATGTTCCTTGTCGGGTTGGTCCGAGAATAGACTCGGTGTTGATGAGTTTAGGCTACTCTGGTCCTCTCACGATCGCTGCCATTGGCGACCTGTACGACACTCCTCATGAAGTCCTGCGAGCGCTCTCTTCCTCTGGAGTACTTGTGAAAGAAGTTTGCGGTAAAATCTTCTTATCTACAAAAATTAGGGTTTTATTATCTATTACAATTTCTTAGTTTTAAGTAAAATCCTGTCATCTCTCAGGTCTCATGAGCGTTTTGGGGGAAATTTTAAAGTGGAAAAGAAACCATCCGCCTCCGGCTACAGTAATGCTCATATCCGATTCCCATGGTGTTAGCACCTTCACTTGCCCTCTACGCCGGCTACAGGCGAAGGGATACAACATCCTTATGGCATATCCACATACTCTGCCTCGTCAACCTCAAGGCCTGGACATTTCTGCTGAGTGGCTCTGGGAACCCTTTCTGACTGATGCAATGGATTCACCGGAGACAAGAAGACCAGAGAAGAAGTGCAGTGTAGAAGTCGCATTTACATGTAACTCATGCAAATGCCATTTTGTTTGTCAAAGCTTTGAAATGTTCACGGATCATCTCATGAGTAAAGAACATACAGTCAAAGTAAGTATCCTTTTTGCCTTCCTCATCATTACATTTCTCATTCCACATTTATCTAATTTGTTATATTTTTTTCAATTAAGACCATGAAGCGTCATCCTCGAAAAAAGGTGACACCATTCACGAACAAGGCCTTTGTTCCTAGCCGTAGTCCTCCTCCCGTCATATGGGATACTGCTGGTCCTCGAAAGATAGGCAAGTTTCAATTTCTCATTAAATCTTATTTCTCACGAACAGATTATGAAAATAGAAAGCATTGATTTTTGTTTAACTGTCTTCTGACTTTGGTTGATACTATAAAAACTGTGTAGAATCTCTTGAAAAATTCGAGAAGAGGATGCGTGAAGAAGGAAGGCATTCGCTCCCAATGGTTACTCCTACTCCCCTAAAGATTCCCCATAAGATTTATCATGAAGGCAAGTTTTAATTTTCTCATTAATCAGATTCCTACATTGGGCAAAATTAATTCTTATTTCTTGCGTTTAATTATGAAAATAGAAAGCATTGATATTTTTGTCTTCTGACTTTGGTTGATGCTGTAAAAACTTTGTAGAAATTCTTAAAGAATTCGAGAACATGGTGCGTGAGCCGCCTTCTCGCAGTGAGCAGGCAAGTTTTTAATTTCTCATTAAACAGATTCCTACATTGTACAAAATTAAATCTTATTTCTCGGGAACAGTTGCGTTTAATTATGAAAATTAGAAAGCATTGATTTTTTATTATTTTTTTAACTGTTTTCAACCATAAAAACTTTGTAGACTTTAGAATCTCTTGAAGAAAGCACCTACTTTGTATCTACTAGAGAAGGACGTTAATAAGAAGAGTTGGCCCAGTTTGCTGGGTGTGTGTTTTTTTTTTTACCTTTAATGACCTGGTCTGCTATTAAGACTATCGGAGATGCCTCTGTGATACCTTCTGATTGACTAGCACATTGGTCAGGATCCTCATCATCGATGACGACAACATCAGGAAGTGAGAGACTTGGCAGTTCATTTAAATCAAATCCCTTGGGTGAGTTTTATTTGTTGATCAGGACTATAAATGGTGGGTGTTTGCTCACAGAAAGCCCAGTTCTTCCAATCAATGGTCCGATAACCATCCTAAGAAGAAAGTTTTTACTATTCAGATTGCATTCTTATTAAAAATGATCAAAGAAGTTATCCTACCTCAAACCTCTCAAATACAAGAATCGGACCAATGGTGACGATTTTATCCCTTCCTTGACCCTTAAGACTGACCATTCTCTGCTGCAGTTGCTTCTTGATTTCTTTTACCTCCTTTCCAAGACGAGAAAAACGGATGTATTTGCTGTCCAGTAGACATCCGCGAAAAATGAAAAATAACGAACAAACCTTCTTGGAAGCTCCGTTATTGGGAAGTCTTCTCAGCATCGGAAATCCGATCTGCATTAACCTCAATTACAACATCCTCCGACTGATGTGGGAACAACGTTGACTGAACCAACTTCCGACGAACATTCCGCCGTGGAGTCTGATCCAATTCGATCACCGTCGCAATCCCGTCTTTCTCACCTGATTTGTCCATCGGGACAAATTGGAGAAATCAGAGTTTCCGGTAGAAATTTAGGGTTTATGTGTGAATTTGGTAGATTAAAATTACAGAGTTTAAAGGTTAAAAACGACAACGTCCGTTGCTTTTGATGAAAGATTGATTTATAGTTAGGGAGAAAATTTGGAGGGAAGAAGATTCTTTTTTTCTTAAAAAGGAAAGTGGGCTGTGCGGTGGGCCTGAATTTAGGGATTTAATTTACCTTATTACCCTTAAACCATTAACATATTACAGTGGTAGGTAAGTAACTTACCGTAAGTTACACTATCATTTTATTTTGAAAATAGATCATAATTTTTCTTACGATATGCATGATAAATTATATTTTGAACAATAATTCGTAGTTACATTGACTTCGATTTATCCTTGTTGACTCTTAAACCGGGGAATTATTCTATGTTATACTTTAAACCGGTGGGTCAACCGTTAAATTGAACGGAGATACGAAGAGGGGCAAACCGTCAATAGCGAAAATATGTTATCTCCTACCGTTATCTTTTGTCTGCAACTCCGTTAGCTGTCTTTCAAAAAAGTTTAAGGCCTCTTTATTTGTTTAGTTGTCATTTCCATTTAGCTAGATCATTCAAATATTTCATCTCTCTAATCCATTTAGATGATATTTATTTTATTTTGGATTATTCATTTGGATTATCCATTTGAATGAACATTTGTTTCTTTGCATAGTTCATGTAAATTTTTATTTCCATCTAAATGATTTTAATAAGAAAATGACTAAAATGCCCATTATTTAATTTAATTATATTTAAATCTTAAACATATTTTAAAAAATAATATTAAAATCATAAATATATTAATATATTAAAAAATAAAATAGTCTTAAAACCAAGATTTTTTTGAAAATACTAAAATTATATTTTTCCGTAAAAAAAGTTTAATCATGAAATCACACTTTTTGACTTAGAATCGTAAAATGACGTTTTCCGCAAAAACTGTGAAATCGCAATTTGACAGAAAATAGAAAAATGATGTTTTCCCGCCAAAACTGTAAACCCACAATTTCGACAGAAAATCACTAAAATCACTATTTCCCGCCAAAATATGAAACCACAATTTCGACGAAAAATTATGTTTTTCCGCCAAAACCGTAAAACCGTAATTTCGACGAAAAATTGCAAAATTACATTTTCTGCAAAAACATGAAATTGCACACTGTCGTTTTCTCGCCAAAACTGTAAAATCACAATTTCGACGAAAATGATGTTTTTCCGCCAAAACCATAATTTCAACGAAAATGATGTTTTCCGCCAAAACCGTATTTTCGAAAAAAAATCGCAATATAACGTTTTCCGCCAAAAATGTGAAATTACAATATAACATTTTTCCACCAAAACCGTAAAATCGCAATTTCGACTAAAATAACGTTTTTCCGCCAAAACCGTATAACCGTAATTTCAACGGAAAATCACAAAATAATGGTTTCCGCCAAAAAAGTGAAATTGCACATTGTCGTTTTTTCCGCCAAAACCGTGAAATCACAATTTCGACAAAAAATGACGTTTTCCCGCCAAAACCGTAAAACCGTAATTTCGACGAAATATCGCAAAATGACGGTTTTTGCCAAAAACTTAAAAGTGCACACTGTCATTTTCTGGCCAAAATTTTAATTTTGACGAAAATGACGTTTTCCCGCCAAAACAGTAAAACTGTAATTTCGACGAAAAATCACAAAATAACATTTTTCGCCAAAAACGTGAAATTACAAAATGGTATTTTCCCGCCAAAACCGTGAAATCGTAATTTCGACAAAAATAATGTTTTCCCGCCAAAACCGTGAAACTGTAATTTCGACGAAAATTTACAAAATAAGGTTTTTCGTCATAAACATGAAATTACAAAATTGTGTTTTTCCGTCAAAACCGTGAAATCGTAATTTCGACAAAAATGACGTTTTCCCACCAAAACTGTAAAACCGTAATTTCGACGAAAAATCTAATTTTATAAATTATTATTGATACAAATATTTTATAAATTATTGTTGATATAAACATTTTTATTACAAACTAAACCAATAAGAGAAAATAGTTAATTGTACATTTGTCATTTGTTTTTTTGGATGAATCATCTCCATCCAAATGATTCAATTTGGATCATCTAGATGATTATAAAAATTTAGCCTAAATTTTAAAAATCATTCAGATGGTTCATTCGAATCATCTATTTGAATGAATATGTTTTAGTGCTAAACAAACATCAATTCTCTTCTCCATTCAAATGGATCATTTGAATGAGTAAACAAACAGGGCATAAACCTTTCCTCTCTCTCTCTTTCAAAGAGGAAGAAGATAGATTTCGGATTCTTCCAAACCCCAAAAAGCACCTGAAATCTCATTACGATATATCTCTTCCTGATCATTTTACCCTCCTCTGATTCTGGCATTTTCCACAGAGTGTGTGAAACCCTACAAATTTTGAAATTTGTAAAAACCCTAGAAGATTTTGAATTCGTAAAACCCTCCCTTGTTGGTGAGAGGAACTAAAAACCCACTAATCGGAATGAAGAACCGAGAAAAACCCTTGATTCTGTTTCTAATTTTAGCTTCGAGCTTAGCATCAACAGCGACTGCAAAATCAACAATAGAGCCTTGCTCCAGTAAAGACACTTGTAACTCATTACTCGGCTACACTCTCTATATTGACCTCAAAGTCACAGACGTCGCTTCTCTCTTCCAAGTAGACCCAATCTCAATACTCCTTTCTAACTCCATCGATATCTCTTACCCAGACGTCGAGAACCATGTCCTTCCCGAGAAGCTCTTCCTCAAAATCCCAATCACTTGTTCCTGCGTCGACGGAATCAGAAAATCTCTCTCCACTCATTACAAGACTCGTACTTCCGACACACTAGGATCGATCGCTGACTCTGTTTACGGTGGTTTAGTCTCTCCGAGCAGATTCAGGTCGCGAATTCGGACCTTGATCTGTCTAATCTCGATGTTGCTACAAAGCTTGTGATTCCTTTGCCTTGCACTTGCTTCAATGGTACTGATGATTCTCTCCCAGCACTTTATTTATCTTACGTTGTGAGACGAATCGATACAATGGCTGGAATTGCAAAGAGATGTCAATACCATGGGAGCTCCTGATATCCTCGCTGTGCCATTGCTAGGTATTGAGTTATAAGAGGTCTAAAGTTTCAATCTTTTAGTAGAAATCTGCCAATTAAGAATGTTTTGTGTATTTTTTATCAAACCCTCACAGCTTTTAGTTCAAATTTTCCAAAATACGCTACGGATTACGGATTGATCATTCCAAATGGAAGCTGTGCTCTCACTGCAGGTCACTGTGTACAATGTAGCTGTGTACTCGGAAGCCGCAGGTATGATTATTAAACCGATTTGAGTTTTGTTAAATCGATTTTAGCTACATCAAACTGATCTTTTTACATTGGTGTGATGTAGTATGTATTGTGAGCCTGCTGCTTTAGCAGTCTCTTGTTCAAGTATGTGATGTAGAAACAGCAACTACATGCTTGGAAACATCACTTCGCAGCAGAGTAGCTCCGGTTGTAAACTTACTACTTGTAGTTACAATGGTTTTGCTAGCGGCACTATCTTGACAACGTAACGAGTCTTTTCTTATCTCATGTCTCTTGCTTATGAGTTTAAACAACTTATTTAACCGATCTCTCGGATTGTTTTTCAGGTTATCTATGTCTCTTCAACCACGATGTCCTGGTAAGTATAATGTCTCAAGCTTATAAGAGTAAATCATGGTCTTTAACTGAAATGCAATTGGCAAAACAATTATGCAGGACCGGAACAATTAGCGCCACTTATATCTCCGCCTGATTCTGTTCCAAAGGAGCTAGTGTATGTACCTTCACCAGAGTTTGATGATGTTGTTGGTGGAGGATCTATAGCTGCAGTACCTGCGGCTTCACCAAGACGAGGAGGACCTACGGTTGCTTCAAGCAGTTCAATCCCGGGCAATCCAGCTAATGGTCCAGCTGGGAGTATTTCTATGGCTCCTTGCCTATTGAGCTATTACTCATTCGTTGCGTTTCTTAGCTCTATTGCTTCTTGCTTTTTTGTTTTCTTAGTTTGAATGCTGCAAGACAATCATCTCATTATTGGTTTTTTTGAGTTTTTTTCTTTCTTTTTAACCTATGAACATGACTTTGGTTAGTGATTGTTACATTTGTATTGATGGAAAGCCTTGCCGGTTGGCGGTTTATTCCGGTTTAAACTTTGTCCCGTTGACAATTTTGCAAGTAATGATCTTATCACAGATGACGCCTATAAATGTAGAAATCCAAGACGCCTATATGCTATATCCAATTCTTTCTTAATCACTGTGTATGTGCATAATCAATCGCTATTGTAAAATCAATTGATTTTCGGTGAATAGTGAAAAATATTGAGACTTTAACTGAAACGGTCATTTCATGCCTAGACTATGGTCTTCCTCTTCCCTCATGATCGTACATGGAGTAGTGAAATGTGCATTTTAAAATTGTCCCGTTGACAATTTTTGCAAGTGTAGATATAAATGTCGAAATCCAAGACGCCTATATCCAATTCTGAATCAATCGCTATTGTAATTGCTTATATGATTTAAAAATCAATCAACGGTCATTTCATTCCTAACTATGGTCTTCACTCATGATGCGTATATGGACTAATGAAATGTGCTTATTCATATCCATGAGACTTTTCAGCTAATTCCTATATTAACTAGCCTAAACCTACGTTAATAAAGATGAACTAGTACATTTATTTATTTTTGGTTCGTTATCGAGACAAACAAATTCTTAATACTTAAAACGATATTGTATAATTCAATCAGAACAAAAGAAATATTGAAACAAATTAATACTCCATGCCATCATGATGAACCCCAGTCATCTTTACTTTCCTAGAAATTTCTCCACAAACACATATTTAATTTCAAATAAATCAGAAATCTTGATTCTGCACATTAAATTATTTGCATCTAGCTAACCCTACAATATGATGAATCATTTAATATGCATTTTCAACCTATAAACGCTTAAATTTTGCACCTTCTTCGAAATTTCTCACACCGAAGCCGTACCATCGTACCAGTTTCTTATCCATGATAAGATAAATACACATATCTGTCTATTCAAAATATATATATTCAGAGCCTCAGAAGTAACTCGGGATATTGTAAGATAATAATGGTAAGGTCATCTCTTTGTTCGGTTGTTGGGAAAGTACGGAGGTGTACAGTGCCAGTGAAGCCGTCCAGTATGGGAAACCGCTTCACCAAGATTAAATAAAAAAATTGTAACTTGGATAGGTCTTAATTTTATACGTTCTAGTTCTAGTTCTACTCCATTTGTTGTATATATGATTTTTAGAAAATTGTTTTGTTTCATTCTATACAATATTTTGCTTCATGGTTGCTGGTCTTGTGTGTGTATAATTCAATATAATATCTTTGTTTTGTTTTTGGTAAAGACAATATACTATATTTGTATAACAGATTAATCAGTAATTACCAATGCGTAATGTTTTGTACCGGTGAAATTTTTTTTTTTTTATATAAGATTTTTAATACCGGTGAAATAGTTGCAAACCGCAAACAAGAATGAATAATGCATATAGATATGAAAATGGTAAACTAAAACTTCATTGCCATACACGAGAGATGCTTTCTTTTCTTCATGCAAAAAAAGGAACATTTTTGGCTGGAAAGCTGACAAAAATGGCGTCTGTTTGACCTTTAAGGGTTTGCTTAGGACCAAAGTGTGAAATGTCTAAGTGAAGACAAGTCTCATAAGCTCTTAAGGCTTTATGAGAAAATCAAGGCTGTCCCCAAAAAGAACATGCCATCTCTCAACTCTTCGATCATGTGCTCTTGCGTGTCTTAAAGTCATATATATAAGGTTTATATTGGCTGATACAAATCATAAATGGTTTACATAATTACATGCAATGATTAAATTATTGGCTGTGCGTATACGACATATATTAAATTATATGTCGTGAGACTCAAAATAGTAGTATCTCAATAATTTCAATAAATGCTTTTTACTCATAGCTATAGGGCAATGTTTAATGCGAATTGATTTTTATTTATAGGGCACAGTACAATTTCGGTTTATAGAGCTTGAAAATTGGACCGACTGTTTTTCCTTGGAGGAATTTTGCATATTGAGTGGTTAGAGAGTAGAGACTTCAAAATTTGAATGTCCAAACATTTTAGTCAAACTGTTGATGTAAGCAAATTTACTATGACATCAATTACTTCCTCTAGAGTACCCATTATTCGATTTTCCAAAATACGATTATTATATTTTCCAAATTATGGATCAGCTAACCCAAATAAACAAAGGAATAAAGATTGAGGCTAGGTATGGTTCATTTTATCTTAAGCATAGATAGGTAGGGATTAATTAGTCTAAGTCTTAACTCTCAACGATTAGACAATCCATTTTTAACAACACTAGGTTTTTACCCACACTACGCGAAAATCTATTTTTATTAATTTATCTAATATTTTTTATTTAATTTTATATGTTACTAGAGTATTGTGTAATATTTTATTTTGGTTTATTTTAATTATATATATATATATATATATATTTTAATAATTGTAGAAAAATAAATTTAATATAAAATGAGGATTTAAAGAATAATTTTGTTTAAAGCATATTGAAATATGCTCTATCATTTTTAATATAGAGTTAGGATTGATGTCTTTGTAATGTTTGCATATGTAATTTTGATAAAATGTTATCTACCTTTATGATTTAAAATATGTCTTGCAGTTGATTTCCACTTGATTGCATTATAAATTTAGGATCAGCAACCACCATTTGACCATCATCTTCATAGGCAAAATTTGTTCCACTTATGGATGCATTTTCATGTCCAACACTAAGCAACCATGCTGTAAAATTTTTTTATGAATCTTTCGGTCTTATATTTTGTTTTAGAGCGAAAACTTTACAAAAATCCTACAAGTATGATTGTATTATTGAAATCTCCACATCGTCACCATTGTTACAAAACTCTACATTATTTTTGCATGTGTAATTGATTTTCGCGACTCATTTGCTTTCTCGATGAGATTTATATGTTTCCCAAAATAGAAATGAAGACTAATCTGAGAATTTCATCTCCAAAAACTCAAATATATGAAAACCTACTCAGGTGAGCATATTAGATAGTTTAGAATAAAAAACTCAAAAATAGCAAGAATATTAAAAATCATTATGTTAGGATACAACTGCTCTTCTTTTACCTATCCTAGAGATGGAAATAATTAATAAATAAATGGTTACAACATATGATACCAGTAAAATCTCTTTTGAATGATGTTGGATAGTCGTTGAATTCATGTATTTCTATGTTAAAGTGTGTAAAAGGTAAAATAAGTATTTTTTAAGATTTTCGAACTATTGAACTATTTTTTTCAAGTTGGTGGAAAACCCAATAAGGTAATGAAATATCATGGAAGATTTTGCATATGTTAATGTAATTTAAGGATCAATAAATTTGTACTTCTCTTTCGATCAAAAACATTTCTATGTCTAGCTCTTTCTAACAATTAAGGTATTGTTTCAAGTATCCATGCATTTTTCAACAGTAAATGTGGTAACATTATATAAAAAATATAGTTATACAAATTTATGTACAACACCAATTCAATTTTTTGTTTACAATATTATTAAAAAAACCAGTAATACACCAAAATTTTTCAACATTTTGATATTCTCAATTAAATTGTTCTCTCCACAATATTTTGCCGTCTCATAGTGAATATATATTACCTAAAGGAATAAGAGTTTGGATAGATTTATTATAAATGCAATGAGAGTTTTTATGGCCAAAACAAATTTAAAAGGCAGGATGAAAATAAGAAAAACAACATATAATTAAGTTTGGATCTATGAGTAGGTGAACTATCTAGACAGAAGCCCATGATAGCCTTTATGGTACCATTGAGAAAGAAGTGTAGCATGAATATTCTTATCTATCTAATGGAACAGAGCTTTCAGAGAGATATAGATGCTATTATGTAAGATTGTTGATTGCAAGGCCAATCACTTGAGCGTTGGAGAAGCATGACCAGATCAAGATGAGAACCAACTTATCAATATAGACTATTCCAAAAAAGTTCGGCTGAATTGCCTAAGCTGATGCAGAACCTGTTCACAGTATTCGCAATGAAGAAATAAATAATCCTTAATCTCAGGATCGATACTACGGAGGCAACAACAATTTTCAACATTCATTCCAAATAAATTTAGACCAGGAACAATTGGAGCTGAAGGTCTTAAAAGCTCCCAGGTCAACTGATTCTGCTTTCTTCCATTGCTCACACTGAACCTTCCCTCTTCTAATATGAGCTTCCATGACGTTCATGCACGTTGTGGTTTCTATTATTTTCTCCGTTTCACTCTTAGACTATGCAGATCAATTTTATTCTCCATTAAATTCCCTCTCATCTCCATTAAATCCGAATCAAGTTTCGCGAAGTCATCTTTTTTATTCTTATCAATTAACTGTTTGCACAAACCTTCGATTTCAGATTTGGCTGTCTTCAATTCTTATGCCAACTTGGACACTCTGCGTGAATATCTTAGTTTAACCTCCTCTGTTTGTTAGTAAGAGCTTCTTATGCAATGTGTTATGTATAATAGTTTTTTCTGTTCTTATTTCTTCCACAAAGTTTAAATAACATCTATAAATCAAAGAAACATATTGATTCTGTTATTCAGTAAAATAGTGATTGTTATTCAGTATAGAGGATGAAGAATAGATCAAATAACATAATCATTGAATAGATAACTTTAAACGATAACAAAGAACTAAGTAACAACATTGGTTATACTAATTTGGTTCATTATAATCACACCAAATTTTGGTTTTACTGCATTTGTGTTTTACCGGTGAGAATCATTTTGCTCTCTCAACTTCTCCAGCAGATTTTTTACCAATGACACAATTGAGAAATAACCAAAAGATGCATTAAAATTTAATTATTTACAGAAAGATTTAGATATACATTGAGTATGTCTCTCTAGCAAGTTTCTTACCAATGGCACAATGGAGAAATAACCAAAAGATGCATTAAAATTTTATTATTTACGGAAAAATTTAGATATACGTTGAATATGCTTTTAGCAATGAATTATGAGATCTGACATTTGAGAACTCTATGAAAGCTCTTTTATCAAGCTATCATCTATATCTTGTGGAAGTAGAGGAAAACACAACTCCACTTATCAATCTATCGGCATCGTGATTGAATACATGTTTTGATGAACTGAGATGAAAAAGAGAGTTGGGTGATATGTCAACAGAAACTCTAATAGTTAGTCTCTCCATAAACAACATCTAATACAACTATAATAAAATTGTTAAGAGCAATAAAAAAAGTAAATACATATCAATCGTTGTAAGCAAGGAGCAATGTCACCAGAATAAGATGATGTGTCTACACATAAATAGGTCATATGATAAATAGAGAATTAAGAATTGATTAAAGAATATTTAATCGTCTCGTGATTTTTTTCCCGGTGAATCTTTCTCGGATTCTTCATATTAGTTATATGAAGATAATAAGACGACCCTTAAGTTTCATCTTTCTTGACAGAAGATTCTCTACCATGCTATTACAACAACATGATGGTCTCAGATGACCCTTAAGTTTCATCTTTCTTGACAGAAGATTCTCTACTTCGCAGGTGTCTTGGGAATATTTGTATTTGGATGTCTATTGGAATGTATTGATTTTGTTACATGTTTCTTCGCACTCCATTGCCGTGGGATAAGAATGTACAAAATACGTCAATGATGTTGCCGTGAGGACGAAACTAGCAACTACAATACCTTTTCATGATTTGTTTTTCTCCGTTTTTATTAAACCATTTACTTGTTTGTGACTATGTAAACTCTAGTTGGAATGTCATAGTTACAGTCATGAATATAATTAACTTTTTTTTATAAATTTTCATTCAAATGTAACAAGTAACATTTAATATATTTTGTCTTCGTACTCTTAAAATCCCTTATCAAATTATCAGGCTTTCGTGTGGTCTGTAAAGTGACTAGTCTGATACGTACGTCTTTAGAGTATCAGGTACACGCGTGTGTCTCACGTGCAGACGTTACTGGGAAGATATTTTTGGAGCTGTCGTTGTTATTGTCCACTTGTCTGAAAACGCAAAGTGAATGTCTTTACAATCGCACTTGTACACCATTTTATAAGTTTCTTCAGCTGACGTACGACGACCTCTGACCTCTGTAACACTGCAACAAATCTCTCTCTCTTTTCATTGCTGCTCTCTGTTTGGGTTCGCTCTTTAAAGTTTTGTTCTTTAGTGTTTCTGAATTTCTGATAAATGTGTTCTGGTTTTTTCTCATGCTCTTGATGATTTTTCCTGCAGTAGTTCGTCTCTAGAATAAATGATCTGAAGAATAGAAAAATACTAGGAATGTAACGGGTTTGTAGTGACCTTACCTAAAAATTTACCTTGTCTAGTATTCGTAATTTGGATGGATCTTGAAGGAAATTGATCAATTAGTATCCAAATCTTGTCTAGTATTCCTAATTTAAATGTTCGCCCTGTCACTATCCGCTTGGTGATAGATTTACAAGGGGAATTGAAAATTCACTAAAGATTTTGAATTTCTTAGGGCTCGTGTCAGTAGGTAGTTGAGTCATGCTTTGTCTGTGATTTCCAATCACATGAACCTTTTGGTATAATCTCCATTGCATTTTGCTTCACTTTATGATCTATGCGGCTTATTCAGTGTGGTAACTTTCTACATTTTACAGACTGCTAGATTTTGATATTGGACCCAAGTGCCATTCAAAATGTTTCGTCGCAAGACCGAACAAGAGCAGAATGAAGCAGCTCTC
This sequence comes from Cardamine occulta, assembly GCA_028015245.1. Taxonomy (NCBI): domain Eukaryota; kingdom Viridiplantae; phylum Streptophyta; class Magnoliopsida; order Brassicales; family Brassicaceae; genus Cardamine; species Cardamine occulta. The sequence continues at coordinate 19,827,627 of CM051366.1, forward strand.
AGAGAGTCAAAGGTAAAATCTTTTTACAGGCCCTGTTTGTTACTGATTTACACTTTATTACCTAGTTGATTCGTAGAAGATGAATTTGTTCTCATCCAAATGTTCAGATCAAAGAGCTTACGACTCTCATAGGTCAGCTATCTGGAAAGAGTTCGCTATATTGTTCAGATGCATGTCTGAAAAGATATCTGGAAGCTAGGAATTGGAATGTGGGTAAAGCCAAGAAGATGCTTGAGGAGACGCTGAAATGGAGATCAACCTTTAAACCTGAGCAAATCAGATGGGTAAGCATCAAAACGTCATAATGGAATCCTTTTGACTAAAACTTACTATTTGAGGCTTTGCTTTCGACTAGGATGAAGTTTCAGGTGAAGGTGAGACTGGCAAAGTTTACAAAGCTGGATTCCATGACAGGCATGGAAGAACAGTTCTTATTCTGAGACCTGGCTTACAGGTTTTTAAAGCTTATCTCTCTTAGTTACTATTTTAGAGTGAGTTTTAACTTCAGGGCACAAGATAAACTATACATTTTCATTGAATATTTCTGCAGAACACAAAATCGTTAGTAAACCAGATGAAACATTTGGTGTATCTCATTGAGAATGCTATTCTCAATCTGCCTGAGGATCAAGAACAGATGTCTTGGCTTATCGACTTCACGGAGTGGACATTGAGCACTAGTGTGCCTATTAAATCTGCCAGAGAAACTATAAATATACTGCAAAATCACTACCCAGAGAGACTTGCTGTTGCTTTCCTCTATAACCCTCCAAGACTCTTTGAAGCATTCTGGAAGGTTAGACAAAACACTGCGTCTTTCTCATAGTTAGGCAAAACATTGGTTGATTAATACACAGGCTTAAATAATGTATGTCCAGGAACATGATGACAATTTTGTTTTTGTGTTGTTCCACAGATTGTGAAGTACTTCATTGATGCAAAGACATTCCAGAAGGTAAAATTTGTGTACCCAGAGAATCCAGAAAGTGTGGAGCTCATGAGCTCATTTTTTGACGAGGAAAATCTCCCAACCGAATTTGGAGGGAAAGCTTTGTTGCAATATAACCATGAAGAATTCTCCAAGCAAATGAACCAAGACGATGTTAAGACTGCAAACTTTTGGGGATTGGTTCACAGTAACAATAACCAGCTGCACGCAAACGGGTTTTCTGGAGCTGAGATTGCCCCTGAGCCAATCCAAACCAATCCTTAACCAGTTATGAAGGCAATATATTGTTGTAATCAACCCTTTTCTAATCATTAGTTATAGCTCTTGATGCTAAGGAGAGAGGTTGTAAGATTTAGGCATAGCGCTAACTAAATAAAGGATTTGTGTTTTCCATACAACTCTTGCAAGGCTTATATGCGAATCCAAAAACTCTTACACTCAAAAACGTTTATTTACATGAAGTAGATTCACATTACCAGCAACAAGCTTTGTTTCTTTCAGTCGGAATCTCAACAAACACAAGAAGAAGAGAGAATGATTTCTTTCAAAATTTGAAGGCACAAAGAGAAGAAAAAAAACACATAAAGAAAAAATTATACTAATGAGCAGTATTAGCATAAGACTATATAGCTTAGAGTTCGGCAGTCAAAAGTGATGTGTAATGGATTGGAGTTAGAGAGATTGAGTAGAAGAAAAAGGTTGAGGCAACTTGAAGGACACTAGATAATCCTCCTCCTGAAATTCCTGGTGGTTGATTGATAGGTACGCACCATAAGGCCAACCCCAATGCCAAGACCTACACAGACACCAAGGCCAATTCCCACACCAACCCTCACACCAGCATTAAACCAAGACATCTCGCCATCTTCACCATCTGTATACTCTCTATTCCAATACATGTCACCGTATTCTCCTTCATATTCTTGTTTGTAGTCTGCATATTCTGTTACCTGCAAAGGAAAGAAAAACTCTCATTTGTAAGGACAAAACTCTGCAAAGAACTCAGTAACAGAGAATACATTGGTCATTCATATAGATAGTCAAGTAAAGAAAACATTAGTCATTCAATCACTTGTAGTCAAGTAATGGTATTTTTGGATGTATCTAAAGTGTCTACACCTCCATGAATTTGATATGGAAGTTATAGACATTGCAAAGCTCTTAACCTATAGGTTAACTATGAAGATCCATCTCCAATAAAGGTTTTGACAACGTCAACAGCAAGAACCTCCAAATAAAACTTCAAGCATAAGTGAAACCCACAATATTTCAACCAATGGGTCATATAAGAACTGACTATAGCAGATATGAGGATAAGAGTTCATATATTAAGATCAAAAGACAAGAAGCAAATGGGAGAGAGAGAGTGTCTGTGTGTGAGAGATAGAGAGAGAGAGCTATCTATCTTTTTCTATAAAATGTGTCAGGCCCCATACCTCACATGATCATTTATCACGAAGTTGGTCCACTTCAATAATCTAAATGAATCGTCTTCCCAAAGGTACGAAGAAACATGTCTCAGAATATGAAATCTCAAAACCATGAAAAACTTAATGCTCATACTGCCTACAGCATGTACTCATATCCTAGTAAAGCATTCAATGTATTGATTATTGAAGTTGGACTCAACCCAATATAAAACAATTAGGAAACATTGTAAAAATCTTGAAACAGTAAAGTACCATTCGAAAAATTACCTGATAATCAAGCTCAGATGAGTTGCCTTTTTGAGGCTCACCGGTTTCATACTCAGGAATAGAATCTAATACAGTGCTTCTACTATGCTTCTTTCTGAAACCAAGCTGTAGAGTCTTGGTTAAGATGATTGGTGTTCCTGAGAAGCAACCAGTAACATAAACTTCAATAGTTGGCAATGGAGATGATAACTCAGAACAACCAATGTGTTTCTCCTTCAAGAAACCAGACCCTGCAGTAATCTCAGCTTCACAATTCATGTTCCAACGCTTCATGCTATGCTTAGATTCACCAGTGAAACCATTACTACCAGAATTCTCAAGCGTTCCAGACAAAACCAGCTCATCTTTATCATAAACCTCAAACTTGACACTACCAGATAACCTGATGTTATCAGTGCTGATAAAAGTAGCAACTTCAGATTTCTTATCAACCCGATCACGCCTTAGCTGAGAAGAAACTCCTTCAGAGTAAAGACTCATTCTAACACCGTTGATCTCCAGAAGTGAATCTGGATCCAGAGGAATATGAGTGATGGTAAGGACCTCAGGTGTGGAATCATCCACCTTGAAATTGCTGATTCTGACATAGAACACTCTCAAATCTAGCAATGGCGATGATAATGATAATGATGATGATGGTGATGATATTCTGGAATTGTGATGGTTGTTATAACCTTGATATCTAACCATCTGAAATGCTTCACCGTTGTTACGTGTCTCATAAGGCTCCACCATGATTAAGAATCCAAAAAATCAATGCTTATCTCTTACTGAATTTGAAACATTTGCATCAAAGACGCATATATGTTTAATTTGGATTGCAATACCTGATTTGCTGCAGAAATGAGAATAACATGAGAATCACAAAACATGAGAAAGGAACACAAAAAGCCTTTCGATAAAGAAAGGAAACGAAAAACGAATAATCAAAATGGGAAAACAAGAATAATTTCATTCCCAAAATGGTAGAATTACAGGTAAACAATATATATCTAAAATATGAAAGAAAGATTCAAACTTTACTCACTTGCCAAAAACAGAGAAATGGTCAAAAGAATTCGATATAACAGATGCAGAAACAAATCTTTCGTGAAAGATTAACAAAATTTAAGCTAGAGTTACATCAAATGTTCTGTTTAGAAAAACCGTAGAGATTGACCCATGTGAAAAAAGTAACAACCTTTAAACAAACAAAATTGAGAAATTCTACAACACCAGAAAAATCAGGAGAGAAAGAAAGCAAAAAAAACAAAAAAAAACAAAAAAAAAAGGAAAAGAAGCTCTCACCAAGAAGATGTTTCCATCCACAAAGACACTTTAATCTTTCGTGATTTTTGCACAACTAGTGCTTAATATTAATTTCCCTGTCTGCGTCTCCCCAAAATAAAAATTAATCTAGGAAAAATTAAAAATAGAAATTTTTTTATGGCCAAGTAGGATTTTAAGATCTCCCTCTTGAGTCCTAGATCATAGCTTTCGATATATTGTGAGCTCGGCGCGTGGCCGAAGGACCCAATTGATATTTCCAGCAAAAAAAAACACTATTTCTTTTTTGAAAGAAAACAAAATTTGAAAAATAAAAATATTGTAAGCAGTGACAGGGGAAAATAAACAGAAATCAGAAAAGAGTGATGGGAACGATTGAATTGTCTTTTTATGATCCAACGGAAGGAGGAAAGAGGAAGAAGATGGGGTTTGGTTCTTCTGACTTTTGATCACGTGATCTTTCCTCTTATCCCTTTAGGACCAAAACAATTCTCGCTGTTTACGAGATACGTCAGTCGTTTTCAGAAAAAAACGACACACATTTTCTACACGGTCAGTTTTTTGGGCCTTGTTGGGCTTTAAATACAGAGACGCCGGTTTACAACTATCTTTATTAATAGTGAACGTCGTGCCGTTTTCCGTTTGGGATCGTGAGTTATAAATTTTGTATATGTAGAAAAGTGTCATTATGTAAGAAGGTTTCATTTTCTCTATTAGAAAAGAAAAGAACCATCTCATTCGTTGTATTCGATATAAAGAATGTAACGGTTCAAATAATATCGAATTAAACTCATGCATTTTCCTGCTCAGTGCTCTGCTATACTTGTTTAGTACGTAGAAAAACACGTACAAAAAATTAAACTAATAAAATCAAAAGGACATATCACAACTATTGGACTCCCACATGTAAATTAAACAGAAAAGACAAACTATAACAGTTAAGTGGGAAATATACGGCACGCACAACTATAATAAAACATGTAAAATCGTATGAAAATGTATTTATGGGTTTATTAGAAGATTGAAGTTTATTTAAGATAAGTAAAACCTCACACACAAATTGCAGCTAGCAACCGGGTTGTGATAAGGTGGCATTATTCTTGCAAATCGCTATATTACAAATTTTCAGTCTTGGAAGCTTTACGAATTTTTAGTCTTTAAATATATCGGCACTTGTTTATAATTTAAGAATTGAACTATAGCTAGTACACTATATAGTATATATACACATGCATGAACCCTAACTCCAAGGATATAATATTTTTAATTGGTGCAAACGTCACACATGTATTATATTGGTGGATAACATAGAAAAGATAAACCAATGGACAAAAAGAAAATCTACTGAGTTTTATCTAAAGAGTAAAGACTAAAGAGTGGGCGGCTTTTGATTTTTAAAGACTGTTGTTTTTGTCTGTAAAACATAAAACATAGAAAAATGAATAAGAAATATACAGCTCTTGAAAGATATTAAAGTCAAATAAGCTGTTCAAAATTATTATATTCTGTTGAGAACTGATGGGGAAGACAAGGTTTCAGAGAGCAAAGGAACCGTCAGGAACGGGGACGTTGGCAGAAGCTTCATCTCCTTCCGACTCTCAGACGACGACAAGGAGACGAAGAGGGAGGCCAAGGAAGAATCTTGAGAACCAAGAAGATTTCAAAAAGGAAGAGTCGGAAGAAGACGAGGATTATGAGGATGAAGAAGACGAAGAAGATGAGGAAGCTGAGATTATGAAAAGAGAGAAGCAGAAGAAGAAAGTACTTAGGAGTAGTAGTAGTAGTGTAGAAGAAGGGCAAAAGTTGAAACATGAACAGTTAGAGGAGGAGGAGGAGAAGAAGACTGAGATGACGGTGAAGGTGGTGCCGCCGCCTTCTTCTAGACGGTCGAGGAGGAAAAGCACGCCGGTGAAGAGCTGGTAAATTTTTTTATTACCGTAACATCAATGGAGTTTTTGTTATTTTGTTTGTGTTTTGGATTAACTATTGTTGAATCGTTAATTGACATAAACCTTGGATCTGTTAGTTCAAAACAATTAGAAACTAATTTTCTCGATGATAGTGTTAATGTTGGTGCATCAGAATAAATTTAAACATATATATATATATGTCAACGAAAATAAATAAGATTTAATTGTTTTTATAAGAATTCTTTTAATTAATGGGTTTTAGTTGTAGTAGGTTCTTTTATTTTGTTGGTTTGCATAATTGATGGTTACGTCCCTTTCAAAAGTTTATATGATAAATGATAAAGGTGTCATCGCACATGGTGAACGGATAAGTTAAGAAACTAATGGATATGGGATTTTAAAGAACCATTCTATTATTAGAATCCTCTTTTTAATTGTCGATTAGAGAGACTTAAATAAAGTTATTCAACTAATTTAATCGGAGTAGAGAGAAATAGACTCGACGAGCCCATGTTGATAGAGTGATATTTAACTAATTTCAATACAAGACATCATTGGGCAATCGCAAGGCTTCACGTTCTTCAGAAAATCCCTAAACATTGAAAACCTTATCAAATACAAAATCCAGCTTAAAAATTGAAATTGTTAAGGGGCTGTTATTGGATTGAGTTTTTATTTGATTTGAATGTACTTAAAGTTGCAGTTATTATAAAATTCAATTAATAGATTTTGATGAAATGACAAGACTCAAACGTGGGTTCTTTAATCTATTGCTATTATTTTTGTATGGATTACTTTGTATTTGGAAATTATTAAAAATAAAATAACTACCTAATATTTTGAAAATAGTTATAACAAAATAACAACATTCATCACAACGTTTATTATAAAAAAATTCATAAATTTCAATATGAAATAACAAAAATATTTGTTCAGTCAACCAAAATGTTCGATCTTCTAATTGTTGACCAATTATTGTGTTCACGTGTAGAACATGTAGAATATCCGATTGTGATAAATTCCAAAAAAAAAATTGAAAATGCAATCTATATTTCTAACGATATTCAATTTTCACAGGGTCAATATTCTACAGTGATGATTATTTTAAATTAATAAAATAAAATTTTATTATTTTTAAAATCTCTAGAAACAATTGGAAGTACCTGAAAAAAAATGAAAGATATTATAAATTCTAGGATAACAGGTGGTATTTCATTTACTCATATTTTAGTTAAAAGATTACATCAAAGTCCATCTTTATTAAAATACAATAAAATCATATATATGTTTAATAACATATGTTTTTATATATTTTAAAATACACTCAACTCCATTGAAATACAATCTTCAATAACCCACCAAAGTTTGATATGATTTTCAAAACTTTTAACGTCTTTCCAGAGTTAACACCGTTTTAAGATGACAAAAAAAAACAAAAAGCTTTTAGACCAAGACGAAGATTTAAAGGCTAACAAAATAAACTAGCCCATAAGTGAGTGACAAAAAAATCCGACCCACGTCTATATAGCCCATTAGATAGGCCCATGAGTTTCGTAATGGTTTTCTTAGCATATACATATATACATTCAAAATTTCAAAGTTGGAAGAAGACTTAAAATCCGATTCCAATCTCTCCGAAGAACCGTGGGAAGTTCGATTTTCTTATTACAAAAGTTAAATTTGTTTGTTTTAGATTGAAAGAATGATGAAGAAAAAGGAAGCGTCACCTAAGTACTTGAAATCTGAAACGGCAGTGTGGGGGACATCGACAGGTGTCCGATTCCCGATGGTTATGATCCTTGTCAGGTGGGTCCCACATCCTCTGATTCATTCTTCATTTTTACTTTTACATATGGAGATCGCATTTATCAAGTGCTTTTTATTGGCCATCAAAGGATTCGTTATGTGACCCAAAAACAACAAATTTATAGTTTTTATTCACTGCATTGAAGTCTTACAGTCAAAAGTAATGATAATGTTGATGTAAAACATTTTAAGTTTGAATGTTTTAATATTATTGACCGCTGATGCTACTTATAGTTATAATAACTTGATCAAATATTCTAACTAAATCAAACTATATTGTTCTCTGGTTGATATCTGAATGCCTTGTAATACTGTAACATTCCAGCACTCGATGCAAATGTTTTGATATGATTTCAAAATTTTAACGTCTTTCCAAGAATTAACACCGTTAAGAAGACAACAAAAAACGCGTAAGAAGATTAAAAAGGCTAACAAAATAGCTTAGCTCGTTCCTGTCATAAGCTATAACCGCCTGTGGTTTAGGATGATTGTGACTGACAACAAAAAACAAAAAAAAACAGAAAAAAGCTTAGCTTACTCCTGTCTTAAGCTATAACCGCCTGTGGTTTAGGATGATGATGCCTTTCCTTCTTGAAACGCAACTGCTCTGGATCAAACCCACCTTCCTCTGCTCCATATACCGCCCATGATGGTGTTTCAGCCATATAGTCGGAGCTCGTGAATGGTTCTCCAGAAGCCACCTACGAGAATTCATTTGAAAGTGTTGGTTATATATAGCTTCAAAATTACAAGGAGAGTTGAATTTGAGATGATCATATTTTGGGTTTGGTTTAACTAACCAGATCGTGGAACTTTTCATAGTCAATCCAAGTAAACCACTTTCCATTCACTTTGAACTTATCGGTTCTCCCTAGAAGAACGCAGCAAGAATGGGCGTGCTCGCAAGCAACCTCATACTCCCCTTTGCTCTTCAGAGCCAGAGCTTCTGAGAATGCTTTTACGTCTGCGTGCCATGGTACATTCTCCATGGTCATCTTTGATGTTGCAGACCTGTTTGGTTTCCAGAAGATTAATATACGTATGATATGTGTATAAAAAGAGTGTGAGAGCGAGAGGATCACAACTGGAGGACACTCACGTTCCGCAATATGTGACGCCTTTGATCTCAATGAAATCAGGTTTCCCAATGCTGAAGAGGTTGAAATAAGCATCTAGCTCCTCTGTGTTCCATCCTTTGACAAGTGTTAAACGGTAGACGGTTCGCTGCTGCTTCTCATGTAGAGCTTTTAAGGAGTCCTGGGATACAAATGGTGCAGAGATTATTATACATTTACCTTAATTCACATTTCATCACATAGAGGAGGCTGTTTAGAATACTCACAATAAACCGTTCCCAAAAGTCTGCAAAGAGAGGCCTATCAATGGCCTTCAAGCTCTCTTTGGTGGCAGCATCTACACTTACATATAACTGTACATATCAAAGATAATGAGTAAGGCAATTTGGTTCCGCTAAGTGTATGCAGAGCTGGAAAATCATGTACAAAACAGGCATCACAAACCTGGGTGATAGGCTTCATCATCAAAATCTTCTCAGGGAATTGCGCATTAGTAACCAAAAAGGTAGAAATACGCCTTCCATGTAGCTCATCTACAAGGGCATTGATCTCCGGATACATAATCGGCTCACCAACAAGTGATAACGCACAATGTCTTGGGTTTAGACCTTCTTGTAATTTCTCTGGAGTTACACCTGAAGAACATAGCCAGCCAAAAAGGAACCAGCATCAGAAATTCATACATAAAACAATCAAATAAAGAAAACACCCAGAGCATATTTGACTTCCAAAAGGCAAGAGGGGAACCTAGATAACATGAAGTTAAGCTTCTTGAACTATGAGATTTTTAAATAAGTTCTAGACTCCAACTTGATGAACAGACATTCATAAACTACGAGAGACCTGTGTGAGTTTCTGAACTTTCATCAACTGCAAGTCAATAAAAGGAGAAAGATGCAAACTAACCTGGAACTCCTTTCATTTGTTTAATCATCTTTGTATGAAGATCTAGAGCACCTTTCACAATAACTGAAGGCTCATCCATCTTCCACTGCCAGCTCTTTCCCACAGGATTTGTGTGATGCCTCCAACAAAAGACACATTTGTTTGCACAAGCCAAACTAGGTGTTGTCTCCATACACCTAGCTCATTCGAAAATAAAATAAAAAACCGAATATTACAACCATAACAATCATAATCTACAAATATAAGGCTAGGGAAAAAAAATCAGAAGTTTCAATTAAAACCTGTGACTCTCAATGCCATAAAACGAGTGCTTGTAGCAACCTCCCCTGCCTCTAAGTTGTGACTTTGTCCATCTACATATCTTAACACCACTATGTGAACCGATTATTTTATAGCCCTGCAAGTGTTAAAATTCATGTTCATTCAAGTAAATTCCAGAGAATGCAAACACTGCTTCAAAGCTAAAGCAACAGAACCCAATACCTGCTTCGTTAAGCTTGCTCTAATCACAGGAGTCAACATTTCTTTCTTCCCATCACCTTTAGTCACTTTAACTACGCCATTTCTCCTAGAAGGAGCTTTTCCAGCTATATCTTCAAGATCAATAAGACCTCCCTCCGCATCATCGTCTTCATCTTCATCATCTGTTGAATCAATGTACTCAAGATCATTCTCAACAGCACCATTCTGAGAAACTGCATTTGTTTCTTGAACAGAACCTCCCTTTAGAACCCTAATAACTCCATCACACCAGTCTTGAAACGCTCCGTCTAATTCACCGTCATCAACGTCGCCTTCTCCCACCGGAATCATCTCGACTCCACCCAATCCTTTCATCCGATTCGACAATTCCTTCGCCACAGCGTTGTATGATTCACCATACGCACGGCTCCCGACGCCGAATACGGCGAATTTGCATTCGGAGAGAAGAAGCGAACCGACTCGGAAATCCTCAGCGCTCTCAGCAAGCCAGTTCACTAGAAACTCTCCGTTCTGAGGTGGTTTCCCGCCATCCCACGTCGACGCGATGAATAAAACTCGAGTTTCTTCGGGGAGATCTTCAGGTTCGTAGCTCAGTGGATCGACGATATCAAAAGCTATGTCGTTCAATGCGCAGAGCTCGTGAAGACGTTGAGCTAGGGCTTTAGCTATGCCAGTTTGGGAGATGAAGAAGATCTTTCCTCTATTGGCTTTCGAGGTAGAGCTAGGGTTTAACGAGAGGTTTTTGATACGTTTCAAACGGCGATACTTATGGATACAATAAAAGGTTGTCGCTGAGAGTAAAGCGACGAAAGCTAGTCGAGCACGTACGGAGGTAGACGTAGTCATAACGGAGGACTTGAAAACTCAGTGGTCAAGATTTAGAATATTCTCGGCGGCGCGTAGTGTTAACGCGAAACTATGAACTGAGATCGGTTTATGAAAGAGAGAGATGGACGCGTGTGGAGAAATGGGGGAGATACGGAAAAGAGCTCAGTGAGTTGGTTTAAGAACTGGGCTTACATTTTAAGGCCCATTTAATTTAGGTTTAGAGCCCATTGAAATCAAAAAGCCCTAAATAGTCACAACCACGCATTATGATAACATGTGCCACGTGGCATATGTTCTTTGGGGATCTCTCTTCTTCTTCGGCGCAACGCCTCGTTTCCCTCCCTTCTTCCGCCGAGAGAGAGAAAAGAAAAATAAAATAAATGCAATTGAAACGGAGGGAATATTCGCCGGCGAATTTCCGGTAAATGTCTCATTGTTGTTTCAGTTCGAATCCAACTTTTTCGACGGTATTCCAAAGTTGTTTTCCAGTTGTAAACGATTTTATTCTCTCACCAGAATTCGATTCGTATCCTCAATGCCTATTTAATAACTTATCAACCACCATGCGTCTTTCTAAGCGTCCTCTTTCTCTCTACCTCTCTGTCTTCTCTTCCGGTATACGTTCCCACCACTTTCCCGGAAAATTTTCAGCTCGAAGAGAATCACTCCACACCACTGGTTCGTGTTCCTCTTCTTCCTTTCTCTTCTCCTACATCGTTTTGCTTATTTCAGCTAGTTTAGTTTGTTTTTTCGTCATCCATGGTTCTTTGTTTCCGTTTCGTTGTGATTTCTTGTGTTTTTTTCGTAGTAGATTACTGATCTTAACCTTAACTTCAGTGACGTTGCTATGACTGATTTTGAATTCTGCGATGGATTTTGTATTAACAGAAGCATTTCGTTTTAGCTGATTCTGGTAGTAGCCTAGTTTCGAGAAATCAGAGTTGTTCTTAGTGAAGTATTATAGATCGAGAAGGAAGATTTGCCAATTAATAGGTATCGTGACGGTTTAGGCTGACGTCTTTAATTGTGGAAGTTACAATTTCTAGGTCTTTCTTGGAGCATACCTTGGAAGGAGGATCAGGACTTAAACGTGGTGTGCTCGCTTTGTTCTTTTGATCGAGGTAAGATATGTTAGGTGTTTCTTGTATATTTTATTCTAGGGGTTTGTTTTTTCCTTTGCGGTGCCAATGGATCATGGAGATAAGCATAGCTTTAATGGTCGTGTATGACTCGTGTTGACTCATCCCAAACCACTTATCCCTTGGTAGTAAACGTATCAAAATCTTCTTCTGTTTTTCTAATTTTAGCCTCGGTGTGTTCTGACTATTCCTATTATCTATTTAATGGATAGCGCTACGCTAATTGTGTTGTGTGTTGCATATCATCTCATTCGAAGAAAAGAAAAAAAATGATGTTTCTTCCTTTACTTGATAAACTCTCAGGGACAAGCCAGCTGTGTTTTAAGAATTCGATGGAAGATCAGCGACCTAGTGCTCTTAGTGAAGATGTGTTACAGTTTCACACTGTGGGCTCCATGGATGGATGTGACGTTCCCCATAAATGGTCATCCCCGGGAGGAGGAAAGAAAATTGATTTAAGCAAGCAAATATTCTGCAATAGATCGTTGAATATGAGAAATATCATTGCCGTAGGGTTTGATATGGACTACACTCTTGCCCAATACAAATCTGAAACTTTTGAATCCCTTGCTTATGATGGAACTGTCAGTAAATTGGTATATGATTTGGGGTATCCAAATGAGGTTAGTATACTCTTTTCTTTTATATGAATGTGATATTGCTACGGAGGAACTATGCTTTCTTTCTTAACTAGCAGAAATTTTTTTTGATTGTTATACTTGCTGTGGTAAAAATATCAGCTGCTAGAATGGACATTTGATTGGAACTACATGGTTAGAGGCCTGGTTTTAGACAAAAAGAGGGGAAACATCTTAAAGGTGAATACTTTGTATCTTGATCTCATAATAGTTGTTGCCTCTTTCTAATTGACTTTTTTGATCATGCAGATGGACCGCCATAAGTATGTGAAAGTAGCTTATCATGGGTTTAGGGAGCTCTCTAAGGAAGACAAAGTTGACATCTATGGAAGCAGCCTAGTGCGAGATTCTTTTGATGAACCCGACTATGCTCTCATAGATACCCTCTTTTCACTGGCTGAAGCATATTTGTTTGCGCAACTTGTTGATTTTAAAGATAATAACCCAGGAAAAATTTCAAAGGACGTTGAGTAAGACAACTTCCATTCCAATATATATTACTGTTTTGATACTCTACATAGCGTCTAAGAAATTATATGTTATATGCTTATGGGTGTAATTGTGTTAGATGATACTCTATTGCTTACACTGGATATTTTTCCTTTCAAATATATCACTAATTGATTTTCTCCTCCAATGATGTTCTTTTAGTTATGCTCGCATGTATAAAGATGTTCGGGCTGCTGTTGATTTGTGCCACCGTGATGGAACATTAAAGCAGATGGTGGCAAAAGAACCTAATAGGTAAGTACTACCTCTGGCATTCCCCACCGTTGAAAATTTCTTCTCTTCCTCTTTAAATTGTTCTTTCTGAACTTGCCATTTTATCAGGTATATCAATGAGGATACCACTATTGTGCCCCTTATAAAAATGATAAGAGATTCTGGACGTTCTACATTCTTGGTGACCAATAGGTAATTCTTAAAATATATTCTACATTGTTCAAAATGTCCTTGGAAAGTTGTTTATGCATATATTGCCTTAGTAGCTACTGGTTTAGGATTAGCTTTAAAGTTTTCATATCTCCAGAAATTAACTTTAGCACCTGTTCTCCAACTTTGTATTGAAATATGGAACTTTGTAGGGTACAAAATAAAACATTGTGAATATCCTTGGTGATTCCTTCTCACCTGTTTCTGTATAATTAAGTTTCTCTTGCTGTTAAGTTACAAATTTTCAAATAAATGCTTGCAGTTTGTGGGATTATACAAATATTGTGATGAATTTTCTCTGTGGAGGACGCACGGTGCATGGTCCTCATACTTGCAACTTTGATTGGCTCCAGTATTTTGATGTTGTGATCACCGGCAGGTCTGTTTCTTTCCAAGTCTCTTTAATCTACTGCTTTGACAAAAATGATGTGATCAAAATCTCATACAATGATTGTGTTGTTTTATGAATTTGTAGAAGACTTTTTGTTTCCACAAACTCTTATATTTTAATTTGTTTGCTTATATTCTGAACTGGTTACTTTTTGTGAAGTGCGAAACCTGGTTTCTTCCATGAAGAAAGTCGTGCTAATCTTTTTGAAGTGGAACCTCAGTCTGGAATGCTTCTTAATACTGACAATGGAACACCTATGCCTCAGGTTTGACTTAACTTATTGTGCACATTCACATGCTACTTCTTATAACCACATGATCCTTATTTATCAGTTGAATTTTTTTTGTTTGCTTAAAAGGTGGGAGATCCTTCTCCAAAAATTTTACTGAAGAGTAAAGATAAAGGTTGTAGAGTTTTTCAAGGTGGAAATGTCGGGCATCTTCACAATTTACTCTCCATTGAATCAAGTTCGCAGGTAATGTGCACTAGCTATATCTCAAAGGATGGTTTGCTTACTGTCTATTGAAAAATATCAGCGTATAATGAATTGATTGATCATCTTTATAATTCTAGTTTACCTGAGTAAATGTGCCCTGCATCACTTTTCACTTATACATCTATTCTATCTTATCAGGTTCTTTACGTCGGTGATCATATATACGGTGATATTTTGCGCAGCAAAAAAATTCTTGGTAAGGTTTCTGAGAATATAAATATATATATTTATAGTATGCTATGCCCCTAACGCCCCTAATACTGGTGAGCTTAGTATGTAACTAGGCTAGAAGAACAGACATGTTGATGAAAAGAGTATCATAAGTATTAGAAGAAACTAGAATAGTGCCTTTACTTCCGCCAGTTACTTGCAGCTTGATTTTCTCAATTCTTCAGGCTGGAGAACTATGCTTGTTGTTCCAGAACTTGAAAAAGAGGTTGAACTTCTATGGGAACTGAGGGATATGCGTAAGGTGAATGGATCCTCTCTTCATATCTGATCTAAGAGATCTATTAATTTTGTGAAAAATCAAAGTTTGTGGGAATAGCTTAGTTAAACAAAAGAATCATTTCATTTCTGAAACACCAAGGTCTTCCATGTTTGCATTCGTTTGCGTCAACATCATCTATCATATTGTAGTAGTGTATTCCAGGTTCATGTAAGCTTCATTGGTTGGGAACAATTTTGTGTGGGGCGTCTTTGGATTAGCCTTGATGAAATTGGAACAAAAGCTGCTAATTTTCCTAATTTCTTACTGTATACATTAAGCTTCTTTTTGAATTCAGTACTTTTTCTTAGGTCTCACTCATTTTAATTCTTAAATTTATGGTGTGCAGCAACTTATTTTGATGAGGAATGAGCGTGATTCAGTTGAAGATAAAATTCACCACCTGAATTGGTCCCTAAAGTGAGTGCTCTTCAAATTAGGATCTAAACTACAGAAAGTTGTGTTACATAGATTAGAATTCTTATTTGTGAAAGCCATTTTTCAGAAAACTTGTTTATTTGCGAACCCAATTTTATTATTTAGGTGTGAAGATATCAATGAGAATGATAAGCAGGAAATGTTATCAGCGCTCAAGGACTTGGAGGTAAAATCGAATTTGTATAACTCCTGGATCTCCTATAGTTTGCACAGTCATCCTTTTTTTTGGATAAAATTCGTTATCCTAAGTCCAGAAATATGTTTTTGATGGAATTCAACAGTCTAAAAGAGATCAAGTAAGATCGAGTCATCAACAAGCTCAAAGAGAATGTCATCAAAAGGTAAGTGTAGTCTCATTAAACCCAGTGTGTATTGGTGTAACACCGAGTTTCAGTTTCAATTAGTTCCTATCTGTTACAACTTCTCATGTTATATGGATCTTGGAAACTACAGTTTCACAATGTCTGGGGGCAGCTGATGAAAACCGGCTACCAGAGTTCCCGATTTGCCCACCAGGTAAAAAATGTTTACATATGTTTTCTTAAATGGCGGGTTTGCGTTTGTGAGGAATTGATTTCCCAAGGTGCTTCTCTTCCAATCAGGTGGAGAGATTTGCATGCCTGTACACAAGTCAAGTCTCTAACCTAGGCTTGTACTCACCAGACAAGTATTACAGACCCAGTGAAGACTTCATGTCCCATGAATTCCACCTTCTTCCTCTGTAATTCATCCCAATATCAAGTAATGGTCTGGTTTGGTGCCTTATTCTTAGTGTCTATAAACATCCTCGAATCTCTCTGACCCATTGGTACAAGCTTGGGAAAAATCTAGTGATACATTTTCTTTTGGATATAAATCTTTTTGGAGCTTTGTATTGAATGGTCGATATTTTCTAGAGGCATTTTAGTGTTTATTTAACTCCCGACAATACTTGGATTAAACTTCATATTACCTGTTTACTTGATTGATTAGTCTGTTTACTCAATTTATCAACTTTCTAGATCGATTACTCCACTCTTAAGTTTCAATCTAAGATTCTCGAACGTTCTCTTCTTGGCGAAGAAATTTATGTCCCGGAAGCTGGACAAAGTATCTTAGGTCCTTTCCAAAACTAATACTTTAATGGTGAGAGAAGCTGGACAAGTCATGTTTGGTGCTTTAGACAACCTTTTCGCCAACAGGAAGATAAACACGCATGATATTGGATTTCTCATTGTAAAATGTAGTCTGCTTAAACTTGGAAACACATCGTCTGAGTTGCAATGGTGCTGCTCGGAAAGGTCAATGAATGTGAAAAATCTTCAAAACATGGTCCTTAGGAAGATTGTATCAACAAGTACCCTGTTAGCTAAATTTCTAGATCATCATTGTCCATTGTTAATTGTTAAAACCCTTGGGATTTTTCTGGCAATGATCGGTTCAGAATTCTCTCTGTTTGCACAACCTGTAATCTATGAGAAGAGTTCAACAAAAATTACAGATACTTGAAGGTGACAAATACTTGAGGTGTGTTGATGTACATATGACAGAAGGTAATGTGATTATTGACACACAACAAACAAACAAATCTTAGAAATGTTCTCAGCCAATTAACACAGCTGGATAACCTGACATTTCTTTGTTTCTTCTTGTTCTTGGCCAAAAACAGAGACGGAGAGAGAGGAGACAAAGAATGAAGTTGTTTTGAGTTTACTCATCTAAACAAGGCTTGAAGTTCTTCAAGCGTTTTGCCTTTGGTCTCAGGAACCCATAGAGTCACGAATACCACTGTGAATGCACAAACCAACCCGTACAGAGTGAAAGTTCCTGTCCAAAAAATAACCGAAAAGTCCATCAAGAAAATGCTCTATTGTCTCTAATGGTATGAGAGAAAGAGAAAATTGGGAGAGAAAAACAGAGAAACCTCCACTACTCCAAGCTAAGAGCAAGTTTGCAGTCATAGTGATCAACCAAGAGAAGAACCAATTGAATAGAGTTGCAATACTTCCAGCTAAACCCTTTATGTTCACAGGAAGGATCTGTTTATCAAACAACAACCAATGCAAGCAAAAGGTAGAGTTTAATCAGTTTTTCGCTTTTCAGGTTCTTACAATACAATCCTTGCTTCTAACTTCTAACCAACTCGTTACCTCAGACATAATGAGCCACGGAATTGGTCCCATTCCCAATGAGAAACAAACAACCATTGCCTGTAATGATTCAACAGTGTTAAGGCACAAATAATCGCTCATTGCATCAAGAAAGTTTCGCTATATAACTAACAAACTAACTTACCACAACTCCAACTACTGACAAGATGCTCAGCCAATTGTACACATCTGAATCAGGAGACACAAATTCCTAAAAGAAGAGATGTAAAACTTAGAATCTCGGGTTTGTTGGAGAAGATGAAACGATGTTTACAGAATTTAAAACTTCAAAAAAGTACCTTTAGGTAGAAAGCAGCTGCAACAATTACAAGGCTAACCGTCATCCCAATCGAAGAGATCTGGTAAACATTTCCATTAGAATTAGTTTATTCTTGGATATGTCTTAAATTCTTACTCAAGAGAGTAGTCTTAAAGATATGAAACTAATGAATTAATACTCACGGTAAGCAGAAGCCGACGACCTGCTTTGTCCACCAACCATGTCGATATTGCAGTCGCCACTACCTGAATAGCACCAACTCCAAATGTGGCTGCATTACTCGATGTAACTCCTACAATGAAAACACAAAATTGTAAAATTAAGTAACAATATGAGAAGAGAAGCTTAAGGTGTTCTTAGAGCAAGTGCCTACCTGCAGATTCAAAAATTGTACTGGAATAGAAAAGGACGCCATTAATTCCACCGAGTTGTTGAAGTACAAGCAACCCTATACCAACCTGTTACACACACATACACAAAAATGGAGTTTTAAGATAATGTTTTTTTATAGTAGACAAAGTATATTCCAAGGGAAGATATTTCAATGTTTGTACCATAAGTGGGAAATAGTATCTCCTGCGCTTGAGATCTACAATTCGAACTGTATTTCGCTTTGTAGATGATGCCACAGATCTCTGCAGATTTGCAACAAATAACGAAAAATAAGCATTTGAAAACCACTCTTCATGTACCTTATGGAAGGAAACGTTTTCAGTGGTAATAATATTACCTTGATTTCATTAACCTCAACGGTAATATCAGTCTCAAATCCTCTAAGAACTTGTAATGAAGTTTCAAAATCATCTGTCATACCCATTTTTGCCTACAATTTAACGAAATAAAGCATCCCATATGAGTGGATTAACCAAAATATGCACTAAACTCAAGAAGAATAAGCAAACTATTATAAGGCGTACCAGCCAGCGAGGGGATTCAGGGATGAAAAAGAGACCTGGTATCAATACTGTGCACGGCAATATCCCTAAAGATAAAGGAAGAGAACAGAGAAAGTGATTAGAGCGTAGCAATAATTCATAATCAGAAAATGGTCTCAGGCTTTATGTAATGAAACTTTACCCAGAACTGCAAGAATTCTCCATGGAACAAATAGGCCAAGTAAATACGCCAGCATTATTCCAATCGTCACAGAAAGCTACAGCAAGAAGTAAAACCAACATTTCTTGTTTAGCACTACGAGTCAGTTCACAAAATGCGAAACAGGATTTAGTCACTACACATGTCAAACCTGGTTAACCGAACCCAATCCTCCTCTCATATTCTGTGGAGCTATCTCAGCGATATATACGGGTACCTAAAACCACGAACCGAGATGCATAAATATACTTGAAAGCATTATTCCATAAGCAAACAACTAGCTTGAGTTCAGTATTACAGTGTAAGAGATGATCCCAACGCCAAAGCCTTCTAAAAGTCTTCCCATGTAAAGAAAAGAAGTATCCTACAAAAACAAGAATGATGTAACAAGTTAAGGTCAACCATTGCCATTTGATGTTATGAGAAAGCCAAATAAAGAAACTTGAAAACATCAAAAACTCACTTTCGCAAATGATACGCAAAGCCATCCAATTATATTGGGAATTGCAGCAATCATCAAAGACTGTCAAAGAAACACACATTTAAGAGATTTCTTAAATGGATCGAAAACAGAAGAATCAAGAATCAGGAAACAAAACTATACCCCTTTTCGTCCAATGTATTCAGCGATCTGACCACTGGCAATTGCACCAACCATAGCACCCACATTGGACAGAGAACCAAACACAGAGTACTAAAAACATAGAGCAAGAGAACAAAGTCAAACACACAAAACAAACGATGATAAGAAACCAGACAGCTCGAGGTACAGATTGGTCTATTACCTCAGATACCGTTAAACCGAGATCTTTGGTGATTGCAGCTTGAGTTGGAGATGAATAACCACACTGATCAAAAACGAAATCAACGAAACAAATCAGAAAATTATACAAGTGAAAAATCATCTCCGTTCACCAAATTTGAGAATGTCAATCACCAAATTCAAAACCCAAGATCATTAGATTCACCTCACACTAATTTTTCCATCAAAAGTCACATCTTTCTACAAAAGGAAGGAAATGTGAAAAAGTTGGGATTTTTTATGATTGGTCTTACAGTGAATCCGAATTGAATAGGACCAAGAGCAACGATCAAAACACAAGCAAGAACAGAGATAGAGCTGTCTCGAATAACTTGAGACGAACCCATCATACTCGATTGTCTCGAACCCATCCGGTACCAGCTTCCGGTATGCATAAACGGCCGTCGCAGATCATTCCTAGCTTCCTCTGTATCATCCCTGAAACTCATCTTTTGATCCTAATTCTACACTCTCAATCCTAATCTAATATAAATCTTTCTTCTTTCTCAAAGCTTCAAGAACAAACCAAAAGCTTCAAGTAAAATGCCAAATTTAAAACTTGAAAAATGCAAAAAAAAGAAAGCTTCTTTGGATTTTGTTTCCAAAAATATGTAGGATCTAGAAATTGGGATTAGATATGAAGAAGAATTTGACGACGAAGACGTGGATAAGAACAGATTAAGAAACGCCGTCTTATTAAAAAAAATGGCTGTAATGTAGTGTTTAATTGCTGGAGAGACAAAGGAGACTACTTCAGAGAGTTTTTTTAGATCACAGATTACGTCGTTGGCTTAACCCAATTTTAGAATAATAGAAGTTCTTGTTTTTGTTTTGGATAATGGATAAATTTTTTTATAAAGAAGAATTTTATCCTAAAATTTTAACAGAATTATAAAGTTTTACTGAAATTTTATAGCGAATTTTTTTAAAAATATGTTTATAACAGATAAGATAACCACCGCTGCTGTTTCCATATTATGAAAATAAATAATTTTATGATTGTTTGGATAAGACATCCACATATTTCTTACATCATATACAAGACAGAAAATCTAGAAAATGTAATGAACGGAAAGCACAATAAAAATCATGTTCGATTCCGAACGGTCATTAGATATTTGTAGATTTATAAAGAGATTTTAAAACTAAAATTTGTTAGGAATTTAAATCAAAGTTTAAGAAGATATTTGTTGCGTGAGTTAAAGGATATTCTCCTTTGTGTGGTGTATCACACTGACAAGGGGAAAGCAAATTAAATATGTCATTGTTTAAAAATATGATGGACTTTTTAATATTGTAAATTTATTTTACTCAATATCATTTTTTAAATTTTGTTGTTAAGTTAGTGAGACTTGTATGTTCATTGAATATTCAACAAAAGGCAATTACTTATACACTCCATAATTTTCGTATTCACTAGTCAATTATACATCAATAATTTTCGTACAATTGGCAATATATAAAATTCATGGTTGAAATTCGATCAATTTAATGTCTATATTAATTAGCATACTTATTTAAAATGTTATGTTTATAGATTTTGAATTATGATATTCTGTCTGAAAATAGAGTTTTGTCAAACATTTGCTCAAATGACCCATGAAAAATACACGAGCCAGATATTACAACAACTCTGGCTAAAATAAAATCAAAACTGGTATTCATAAGTCTAATGAAAATTTTGTTTGTTTGTTACAAAATAAAAGAAAAAGTTAAACGAGAGAAATGTGAGCTAAAGGGAAGGCCATGACAGAAAAAGACAGAGTATCATATCATACCAAACACGTCTTTGTGATCTGATATTACTGTCCCGATTCATCACTAATTTATTTTGTTGACAAAATTTTCATATCATTGATAAAGTCTTTTGTTTCCTGCTCATGTCTCACATGTACAATATTCCCATCGTCCTTGCATTTTCATTTTATAATCCTTTTTATAAACATAAACATTACTCAACCAAATAATCTTCAATCAATACGAAACCATCAGATCAAAGACTTTCTTTCATCTCTCTTTTTTTTTTTTTTTTTTTTTGGCGAAGACTTTTTTTATATCACAATCACACGGAACAAACAAAATAGTAAGCTCTTCTAAATAACTCAGGTTTATTGGGCCTAATTTGAAGACCCAATCAACCAGTTTGGGTTTATTAAGATAGGCCCATAGAGAGAACGTCGGAGCGTGAAGACCACTCTCGTTTAAAGCGCGTTAGAAAAGAATCAACGTCAAGCTTGAGACGCAACTTCACTCGGCCGTGGTTATTCTCCGATTAGGTTTTCTGATTCTCTCCGTCTCAAGAGCGACCAAAAAGCCCTAATTTTATCAATCCGAATTTCGATTTCACATGGGTGAACATTCACCTTCTCAACCGTCGTCACATACCCATACCCAAATTCAACCTCAATCGCCCAATCCCGAAACCCCTAATCCAATTCCACCGGAAACCAACGATGACGACTCCGCCTCATCCGCCGGAGCTTCTGGCTCAATCGTCTCATCAACCACAATTGAAGCACAACGAGTCACAGAATTAGGCAATGTATCGTCTCCACCTTCTAAAATCCCACTCCGTCCTCGAAAAATACAGAAGCTTTCACCAGACGACGACGCTTCAGGCAGCAACGGATTCAAGGCGGAGCATAACCCTTCCCAGATGATGACTCCACTCGCAACGACTGCAAAACCAGCCGCGAAGAGTAAATTATCACAGTCACGCGCTGTAACAGTACCGAGGATTCACGCGAGGTCTCTCACCTGTGAAGGCGAGCTTGAAGTAGCGCTTAACTATCTCCGAAATGTGGATCCTTTACTCTCGCCGTTAATTGATATCCACCCACCACCAACGTTCGAGTCTTTTCGTACTCCGTTCTTGGCTCTGATTCGAAGCATTCTTTATCAGCAGCTTGCAGCTAAAGCAGGTCATTCAATCTACACACGTTTCATTGCCCTATGTGGAGGTGAAAACGGCGTCGTACCAGAGAATGTGTTGCCTTTAACTCCTCAACAGCTTCGGCAAATCGGTGTATCGGGTCGTAAAGCTAGTTATCTCCACGATCTTGCTAGGAAATATCAAAATGGGATCTTGTCGGATTCTGGAATTGTGAATATGGATGAGAAATCTTTGTTTACGATGCTAACAATGGTGAATGGGATTGGTTCATGGTCGGTTCATATGTTCATGATACACTCTCTTCATAGACCTGATGTGTTACCAGTTAATGATCTTGGTGTTAGGAAAGGTGTGCAGATGCTTTATAACTTGCCGGAATTGCCTCGTCCATCGCAAATGGAGCAGTATTGTGAGAAATGGCGTCCGTATAGATCAGTTGGGTCATGGTATATGTGGCGGCTCATTGAAGCTAAAGGTACACCATCGAATGCTGGAGCTGCTCTTTCGTTTCCACAGTTGGAAGACATTCAACAACATGAACATCAACAACAACAGCAACAACTTCAGCAACATCAGCAACAGCAGCCACAGCTTATGGACCCTCTTAATAATGTGTTCAGTATCGGGTATAGTCAGTTACTTTATCAAAACTAAGTATCTCAATGGTTAATGTGCAGTACTTTCCTTGAATTTTGTTGCCCTTATTATGTGCTTACATAGAGAGAGCATTGGAGTGATTGCCTTATTGTTATTACTTGCTGAGAGTTAAATATCTAACGTGTTTGGTTGTTGTCTCCTAAAGTTAATCTCAATACTTTAACGTCGTATTTGACTTTCACAGTCGATGCAATGTCAAGAAGCATGTCAAGAAGCTTATGGTTGGGATATGTTTAAAATTGGTTTTGCGTTGTATAGGACACTTGTATTAGCTTACATACAAGTCACCTGAGAAGATAATATGCTTATGGTTGGGATAGGTTTAAAATTGGGTTTCGTTGTATAGAACATTTGTATTAGCTTACAAGTCACCTCAGAAGATACGGTAGTATGTAGGTAGACCTTAGGATGTTCAAGAATAGCATCTATGCTGGGCATGGTTTGAGGTTGGTTTCTATGGCTGGAGAGACCTATTTGATCGTCTGATTTTGATTGATAGATTTCTCATGTCAAGTCCTTTGCTTATCTTCATCTAGTCCTCAAGCCTTAGGCTGTAGTAATATTTACGTGTTTCAACGTGATCACATTCATAGCAGTAAAGGGCCTCACTAAAACAAGATTAGATGGAAGTAAATGGTTCTCTTAGGACTTCTAATACTTGACACTTCACCTACTTCTTGTACTAATGTTTCACATTACCACTACCAACTGCAGGAAACACGCTAATTAAGAAAATTGCTTTCAGTGGGTTTTAATCATAAATAGCATGATAATTGAAGCAATTCTCAACCAAGTCACTGTTTTCTGTAATGCTGAATACATGGTTGTGAATTAAGGACTGTTTACAATATACAGCGAAGCTGTTTATACATTATTACTCTTCTCATTTGGTTCTTATTGTAATCTTAACAGGGCATGGGGCCAAACGTAGCTGACTTGGCATATTAAGTTGTTGGTTTTCATGGCGTGAGAGGGATTGTGGTCTGGTCTTCGGCTATTGTCTGGTGAAGAAGTCTTTGTTCCGCAGCCAGGAAATAATAATAAAAAAGGCTCTGGAACAGAAATCTTCTTAGATAAGTGAAGAGTATGTGTAAGATTTAGTTTATAGCTAATGAACTTTTTTCATCGATTTTATCTTGTTGGAAACTTGAACCGTTGTTAAAGAAACTTCTAAAGCTTCACCTCATTCTTTCTCTAATTCTCATCGCTAATCGAAATGAAATTATGGATTTTGTGATGAGGAAAAGTCACAAGAAACTCTCATAAACAGAGGTATTGTCCTTGTTGCGTTGAGTTGTCAAAAACACAGTACCAAATTGTAGTCTCATGGAAGAAAAAAGAAGAACCCTTTTGATGATACATCAGTTTTGGGATCTTCTACTATCAGTTTGAAGACAAGAGAGTTGATGAAAACTACTGCTTGGTTTGTTGCCTCTGTCACTGTAACTGAGACACAGATCCGTGTTTCTCCTCCACACAATTAAAGGCCGTGTTTAGTATAGTAGTAAGTGAAGCATGGGAGAGTGAGAGACTTGAGAGGCAAACAAAAAACTCATTAGTAATGTAGAAAACAACAGAGCAAGTGTTCTGAAACAGTGAAGTAAGAATAGTTCTGGTTTTGGCTAGAAAACAAGTTGCAACACAAAACCCTCAAGTTTTGTTTTTCAGAGAGAATAGAGAGCTGACAGAGACAAATCACTGCTTTCCTTTTCCTTCATTTCATTTTCCAGCTAACCTTTTTTCTATATACAAAATAATATATTCTATAATTCTACATAGTTGCATAAGAAGAAGACTATTCAATGAACTTAATTAATTAATCCCTTAAATCTTCCATTGTAACTAACTTAACTATAGAATGCATTTAATTAACCAGAGATCGGTTTAGATGAACCGGATAGAAAAATCGAATGCTTAAGTTTAACCAAGTTGGTGGAATTTCGAATTCCAAATCCCAAAATGTCCCTATAGCGTAGGTGTAAAAAATCATAGGAAGGAAAAAAATTAAAGGAAAAAAAAAGAGAGTGGAGAAAAGGAAAAGGTTGCTTGCGGGGAAGCGTGGAGGGTGGCAGAGAGTAGAGAGAGAGATTCAGACATTGTTGGGTTCAACAGTTGTTTCTACTTCAAACTGCTTTGCTTTACTTTTTTAGTTTTGGTTTGATTCTCTGTCTGAATGTAGACATTTCATATCTTCACAAATTCCTCACTTCTCTCCATCCTAATCTTCTTTTGTTCATCAATAAGAAACCTCATATATTTATGAAATAAAATCATTCTCAATTTCTATGTCCCATTTTCACATTGTTGACGTCAAATTTTTATATATGGTTGTTCTTATAATCTTATTACACCGATTAAGTCTACTCGTCCCGAAACAACAAAAAGACAAACACAAGATCAATACTAGGGTCTAGGGATCCTATTGTGATAAGGTTTAGGATTTATATAAGTAAAAGTATTTACCATCCTTTGACAATAAACAAATACTACAAATTTAGGAATAATTAATTAATGGGATCTGATGAATCGTTATTATAACCATGATTTATATTTGACTTTTTTTGTTTTGTTTGTCAAAAGGTCGAATTTGTACACTGTTCCAATCCAATGCGTAATAAGTCTTGGTATAGTTTTTAATACTTTTTATGTTACATAATTTCGAGACATGATATCTGAATCGTATCAGATATAGATCTTCAATTTTCGTTTAGAGTAAGCTCGTCAGAGAACGTATGATGTTTCCAAGATAATTAAATTAGTGAAATGTAAAGATATGCTCATCATCTGGGCGTACACTGTTTGTATGTTTTCAAGAACATTAACACAGATTATACCACTCTGTAGTAGAGGTTCTGCAATACATAATCATGAGTTGAAGACATTTTCAAATTTTAAAAGTTCTTAGGAAGATAATTAATACTCCACACTATTGTAGTCTGGAAAATGGCTGTAGTTATTTAATTTCATAACCATTATTTCTTATGAAATTTCAAGAAAATTGGTAGAACCAGGAAATAAATAGCTGGCTTAATACTTGCCCAAAAAAACAAAAACAAAAAAGATTTGCTAGACAATCAAATTAGTAAATCATTTGTTTGAGTTTTAATTCGTATTCGTTTTTAAATTAAAGCCAAAGAAAATGTTAGAAAGAGAATTGAGGTCATAATGCTAAAGGGGACAAAACATGTTATGGTAGAGAAGTAATTATCGTGTGACAGGTTGTCCATGGGAAATTCTGCAGAAGCTATGACGATTACTTTTTTTTTTGTTTTTATCAAATTAATTAAATTTACATTTAACATTTATTCACACGCATGGATTATTGCATTGATGTTGTGATAATATAGCCAATTGGAACAAGAATTAATGAACTAATGCATGTCTAAGTATTCACACGCATGGATCATTTGTTTACTTAATTAGAATACTAACTAACTAAATCCCAGTAGTCTCATGACTAAGTCTATGTTTTATACATAAACACCATAAAAACAAGAGATTCACAATTTCTCATTGTAATATTAGTTTTTCTTGTTATTATAGTCGATGTTTAGATTAGTACAATATTTTAAACTAAAACTAAATAGATAAAAAATTCTAAAACTATATTGTGACAAGTTCAAAAGATAATGCTATATATTTTTCATCAAGTTTCTCTGTTTCTATAACATCTATTTAAGGATATTTTCGTATATAACTGATGCAGCACATTGATGATTTATCATTACATGACTAGCTATGTTAATTAAGCTTGAGCAGAAAAGATATATCTCAATGCAAGATGAGATGGTCCACAAAATATGGCTTTCTTTGAGTATTAATCTTGAAGACTTGCAAGCTGTAATAAACTTGTACATATATAGTTTGTATAAAAAAAACATGTAATTTTGAAAGGGAAAAGTAAAAAAGAAAAGAAAATATAGAAAAAGGAAAGGGGTAGAGAGCGAAATAGGAAAGAAGAAAAGACATGAGTAAGGAGAAATGGTGTTTGGACAAATTAGGGTTTAATGGTTTGAAAATTAGGGGGAGAGAGAGAAATAGAGAAGAGAAGAGAGTAATAATGAAGGAGAGAAAATGGGGCCCATAATGTGGCAGGGCATGTGGCTGGGCTTCCAACTTGACCTTGTCGGTTGTTCTCTGCACTGCGCTTCTCTGCAACCCACACACTAATTTTTTATATATTTATATATATATATATATATATATAGCCTTTTTCATTTTCTTTTTCTACATTCCCAAACACAAACCGGTTTAAGCGGTATGGTAATTATTGGCTTTAGATTTACTTTATCAAATTTCTATTTTGCTAATTTTTGTGAAAGATTGTTTGTTATATACTGTGTCAATAGTCAAGAATGTGATTGGTAAGCAAAAACATATACTTATTAATGCCATGTAATTACAATAACAGTTGGCATTGTTATCTTTAGTACAAAGACCGAGTGATGAATCTATGAATGAGACAAATAAACTGCGTAATTTTTAAATAGTTTGTTTTGGATTTTATATTTCAAATTTAAAATGAAAGTATAGCTTTAAAAGTTTACATAAAAACATAACCGCAAACATCAAAACAATAAATCTTAATACTATTATTGTAGAAGTACATTTAAAATATAACTTAAAATCTAATTAAACTTATATCAAATGCCAATATTAAATTAATATTTTAAAGAACAAATCTATACATCTTATTAAGGGTAATATAATTCAGCTGCTATCGGTGACGCACATAGCGCACAACAAACAGCATTTGGTACATAATCTCCTCAAGATTTAGATTGAGAGACTACTATAGATACAAAAAGACAATGGTAGAAAAATAAAAGAAACAAAGATTACGTAATAAGATAATCCGATAACCAAGGTGAAGGTACATATGATCCATTGGCACAAATTACAATGTTTTACTTGATTATTAGAATTTAATGTTTATTTAATTATTATTATCTGTTGACTATATAATTATTTATTGTGCTTAAAAGGGAATTAACTATTGGAACACATTCAGGGAACAGTCTAAGCCTATTTCGGATAGATTTGCATTTAAGCATTATCCACAAAATGTAACACAGATTCAGAAAACTGTAGTAAGAATTCGAATTTGGTATTTTCTCCAATTTTTCAATCTTTTTACAGTTTAAATTTATTGACGCGTTAATGACTTACTGTATACAGTAAAAATGAGGTCATAAAAACTCCAGATAGAATGACAATAATTGCATCAGTTTCATGCGAGTGACACACATACTGTGAAAATTTGAGCTTGAAGTTACTATTGAACCATGAATCATGTTGTGTTTAGCATTAATTGATAAACACAACCATTTAATACCCCAAATTTTTTTGTTCATTCAACGAATGTATATGCATAGAATTATGCAATACAAAGAATTTAATATAGTAGTTTAAGCTTTAATTTCCATTCTCCAGAGGCAAAAAAAAAAACTACACACATTAACTTACTTCAAAATTGAACTCAGTAGTACATCTCTTTCAAAGTTTGAGAAATTTTCACATATGTTAAGGAAATCTCAGTTTTTTTTATTTATTTAGATAAAATCTTAGTTATTCTTGTCAAGGATTTAGAGTAAATAATAGCCATATTCCCATTATCCCATATACCCCATATATGAACTTTAGTATTTTTTCCCCATTTTATTATTTTTTTATGTTTTTCAATTTGTCTTGATAAGGATAATAGCTTAGATTTTTTTATCATCGGCATAAATCTACTTGGTCAAATTTTACTTCAGAATAATCCATATACACCATTAATTATTTCCTTTTTATAAAAAATACCGTTTTGGTATATTCTTACATAAAAAAAAAGATATTTTAAAATGAATTAGATACCTATTATCTTACCTTTATATTCAACATACAATATTTAGTAGAAGTATAATTACAATTTGACCTTTTCATTAAATCATAAAAGAAAATGCAAAAATGATAAACACCTTAATGAAAAAAAAAAGTAAAAAAGAATTAGCAGTATAATATATAGTCTCATCTTTCTCACAAAGGGCTCGTCTCTTATCTCTCTTTCTCATGGCCTCACCACAAGCAACCAAACTGTCTCTTATAATCGGATCTCAAAGTTGGCTTGTTGGGAGCACTGAGACATCAAACATGGTTTCTTCTTTCTTTCACTCGTAAACCCAAATTAACCCTAAAAAAAAAAAAAACCTTTTACAGTTTAATCCCAAAAGTTTCTCAAATCAATCTCTCTCTCCATTAAAACTCTTCACAAGCAAAAAGCTTTGAGCTTTAAATGAGTTTAAGGTCCTCTTGGGTTCCTGCAAAAACTGGGTATTTCCTCGTGTACTTCATCTTATCTGTAAGTCTCTGAATCTCACTGTCTTTTTTTTCTTTTTAATTTCCCTTCTTTCCTTATTAATAATCTCATTAATATGTTCTTTTTCAGGCATAAAATTAACAAACTTCACTCAAGCTATATCTGTCTATCTTCACTGATCTCTTTTAATTGAAATCCTTGTGGGTTTTAATTTTGATTTAATCACCAAACGAAGGAAAAAAAATGGATATGAGAAGTCATGAAATGATAGAGAGATCAAGAAGAGATGATAATGGCAACAATGGTGGTAACATTACTAATGATGATAATTGCAACGGTAATAACACTCGTGTTTCTTGCAACTCTCAAACCCTAGATCACCATCAATCCAAGTCTCCGTCTTCGTTTTCAATCTCAGCCGTCGCTAAATCCACTATAAGGTACCGGGAGTGTTTAAAGAACCACGCGGCGAGTGTCGGCGGAAGTGTTCACGACGGATGCGGCGAGTTTATGCCGAGTGGTGAAGAAGGAACTATTGAAGCTCTCAGATGTGCTGCTTGTGATTGTCACCGTAATTTTCACCGGAAAGAAATCGACGGTATAGGAAGCTCAGATTTGATCTCACACCACCGTCATCAACAATTCCACCACCACCACCACATTCAGTACGGAGGAGGGAGAAGACCACCGCCGTCTTTGACGCTTAACCCTCTCATGCTTCCTCCACCACCGAATTATCAGCCAAGTCATCACCACAAGTATGGAATGAGTCCTCCTGGTGGAGGAGGAATGGTGACGCCGATGAGCGTTGCTTACGGCGGAGGAGGAGGAGGAGGAGGAGCTGAGTCGTCTAGTGAGGATCTGAATCTGTATGGACAGTCAAGTGGAGAGCATGGTGGTGGAGGTGTTGCGGTGGGGGGACAAATGGCGTTTTCGATGTCATCGAAGAAACGGTTCAGGACCAAATTCACGACGGAGCAGAAGGAGAGGATGATGGAGTTCGCGGAGAAGCTAGGGTGGAGGATGAACAAGCAAGATGAAGAAGAGCTTAAGAGATTCTGTGGTGAGATCGGAGTTAAGAGACAAGTCTTCAAAGTTTGGATGCATAACAACAAGAACAATGCCAAGAAACCACCACCATCAACTATCTAATCCTCAATTATCAAACTTCTTAATTCAGAGATTATGTATCAGATTTTCTTTAATGTATTTTGTTGTTGTTGTTTTTATTTTTTTCTAGGTTTTTGTAGTTTGTACGATCTTTGGATCAATCAATGGATCTTTTGTTTGCTTAGTTAATGTGTTTAATTTGGTTTGCTTTTTGTATTTTTATTTTTTTATTTTTGTGGTGGTTTGTCTTTTATATAGATCGTCCTTGTAATCAGCTTCTTTTCCTTATTAGTTTATGCGTCTGTCTTTTCTTACATTTAAGCTTAATACAAACCATTTGTGTTGTACAAACTTTACATAGATAAAAACAACATTATATTTAAGTATTTAACAGTTTGATACCAATAGTAGAAAAGAAATCAACTGTGATACCTAAACGTTAAATGCGACTATATCATAAGAAAAAACCATCAAATGTAATTATTTTAAAATTCAAATGACTTTTTTTTTTGTATATAATAATCATTTGGTGTCAACAAAAAGAAACATGAATATAATGTCAACACAAATGTCATGTTTAGCAGATTAATATATCTATATCAAGATTATACTTCTGTTATAACGGTAATTAACCATAAATTTATAAAAAAATACTATAAATATATGGTAAGTTATATGCATACGCAAGCGTTATGATCAAAGCTGAACTTTTTAAATATTTTGATGTGAAATATGTCCAAAATTGTAACCATATGATTTAAGTCTACTGTAGATCTGTCACCCCGGCCCTCAATTTTGTACCAAAAACAAAGACATATATATGATAAAAGAAAATTTTAAAAAACAAAAAGAGAAGATTCTCATTGTTACAAAATTCACATAAGAGGCCAAAGTTATAGAACTCACGACCTATGTGTATCTTCTTCTTTTTTCCTGTGTCGTCACAACCTATGTATCTAAGCTACCATTTGTAATAATTGGTTATAAATGATATTTTTCGAATTTCTTTTGTCTTTCGCCACCATTTTATGTGGGAAACTGTTGACGATATTATTCTCATCGAATTTAGATTTCTCACTTTGAGAAAAAGAAAGTGGGCCAAAAAGAATTATACGTAAAAGCTTCCCCTATCAAAGTCCAAAGTTCTGTACAAATACCAAAAAGTATAAGATCCTTCTTCTTCCGTATAGACGACGTCGTTTCTTGTTTTAGACGGCTACTTTGTTGATTCTATAAATGAGTTAGTTCGACGGATTAAGGCCTGACTATATATAATAATAAGCCCAAGAAAGCCCATATCAGCCCACTGTAAGACGCTTGTAAGTTATAGTAACGTTATAACAGATGTCACACACACACAAAAAAACACACATTTGTATTATGAATTTATGATTTTGGATTCATGTATTTTCTTAATTATTGTCATTGATTTTACATACTATAATTTCACGATTATAGAATAAAATTAATTTCACAAATAAATGGTGTTTAGTTTTAATTTATGCTATTTTTAGGAATACTATTTTACATTTTAATGAAAACTTTTGATTAATTTTCATATTGAAGGATAATACTATATAACATAAATATCAGTCACATAAAATTTTGGAAGAGACAACAAGATAAAATACATAAACTAAATTAAACAGACCTCGCTTTATTAATGATCAAGTCATATAGACGGGCTAGACATCTGTCTATATTTCTTTCGGATTACATTTTAATATAATTAATAATCGATTCTGAAAATTAAAAGTATTGATTATGAAGATAATTATTTTTTAATTAACCTAATGCCCAGCTACTTGTCTTCTTGATTCTTCTTTCGGCACGGTTTTTGTATAAATCACTCTTTCCCCATTTGCCAAAATAGGAAAAATACAATATTCTTGTCGGCTTTCAAAGGTTTTTATATTCTCTACTTGATTTATCAATTAATTCAAATATAGCAAATATATATTACCAAGTTTAATTCTCTTCAACTAAAGTTACACAAAGACAACATGAAAGCGAGATCAATTCAAACATAACCAGTAGACAGAAGAATCACATGTCCTCTGAATTACAACGACTTCTTCACGTTAATGTGATATACTTAGATCTTCAAATTCTTCATTATCCTGAACAAGAATTAATACAGCATAAGTGTGGCATGTTTAATTAATAATTAAAGCATGTTGATTAGACTCCAATCACACATATATACTTAATTAACAGCTTGAAGATATCGTTATTAAAGGTTTCCCAAACTCGATTGCTTAACAACTTGTATTCTTGTAATATAAATAACACTATGTCAACCACCGACCATGGACAGAAGTAGAATTAACCAATTTGTCTATTTATGTACATTTATCCTATCATATGATATAATTATTTTGCGCTTCAAAAATATTATAAAGACAATATGCATGTGATGAAGTACAAGAAAGGATTAGATTTCATGTGAATATTTCCCTTTATTGTGTTAATCGGTGTGTTCCATACTTTTTAGATATATAGAATTTGATAAAAAAAAAAAATCACATTCACATTTATATTTATGTAAGTTATCTTATAAAACATATTGTATAACCTATAAAAAGGTGCGTTTTCATTTCGTTTAATATAATTTCCTACAAAATTAAATGTTCGATAATAAAAGCTATATTTAAAAATATTCTAAACACACTCATTAACATGTAAACACAATAGAAAACGACAACACAAATTAGAAACAATAAAAAATCCGTAATCCAAAGTTCATAATTAATTTAAAAAAATTTGGACGAGCGAGCTATATTTATATAGATCACGTCAAACTTAAAGAAATCTAAGTAAATAGATTTACTTATATACCTTGTGTCAAAATCGTTGATTCCTCCTCTTGAGTTAGATTCGAAGGTCTTGTAATTGGGCAAAGGGACACGACCAGTCTCGATGCTGATGAGATCCTCGACGAGAATGTCATAGTGACGCTTCACTTCTTCTGCAGATTTCCCTCCTACAGCTTTTGCCACATTGTTCCAACGGTCGGGTGTGTCATTGTCGTAAACTGCCAAGGCCCTCTCGAACATCTTGTTCTGTTTAAACGTCCATGAAGAGCTCGAGCTTCTAGAGTTTGAAGCCATTAATGTTATAATTTGAGATGGAGAGAGAGAGAAAGAGAGTGTGAGTGATGAGAGTTGCTATAAATTGAATGGCAAAGAAGGGTTCCTTATAAGGAGGATAAAAAGAGAGTTCTTAGATTCTGCAAGTTGGAGAGTTTTCTATTTTTACTTTATTTATTTATTCGTTTCATGTTTCATTAACCAAATTATATTCGAGACAATTTGTGACACAATAACGTCCATATGGTCTAGAAAAAGTCAATCCTATCACTAGGAAAATATTTTCTGATATATCTTTTTGGATATTAAGCAATGTCTAGGTATTTCAAGGAAATTTTGTATGTTGTGTTTTAATTTTTTTATATACGAATGATAGATGGCAATTTTTTTTAACGAATGATAGTGTAGAAAAATTAAGCGAAACTGACGCACGAGTATTAGTTAGGAGCTATTTATGTAGATATAGTTGTATATGTATACTCACTCGTATATTCCCCTAAACATGTATGTATATTTTATAATGTTTTCAAATTAAAGTCTAAACAATTCAAGTAGTACGATAACATTATGACCTTGCACGTATAAGCATCATTTTGAACCGATCGGTCGTATCGAGAATCGGTTCAAACGTAGGGTTGAAGTTGGTAAGTTGAACAACTTGGCGTAATCATGTGCTTATAGTACCTGCTTATAGTTAATAGACAGAAGATTATAACGATGCTACAATATAAGTGCCACTACTTATTTTCGTATATATTTAATATATAAAACATCTCACAGTTGTCAATGTCATAATGTAAGCCATTAATATATGGTAATTGATAAATTTCACAAAGTATACATAGTGGATGTACCTCCCATGTCATTATTGGAATAAAAAGGTTTTGATATAGAGACGACTGGCCCATCATAAGAAAATGATAAGATACGCCAATATTTATCTATATTCTGTAAAGCTTAATCGTATTTTTCCAAATATAATCATTCCTAAATAATGATAATCCATTATTTGAGCATCGTCTCTGGCTAATTTTGTTGGAGAAAAAGTGAATTAATTGATATAAATTGCTTACAACTGCCATTACTCTAGATATCCAAATATATCTCTAAACATGCTAAGCATATTAAAAGATGTTTGATATGATAGTTTTAAGTTGTATTCTCAGCATCAACTAATAATATAAATGCAACAATGCTAGAGATCGAACATAAGGATTCGATGTGTCATCATCATTATCTCCTTGACCAAAGTTCGTAGATATTTTTTTCCAAAAGTTATTTACATTTACATATACAAATTTTCACCGATTCAAAATGATAGATAAATATGTTGAAAGTTAAATTTGATTTTGGATCAAGTTTTATTATTGGATCAATTATCCAATAATTATCGTTTTGGGCCAAATCCAAATTCTAGAATTTTTTAAGAAGGTGAAGGTGTTGATATTTCTAGAGAAAACTCTAGAAATATCAACACCTTCATCTCCTTAAAAAGTTCTAGAATCATCCACACACCTCTCCACTTCCTTAAAGATAAAAATCTAGATATTTACATAGAATTATCTAGATAATTTATAATAAAATAATCTAATATTAGAGAAAAATTATGTAGAGTTAGGATTAAAATATTTGAGATATTTTGTAATGTGGAGGCTATAAATACCTCCTTCCCCTTCTCATTTGTAACGAACTTAAGTTAAGAAGTGAGTAATAAGAAAGAGTTGAAAACTATATCAAAATCTTCCATTTCCTAAATTTTTCTTCTAAACACTTAAACACTTTTTCCATCATAATCTTAAAAGTTTTTTCTTCCAACAAAGTGGTATCAGAGCTAGGAGATTCTCATAAAAATGGTGAATAGTGGTGTTCCCTTCCAAGTCCCGATGCTCAAAAAGAGCAACTACGACAATTGGAGTCTACGAATGAAGGCTATTCTAGGAGCACATGACGTGTGGGAGATAGTCAAGAAAGGTTTCGTTGAACCGGAGAATGAAGGTGGTATATCTCAAGCTCAAAGATATAGTTTGAGAGACTCAAAGAAGAGAGACAAGAAGGCTCTCTGTCTAATCTATCAAGGATTAGATGAAGATACGTTCGAGAAGGTCGCGGAAGCTAAGTCAGCCAAAGAAGCATGGGAGAAGCTTCGAACATCCTACAAGGGTGTTGATCAAGTCAAGAAGGTAATGCTTCAAATTGGTAAACCTTCAAACTCTAAGGGGAGAATTTGAAGCATTACAAATGAAGGAAGGTGAACTCGTCTCTGATTACTTCTCAAGAGTTTTGACGGTTACAAATAACTTAAGAAGAAATGGAGAGAAGTTAGATAATGTGAGAATCATGGAGAAGTTTCTTAGATCGTTGGATCCTAAATTTGAGCATATTGTCATCGTAATCGAAGAAACAAAAGATTTGGAGGCTATGACAATGGAGCAACTTCTTGGATCATTACAAGCTTATGAAGAAAAAAGAAGAAAGAAGAAGATATCGCCAAACAAGTTATAAAAATGCGGATTGATCATATTAAAGAAGGAAATGGTCAAAGTTACCAAAGAAGAGGTGGTGGTCAAGTACGAGGACGAGGTCATGGATATGGAAATGGACGAGGTTGAAGGCCGCATGAAGGTAACACCAACCAAAGAGGAGAAAGCTCATCAAGAGGTCGTGGAAGAGGAAATCCAAAATCAAGGTACGATAAATCAAATGTTAAGTGCTACAATTGTGGGAAGTTTGGACATTATGCTTCCGAATGTAAAGCTCCCAACAACAAAAAAGTCGAGGAGAAGGCCAACTACGTTGAAGAAAAAATCCAAGAAGAAGACATGTTATTGATGGCTTATAAGAAAGATGAACGAGAAGATAATCATAAGTGGTACCTTGATAGTGGTGCAAGTAATCACATGTGTGGGAGAAAAAGCATGTTCATGGAGCTTGATGAATCGGTGAGAGGAAATGTGGCCTTAGGAGATGAATCAAAGATGAAGGTTAAAGGTAAAGGAAACATTTTCATCCGGTTAAAGAATATGGATCATCAATTTATCTCCAATATTTACTATATTCCAACCATGAAGACCAACATCTTAAGTCTTGGACAACTCTTAGAGAAAGGTTATGATATTCGATTAAAGGATAATAGTCTTTCTATAAAAGACCAAAAAGACAATCTCATTACAAAGGTGCCGATGTAAAAAAATAGAATGTTTGTCTTTAACATTCAAAATAACATCGCACAATGTCTCAAGATGTGCTATAAGGAGGAGTCTTGGCTTTGGCATCTTAGATACAGACATCTCAACTTTGGAGGATTAGAGTTGCTTTCAAAGAAAGAAATGGTGAGAGGACTACCTTGCATCAACCATCCAAATCAAGTTTGTGAAAGGTGTTTACTTGGAAAACAATTCAAAATGAGTTTTCCAAAAGAGTCAAGCACAAGAGCTTAAAAGCCGTTGAAGCTTATACACAGAGATGTGTGTGGTCATATCAAGCCAATATCACTCGATAAAAGCAACTACTTCATTCTCTTTATCGATGATTTTTCAAGAAAAACATGGGTTTACTTTTTGAAAGAAAAATCAGAAGTATTTGAAAACTTCAAAAGGTTTAAAGCCCATGTTGAGAAGGAAAGTGGTCTTGTGATTAAAGCTTTGAGATCCGACCGTGGAAGAGAGTTCACATCCAAAGAGTTTCAGAAATATTGTGAAGACTATGGCATTAGAAGACAACTAACAGTGCCAAGAACCCCTCAACAAAATGGAGTAGCGGAGAGGAAAAATAGAACAATTCTTGAGATGGTGAGGAGCATGCTCAAAACTAAGAGACTACCAAAGGAGTTATGGGCTGAAGCAGTTGCGTGTGCGGCTTATCTATTAAATCGATCTCCAACAAGAAGTGTCTCGGGAAAAACCCCACAAGAAATTTAGAGCGGAATAAAGCCCGGTGTTTCTCATTTAAGAGTCTTTGGAAGCATTGCTCATGCTCATGTACCAGACGAGAAACGAGGCAAACTAGATGACAAAAGTGAGAAATACATATTCATTGGTTATGATATTAACTCCAATGGCTATAAGCTCTACAATCCGGACACAAAGAAGACAATCATAAGTCGAAATGTCATCTTTGAAGAAGAAGGAGAATGGGATTGGAGATCAAATGATGAAGAGTATAACTTTTTCCATATATTGAAGAAAATGATCTGAAACAACCAAGAAAGGAGTCTACTACATCACCAACATCACCAACAAGTTCTCAAGGAGAAGAAAGTTCGAGCGAAAGGACTCCACGCTTTAAAAGTTTACAAGAGCTCTACGAAGTAACTGAAAATCAAGAAAATCTTACTTTATTCTGCCTATTTGCGGAATGTGAGCCCATGGACTTCCAAAAAGCTACGGAAAAAGACATGGAGAAATGCGATGGATGAAGAAATCAAAGCGATAGAAAAGAACAAAATATGGGAGTTAGCTTCACTTCCAAATGGGCACAAGGCAATCGGCATGAAGTGAGTGTACAAAGCAAAAAAAAAATTCTAAAGGAGAAGTAGAAAGATACAAGGTAAGATTGGTGGCTAAAGGTTATAGTCAAAAAGCCGGAATTGACTATGATGAGGTATTCGCTCCCGTTGCTCGTCTAAAAATAGTTAGACTAATTATTTCATTGGCGGCTCAAAACAATTAGAGGATACATCAAATGGATGTCAAATCAGCCTTCTTAAATGGAGAACTTGAAGAATAAGTTTACATTGAGCAACCACAAGGCTATATAATCAAGGGAGAAGAAAATAAAGTCTTAAGGTTGAAGAAGACACTTTATGGGTTAAAACAAGCCCATAGAGCTTGGAATACTCGAATTGACAAGTACTTCAAGGAGAAAAGTTTCATCAAGTATCCATATGAACATGCACTCTATATCAAAATTAAAAAAGTCGATATATTTATTGCATGTTTGTATGTAGATGACTTAATATTCACGGGTAATAATCCAAGCATGTTCAAGGAGTTCAAGAAAGAAATGACAAAGGAGTTTGAGATGACGGATATTGGATTGATGTCTTACTACCTTGGAATTGATGTGAAACAAGAAGACAACGAAATCTTTATAACTCAAGAGTGCTATGCTAAGGAGGTACTTAAGAAGTTCAAGATGGATGACTCTAATCCAGTTAACATGCCGATGGAATGTGGAATCAAGTTGTCAAAGAATGAAGAAGGAGAAAAAGTGGATCCGACACTATTTAAAAGTTTGGTTGGAAGTTTACGTTATTTAACGTATACAAGACCTGATATCTTATATGCGGTTGGAGTTGTTAGTCGTTACATGGAGCATCCAACAATAACTCATTTCAAGGCGGCAAAGAGGATTCTTCACTATATCAAAGGTACCATAGATTTTGGAATGTACTATTCTACCTCTAACGGCTACAAGCTTGTTGGATATAGCGATAGCGATTAGGTGGAGACGTAGACGATCGAAAGAGCACAAGTGGTTTCGTGTTCTACATTGGAGATACGACTTTCACATGGATGTCAAAGAAGCAACCAATTGTTACTCTATCTACATGTGAAGCGGAATACGTAGCAGCCACTTCATGTGTTTGCCATGCTATTTAGTTACGAAACTTGTTAAAGGAGTTAAGCTTACCACAAGAAGAGCCAACTGAAATCTTTATGGATAACAAGTCAGCAATAACATTGGCGAAGAACCCAGTATTTCATTATCGTAGTAAGCACATTGACACACGTTATCACTACATTAGAGAGTGTGTTAACAAGAAGGAGGTGCAATTGGAGTATGTGAAAACAAATGATCAAGTAGCCGATATCTTCACCAAGCCTCTTAAGCGCGAAAATTTTACCAAGATGAGGAGCTTGCTTGGAGTAGCAAAATCAAGTTTAAGAGGGAGTGTTGAAAGTTAAACTTGATTTTGGATCAAGTTTAATTATTGGATCAATTATCCAATAATTATCATTTTGGGCAAAATCTAAATTCTAGAGTTTTCTCTAGAAATATCAACACCTCCACTTCCTTAAAAAATTCTAGAATCATCCACACACCTCTCCACCTCCTTAAAGATAAAAATCTAGATATTTACATAGAATTATCTAGATAATTTATAATAAAATAATCTAATATTAGAGAAGAATTATCTAGAGTTATGATTAAAATATTTGAGATATTTTGTAATGTGGAGGCTATAAATACTTTCTTCTCCTTCTCATTTGTAACTAACTTAAGTTAAGAAGTGAGTAATAAGAAAGAGTTGAAAACTATATCAAAGTCTTCTATTTCCTAAATTTCTCTTCTAAACACTTAAACACTTTCTCCATCAGAATCTTAAAAGTTTTTTCTTCCAACAAAATATATTTTCCGGGACCTTGAATCTAATGACTTTATGAATGATGTAATGGAAGAGACCCATTTGTATGACAAGCATTTGTATAAGAACCACCAAAATTTTGATGCAAAAGAATAAGGACAACCGATAAAAATAAAAATAAAGAATAAGGACATAAGGGATATTATCGTTTCCCTTTTGTGATAAAATTCTTATATCCAAATCTAATCTATTTCTGTTTTACATACTTCATGTCGAATGAAAACGACGAAAAAGTTGCCCAATTTCATTCGTAAAATTCATTTGGTTATAATTAGAGTTGAAGGTCTTTTCAAGAGAGAATAATAACCAAATAACCAAATGATCTTGCCCAAAAAAATTTATGATATATAAATTTATTTGAAAACCAAGTTAATCAGCTGCACAATCTTGAAACTGTAAAGTTAAAAATTAAAATAAACAAAACAAAATTATTTTATCTATTTTATGATATAACTTACGCCGTTTGATCAAATTTTGGAAAACTTCACGTAGTTTGTCGATTTCGACATGCTTTGGAGATGTAAAATCTAGGAGTGTTGAAACATTTAGGTTAAAAAATTGAAAATTCTAAATGTAGGAAGATATCTTAGAACTTTGTAAAGATCAGGGCTTATAGCTGCAAATATAGAGGAATAAATCCCAAGCTTCTTTTAGATTTTTTGTCCCCACGTCTTATACTTTCAGCTAGGCTTAGGGTTTTGATGGGGTTCTTCTTTTGACCTCTCGTCTCGTTTAAAGCTTAAAATCCTTGAGGAAGAAGAAATATTTCCTAGTCACTATTTATCAGTGTTAGCTTCTGCAGAAACTGTTCCGCCATTACAACATTAAATTTTTTTTTTTTTTTTGTTAAAACAACATTAAATTTTCACTATGATAATAATTTGAATAGTTATGATAAAGTCACTTCTCTTTGAAAGATGCTCAGATAGCCCTAGATACTATGTGTCTATGTTGATATTTTCATCTTTGTTAATCTGTAGTTCTCCTCTGTAATAAAGACTCTCTTTTCTGAAAAAACAAGTTGGCGTCACTTTTCAAGTTTTACCTTTGTGCTTTGCTTCTCTATAAAGCTCTATGTTAACCTAAGGAACAAAACATGAATGGAAGAGAGATTCCAAAGATAACTTCAGTGGAGAAACCGATCTCTTTGCTTTACCTACCTGAAAAGTTATCTTTTCTTCTTGAGACACATATACATACAAACAAAGAAACACCAACAGGGATGAATGAATCAAAATATTACTATCTTTTATTCTTTACCTTATTTACCCCATTAATTTTACTTTTTAACATTTCTCCCCAATAGTCATGCCTCCGTTCCGCTTTCACATCCCTTTCTTCTCCAACAAGTCTCCTTCTCGTCTCTCTTCAGGGACTTCTTCGCCATCACCACCACCTACTCCTCCTCCTCCTCCTCCTCCTCCTTCACGCCCTCCTTGTCGTCCTGCAGGCATTGCTCAGCCGTCAAAGCCAGACACAAAGTCCAAGGTGTCACCGTCACTTTCTAGGGTTAGAAGCAATGTTGCAGCCATAGCAGCTTCTTTGTCTGCGTCTCAGTCGTCTTCTAGTGGTGCATCCACGCCTACCCGGCTGACGAAACAGACTAACAAACTATCTGGTTCTTCGTCAAAGAAACTGGAATCTTTGAGGACGGAGGAGCAAAAGGTAACGATGAAAGAGAAGCCATCTGGAGAAACTGAAAAAGTAGCTGGCGAGAATATCAATCCGGTAATAGTGAAACCTCCGATTGCTCGTCCTGAAGAACATTTAGAACGAAAAGAAGCAAAGGCAGATCAAGAACAGAGGAAGAAGACAGAAGGAGAGAAACTTACGGTACAAGAAAGAAAGAAAGTTCTTCTTGAAGGCAGTGGAGAGAAGTTAATAGCAGATCAAGGACAACAGAAGAGAAAAGAAAAAGAGAAACTTGTGGCACAAGAAAGCAAGACGGTTCTTCATAGGGCCGGTCAAGAGAAGGCAGAGGACATTAGACTGCGAGAAAACAGAGAAGCAGCTGATCGAGGACAACAGAAGAGAAAAGAAAACGAGGAACTTGGTTTAGAAAAATTGAATAGCGCTCATCAGAAGGTAGGTAGAGAAGATGCAACGCGAAGCAATACCACACGACATATTGCCGCAGCATCAGAATTCACGAGAGGACCGAGAGATCTACCGGAGACAAAGACAAAAACTCAAAAAAGAGCAGAGGTTCACACCGATGACACTCATCAGAAAACCAAAGGCCCATCGACGAGTAATCTTGGAAATCCGAGAGTTAAGAATGGAGAGAGATCATCTTCAATGAGCAAAAGGATCAAAGAAGACGTCAAAGATGGAATCAGTAAGCTTACTTGGGGAAAAAGCAACAGCGATGAGAAATCCGTGAGCGTCTTTACCCTAACTGGCGAAAACAGAGGAGCCACAATGGGAATAGGTTCTGAAAAAGACAAGAAAGACGGTGAAGTTCACATTCACCGTGGCTACAGAAGTAACCCAGACGAGAGCCCTAACACCACAACCACAGAAACAGAAGGAGGAAGAAGACCCTTCAAGGGTAAAAACCTTGAAGACGAAGACGAAGAAGACAAGGTTAGGGCATACGTAAACGGCAATACTCAGGGGATCAACAATTCGATTGTAGTCGAGAGTTCAGTGACTGAGAATGATCCAGGAATTCATATGAGTTTGATATTTGAAAAATCGAAGAAGGAAATTATAAATCAACCGGAGAATGTGGTGGAGAAGAAACCAGAGACTGTGAAAGCGACGGAGAAGTTGAGGAGTGAGCCGAGAGTTAGGAGAAGATGCTTGAGAGGGTTACTTGCGGAGTCAAGTGAGTCGGACCCGGAGAATCCCTTGAAGCCTCGGAAACATGGTTGCCGGTTTACCTGTAAAGACAAAGATATAGAGAACACTTGAAATTATGTAAAATATTATCTTAAAGTTATAAACGCTCCACTTGATCAAATTGCTAATGCTTAATAATTTGTAAAAAAAAAAAGGATTATGAAACCTCCCTAGTATCTACAAATGTTGTTGTTTGTTTAATGAACCTATCATTAAAAAATTTAAAACATACTTGGGCTGCTGACGAGCTATTTCCCCATAATAACTATCGTATAACGTCAAATAGAATTCAAACTAAGGTCTCAATGCAAATACTTATCCAGAAACTATGTCAAATATAATTACCCCCGAATTGAAAGTTATAACTCTCAAAATCCATAAATGTTGGTTTTATCGGTTCAAATCTAAATCAAATGTCAAACCATCTAAATGAGATACTAAACCGAATTAAAATCCGACCCGATCTTAAAACCAAAAAAAAAATTCTGACCCAATCTAAAATTTGATCTATAATCAATACGACTTTTCTTCTTCATCCAACGTGATTTTGAATTTTCATGGCTTTGACCCATAATTTTACTCATTTCTTTATTCAGCTCTTCATTTTCACTTTCCAATCGATTATCAATATACAACCGGTTTTGAAATCAAGATCAATATTGGAAACTTTAGCACAGAATAAGAAGAACAATCGGTCTATCAGAGATGGAGATCAACGGAGATGATACATAGACGCTCAGATCTCTC
Source organism: Cardamine occulta (assembly GCA_028015245.1). Lineage (NCBI taxonomy): Eukaryota > Viridiplantae > Streptophyta > Magnoliopsida > Brassicales > Brassicaceae > Cardamine > Cardamine occulta. The sequence continues at coordinate 19,871,381 of CM051366.1, forward strand.
GTGACGTCTCTCTGATTCTTCAATTTTCTCACCCTCTGATTTCCTTCTTCTATTATGCATCGCAGATCCATTTTCGATTTTATTTCCATTCATATTGTATTGAAATTATTTTTTACGATTCCAAGTGAAAATTTATTGATCTGTGATTCCTGATCTTACTGTTTTTGTTTGCCTATTACAGTTTAATTTTTCATTTCTTAGTTTTATTTCCATTCTGATTCGTTGTAAATTGAAAATTTGTCTCACATGGTAATTCGATTTCAATTTGAATTTATGAGTGGTTTTGAAAAAACTGAGATGAGTAATCACATGGTTGTATATGTCAATGGACTGATGCGGTCGGAAGAATGTGATATTAAGAATCTCGAGAGTCCATGTGCTTGAGCCTAAAGGTCTTAAAGCTAACGATGGTTTATTACTTTATTCACATCAATCGGGTTTGGTCACTTGTGTGGATATTGATCAGCCGCATAAATACAAACCATTTGTAATAGCACTGTTAATGGTGATCCTGAAATCAATAGTCACAGCGAAGCAAATGTCAAATGTGTAGAAAAAGAAAAAGAATCCGTGGAAAAGATGTGAAGAGAAATGGAGATTTTTTGTTTCCGTTCAAAAAAAAAAATTAATTTATTAATTATAACCGGATCGTTTGACTCCAAAAAAAATTGTAATTGGGTTGTAATCCAGTTTAAAGTGGTTAAGATGTTATTTAAAAATAGTAATCTAACATAAAACCAGGTGAATGAGGTATTTGGTTTCCAACTTTAGTTGAGATGGGTATCCAAGTTTCCAACTTTCAATTTGGCGTTAATTAGATTTCACATAGTTTCCGGATAGATATTCTGACGCTATACTGTGGAGAAATAGCTCGTAAGCCTAACATATTTTAATATATGTAACTCCACATGTTATATTACTTTGTCTGAACTCGTGCCATCTAGAAGACTTGACCTTTATTTTTTGCATTTTCTCGCGAATGCCTTTATTGAATTTGGCCATCTAGAAAGGAGCGCAAAAGAAGAAAAAAGCAGAGACTAAAAATAGTCGAAAATCAGAGACTCTTCATACATATCGCAAAGGGTATTTCCGTAATTTACAACCAAACTCGAACGCCGCACGAGTCCTATATATACACCCGTCGGCTAAATGTGAATATTGTTTTCTAGCAAACAAAACAATACAACTTCCGATCAAAGACAAGTCAAATGGCGATGAATTTAAGCAAGGTTCTGGTGATCGGAGGAACTGGTTACATCGGGAAATACATCGTACAAGGCAGCGCAAAATCCGGCCACCAAACATTCGCTCTCATGAGAGAAGCTTCTCTTTCCGATCCCGTCAAGGGCAAAATCGTCCAGAGTTTCAAAGATCTCGGCGTGACAATACTAAATGGAGATTTAAGCGATAAAGAGAGCTTAGTGAAGGCGATTCAACACGTTGATGTTGTCATCTCCACCGTTGGAAACTCCCAAATCCTAAATCAGATCAATATCATTTCTGCTATTAAGGAATCTGGCAAGCATATCAAGGTTAGTTCTTTTTTTTGTTTTGTTTTTCAAGAAGATTTGATAAATGTTTTTGTACTTAAAATTTTGTTTTTATCTATGATTTTGTAGAGATTCTTGCCGTCTGAGTTTGGTAATGATGTGGATCGAACGGTGGCGATTGGACCAGCGAAGACGGAGTTTGAATTGAAGGCTGAGATCCGTCGTGTGGTTGAAGCTGAAGGTGTACCGTACACTTACGTGATCAACAATTGTTTTGATGGCTATTTCTTAGCTACACTTGCTCAATGTGAATCAAGACTCACTTCTCCTCCTAGAGATAAAGTCACCATTTATGGTGATGGCAATGCTAAAGGTAACTAAAGAGGCCAAGAACTAATCAAAACTCATTGAAAGAAAGAGAGAGACTGATTATATATTCTGATTTGGTGATTGTTTGCAGCCATTCTAAACAAAGAAGAAGACATTGCTGCATACACCATGAGAGCTATTGATGATCCGAGAACTCTCAACAAGACTTTTTTCATCAATCCTCCAAAGAACATTGTTTCACAGAACGAGATTGTTGCATTGTGGGAGAGCAAGATTGGTAAAACTCTGGAGAAGACTTATGTTTCAGAGGAAGAACTCCTCAAGAAAATCCCAGGTGAAATTATTAGCTAACTTAACCACTCTTTTATTCAAGATTATGTTGTTTGACTTGGCTAATACTTGGAAAATGTTTGCAGAGTCTCCACATCCACTTGATCTTCTGTTTGCTTTGAATCATGCCATCTTTGTGAAGGGAGATCAAACCTGTTTTACAATCGATCCTTCTTCTGGAGTGGAAGCTTCTCAGCTTTTTCCTGATGTCAAGTACACAAGCGTCGATGAGTATCTCAGCCAGTTTGTTTGAAATAAGAAGTCTCTTCCACCTTGTAGCAAGCATTTAATAATTTACTGTAATAAAGTGATTGGCCATTGGTCTGTAATACCAAATTGAATAAGACATATATATTATCAAAAAAAAGATATGATGGTTTATAGCATCATTATTGGTAAGAGATAACCAACTCTAACAAAACAAAAAACAAGAACACACACAAATTCGTGCATTTTCATTATTTGGTGAAGAATAGTTTCTAAGCAACGAAGCCAACATCATCCATTGACCTTAGATGCCCAACCAGCAACCACAATCTCTTTCGTAGCTTTTGTTTTCTCGAAAGACTCTCTAGACCACAAAGCCTTGGCGTAGTTACGAACATTGGTCAAGCTCTCAGGGACAGACCAAGTCTTGTAATGACCAAGAACAATCTCCAAATGGTAAAGCTTTGGTGCTAAACTCAAATCCACAGCAGTGACTTTTTCACCAGCTACAAAAGGACCAGAATGTGACTTAAGATGATTATCCAACGCTTCTAACTCATCAACCAAAGCCTTCTCGGATCCGTCATTGGAGTCTTTGCTCTTCAAGAAAGTCACAAAAGCACCAAAGAGTTTGGATCCCACTGACGCAAACTCAGGAGGTGTCTTTAGAGATGGCTCTGGAAATTTCTCCTCAAGGATTCCAACAATGACGTCTGAATCAGTCACCCATTTGCCATCAAGCTTCATCACCGGAACTTTCCCCTCCGGACTTATGTCTAAGAACCTATCAAACACATGATTCAGAGAAATCAATCAAAGCCCACAAATTTACAAACATTTCATCCAATAATTTATTTTGCAATAATCAAATTTCATGACTAATCATTGGCTTTAACAGAAATTACCATTGGGGTTTGTCGGTGACGTTAATCAAATGGATCTTGTAGGGAAGCTTCTTCTCCTCAAGGGTCAAAAGAACACGTTGGCTAAAAGGGCCTGACAAAAAAATTGAGACTTGTCATCGAATAAATCCCAATCATTTGGTAAAGATCACATTATCAAAAGCCCTAATTTATGAAATCAAAAGCTTAATGTAAAAAAAAAAAAAAAAAAAACGAAGATCAATGATCGAACAGAGGACATACAGTCTCCGAGAACATCAGGAGCACCGACGGCAACCTTCACGCAGATATCGAGAGTCATCGAATCTTTCGATTTTGCAGAAACTTTTCGCACCGTGTCGAATGAATAATAAATCCTCTGTTTCGTGAATATTTTTATTTAAACGCAAATATGATACTAAGTATCTTTCGGGAGAAAAAAAAAATCCTTAAATTCATGGGAATTGTGACGTCACTGATGAAGTGGCTGTTACGTTGAGTGTTTCGAACACTTTTGGAAACATTCTCTAATTGGTTACTGCATTTTCATACAAAAAATTGTCAAATCTTTGTCCAAGAGTTAGTGATAAATCATCATGTCAGAGATTTTTATTGTGATGTTAGAATGTATATGTCCATGTATTTGTCCAATATTGTGTCCAGAAGTGTCCACATTTATGGTTTGATGTGGAGGGATGAACAAAAAATAGAAAGAAAATATAATATCTTAGAAATGAAGCAAATGTTTGGTAGGGGTATTATCGTAAACTAACCAACTAATGCTCTAGTCCATAAATTGCCATTTCTTGGCTCACATTCCAAACCATTCATTCATTCTCTTAGCACTTAAACCGTACCCACTCATAATCACGTTTAAAAACAAAAGTCAATGGCGACGGAGAAAAGCAAGATTCTTGTGATCGGAGGGACTGGTTACATCGGAAAGTTCATAGTAGAAGCGAGCGCAAAAGCAGGGCACACCACATTAGCTCTCGTTAGAGAAGCCACTCTCTCCGATCCCGTCAAGGGCAAAATCGTCCAAAATTTCAAATATCTCGGCGTCACAATACTAAACGTACGTACGCTTCAACTCTATATCCTTTATAATATGTTTCATAAAATATTCATAACCATAACTTAGTTATGTAACTTGGTCATCAGGGAGATTTGTATGATCACGAGAGCTTAGTGAAGGCTATAAAACAGGCCGATGTGGTTATATCAACCGTTGGAAGCATGCAAATCTTTGATCAAACCAAGATCATTTCCGCTATTAAAGAAGCCGGTAATGTCAAGGTCAGTTTTTATTTCATATTACTTTAATTTGATTCAAACCCGTTAAATAAAAATATAATCCAAAAGTCTCTACTGATTTGTGTGAATGTTGTTGCCCCATCATCATCCGAATTCGAAAATAATAATAATAATAATAATAATAATAATAATAATAATAATGCATATTGCATATATAGTCCACATAATACATGTTGTTGAAAAAATAACCATCCAAGTAGCATACGAAAGAGTGGTAATATATATAGAAACTCAGTTAATGCTCATATAGTCACATATTGGATTTATTTATTTGTAGAGATTCTTGCCGTCTGAGTTTGGGACGGATGTGGACAGGACAAGTGCGGTTGAGCCGGCGAAATCGGCTTTTGCAGGGAAAGTAGAGATCAGGAGAGCCATAGAAGCCCAAGGAATACCATACACTTACATTGTTAACAATTGTTTTGCCGGTTACTACTTGCCTACATTGGTTCAGTTCGAGCCTGGTCTCACTTCTCTTCCTAGAGAAAAAGTCACCATTTTGGGTGATGGAAATGTCAAAGGTTAGTTTCATTTGCAAACATTAATTAATGTGTTTTTTTTTTGTTTTGTTTATACAATTGAAATCTAACACGGTCGAATATTTGGCAGCTGTGATCAACAAGGAGGAAGATATTGCTCCTTACACGATCAAGGCAGTGGATGATCCAAGGACTCTTAATAAAATCCTCTATATTAATCCTCCTAACAACACTTTATCGATGAACGAAATGGTCACCTTGTGGGAGAAAAAGATCGGCAAGTCTCTTGAGAAGATTTACATCTCAGAAGAACAAATCCTTAAAAGCATCCAAGGTTTAGATAAAAAAAAACAAATCAAGTGGTTTTTTTTTAGATTCTTTATAATTTTTTTTTGTTTGCTGAATAAAGATATTTCTTGTTTGTAGAGTCTCCGGTTCCATTCAATGTTCTTCTGTCGATAAACCATGCTGTGTTTGTGAAGGGAGACCAGACCAATTTCACTATAGAGCCTTCGTTTGGTCTTGAAGCTTCTGAGCTTTACCCTGATGTCAAGTACACGAGTATTGATGAGTATCTCAGTCATTTTGCTTGAGGAACTCCATAAAACACCTAAATTCACCAATACGACGCTAGTTTCATATTTGAACCAATAAATATTATTCTTGTGATGGTGAAGATCTGTATGTATGTGTGTTTTTGTGTGCTTGATTAATCACAGTGTTGTACCTCTATTTCGGATCTTTTTATCGAATGTTAATCAATATTATTATCCATTATTTCCACCACTATGGAGCTCTTAAGGTCCATATAAAGCTGTTGAGCCACAATAATATCTCACAAATTCACATTTTTTGCAGGCATACATGGTAAGTGTTAGAATTCGTGTAATTTGGTATTTTACGAACATAATTCTTTCTTTCAACACAGACACACTTTATTTAGTACTAAAAAAATATATTTTAAGTATCATTGACTTGTCTCAAATTTGAAACAAAAATGTTGGGTCTTTTAACAAAAAAAAATATGTTGGGTCAGGCGATGTGCGTTTTAGAGTTTTATCCAATGGTGTGTCTAGCGAAAGATAGTATTCGCAGCCGGTTGAAATGGAATAAGAAAAATAATAATAGATATAGTAGTACTCTTTTAACATATAGTGCTCTTCACAATTGTTCTAAATCAATATAATAAATTTGGCGTTCAAACAGAACAAGAATTTGGATTAAGTCATGTCTATTGTTTAGGTTCAGCGAGGGTATTAATCAGGTAATAGGAATTAGTTTGTTAAGTAAATAAATTAGAGTTGGATGTGGAAAAACTCAATATATTAGACTTGCAACAAGAAGCGTCACAATACTACACGTACGCTTGATTCACTCCTATACTCTTAAACATGTTTCATAAAAATTCAATAAAAGTAACCTAGTTATGAATAACGATCACGAGAGCTTAGTGAAGGCCATTAAGCAAGCCGATGTGGTTATATCAACCGTTGGGAGCATGCAAATCTTGGATCAAACCAACATCATTTCCGCCATTAAAGAAGCCGGTAACGTCAAGGTTCGTTACATATAAATAAAATCCGATTAGCTTATGATCATCTGATTGAAAGGATCAGTTTCTCATGCCGGATTTTGTTGTTCTGTAGAGATTCTTGCCGTCTGAGTTTGGGATGGATGTGGACAGGTCAAGGGCCCTTGAGCCGGCGAAATCGGCTTTTGCAGGGAAATTACAGACCAGGAGAGCCTTAGAAGCCGCAGGAATACCATACACTTACGTTGTTACCAATTACTTTTCTAGTTATTACTTGCCTACATTGGTTCAGTTGGTGCCTGGTCTGATCACTTCTCCTCCTAAAGATAAAGTCACCATTATGGGAGATGGAAATGGCAAAGGTTTGTTTCATATCCTAACATTGATGTGCTTTTATGCAATTAAATCTAACACGGTCGAAATATTTGGCAGCTGTGATCAACAAGGAGGAAGATATTGCTGCTTACACGATCAAGACTGTGGATGATCCGAGGACTTTGCATAAATCCCTCTACATTAATCCTCCTAATAACACTTTATCGATGAATGAAATAGTCACCTTGTGGGAGAAAAAGATTGGCAAGTCTCTTGAGAAGATTTACATGTCAGAGGAACACATTTTTAAAAGCATTCAAGGTTTAGAAAAAACTAATTCAAGTGGTTTTTTAGAATTGCTTTCTTTCATTTTCTGAATAAAAATATATTTGTTTTTTTGCAGAGTCTCCGGTTCCCTTCAATGTTCTTCTGTCGATAAACCATGCGGTGTTTGTGAAGGGAGATCAGACCAATTTTACTATAGAGCATTCCTTCGGTTTTGAAGCCTCTGAGCTTTACCCTGATGTCAAGTACACGAGTATTGATGAGTATCTCAGTCATTTCGTTTGAGGAACTTCATAAAACACCTAATTCAACATTACTACGCTAGTTTCATATTTGTTTCAATAAAAAAATGATTCTTGTAATAGTAAAGAATGTTTGAATATGTCACAGAGAAGATTTTCTCATTAGCCTTAAAAATTGATTTATGGGTCCGTCACTTAATTCCCATAGTTCCCCAAGATACTAGTTTCTCTACTCATGTCTACAATTTTTTAAATTATGTACTGATGTTTTGTTCTAATTATATGATATGCTTACGTATAGAAACTCACGTGGGATCTGTGGAAGCATACCAAGAAAGTGCTTGAACTCTTTGTTTCCACGACTGTGCTCGTTCTTGTCGTGAGGAGGATAGTAACTGCTTTGAATAATGTAAAATCAAATGCGGTGGCTCCAACCCTCCCCATGGTTCCCCAAAGTACTAGCTAGTTTCTCTACTCCTGTCTACAATTCTATAAATTATGTAGACGTTTTGTTCTAATAATATAATCACATGTATAGAAGGAGTGTCATATGCACCACTTAAGTTATATAATTTAGTTTTGCAAGCTATGTTTAGGGGATCCGCCACTGCTTCAAACAAAGCTAATGACAATGAAACACTCTGTGCGAGAGCAAGTGAAAAGGATATATATATATATATATATAGTTTGAATAACGTACGAAATTCAAAAAATATTATTCTATAGCATATCATTGAAAGATACACAAAAAAATCATGAACTTGGTCATGCAGCTGGAGGAGGGTACACAGCAGAACAAATATCTCTAAAGGTAGTCATCGGTAAAATAACGCCAGGCTTGACTTTCAAGAAACAAGTAGGAGGAAGTGTTGCGAATACTGCTCTGCAACACTCTACTGTTAACAGACTTATGTCTCTGTCCACCGCTAATTTCAATGCAATGTTACATCCCGGCACCTTGTCTATCGTCGTTGTCGAACAATAAACAACCCGCGGAGCTGCTTCCGTGGTCGGGTACGTGATCAATGCCAACATTAGGGATAACAAGAAAATCACCATCACTTTGGTTTGTTTTAGTTCCATGTTTTTGAGAAGTTTCAAAAAGAAATTAGTTTTGTGGGTTGGAATTGTATGGAGTTGAGAGATATTTGTTTCGGTGAATAAATAGAAAAGAGTTTTGTAACTGTATTGGAGATGTTGTGTAACGTATTTTCTTATAGAGATAAGATATGTTAAGAAAGTTTGACTATAAAAATTGAATTTGGCAAGTTCATATGTATTATGAAGAATTAAGATTAAATCCATAAAAGTAGATATCATCTCCATTTTGAATAATAAGAAACCGTTCATACTCTTTATGATATATATAGGAAAATCATTGAATATGAAGAATTAAGATTAATTCCATAAAAGTAGATATCATCTCCATTTATTTTGTTGACTAAATCAATCATCTCGATTTTAAAGAAGGGAAGATATAATTAATTCCTTGTAAAACGCATAATTAAATAAAGGTAAAACGCGTTTCTGTCTTGTAACTGTGGCTTGTATTTTGGATGCTGATGTTAAATGGGTTCTACCAGATTCATTTATAGATATGGAGGTTTGAATTTTGTTTGTTTTCCTGAATTAACATTTGCCTCCCGAGTCCTCAGTATCTTCTAATTGCTTGTTCACTAAACCCCTGTCTTTGGTTTCTGGTTGCTTGTATTAATCTACAGATTCTCCTAGGCTTAAAAAACATAATTGGTATTCAATTATTTAGATGGGTTCGAGAGTTATAACTAATTACCTTTTTTTTTATAATTATAACTAATTACCTTTGTGGTTCCAACACCTTAATTTCCTTTTAAAGACTCAAAAGGTAGCCATCTTTACCTAGGAACACAAGGTAAAACAGTGAATTTCAGAACCTGGAATAAATTATAAGGTCAACATCTATCAATAGCCCTCACTTTGATAACCCTGCAACTTATGATAATGTCATAGAGAATAATGTTTTTTCGAATCAAAACCCATTTAAACTAGTTAAAAGTAATTAATTAGCTGTCCATCATGTCATTAGCTTAGACTTGTTCTTCCTGTGGAAGCAACAATAGTTTTATGCTAACACACTTACACTAATGGTACCGCGACAAATACGAAATTTTAACCATTGTAAATTTGAGATTCTAACCTTATACATGAAGAAGAAAGGAGGTGATTAATTGTGTTCAATAAAATATAAAATAAAACTCGTGTTAAATGCTGTAGACATTGAACATACCAATAAATTATGCAAAACTGAGTTTGGTTTTGAGACCAACAAAAAAAAAAAGAAGGATGAGTTTTGCTCATTTTCACTTCCAAGCTTTCCTTCCTCTGAACTGGCTTCCGCTAAGGCTTTTCTTCATTTTCTTGACTCGCTTTGATTTCACAGCCTTTGATCTTATTGCAGCCAGAGGCATATTCTTCTTGTGCTCCTTCTGTCTATTGCTCGATCCTCCGATCTTCTTCTGCTTGATGGCAGTCTTGGATTGGTATTTCCCTCGCTCCTCCCTACCCGCTTTAACTAATTTCAGCCTTTCTTCTTTTGTTAGTTTATGCCTTATGTGAGCCTGTGGAAAGAGTACAAATTCAGTTAACTTCAGACGGAAACATTTTGTGACTAAAATGGAGCTTCTCATAGAGTAACAGCTTACTTCAAGTTTGTCTGGATTCACCAGCTTCTTACGTACCTGTTCAGAGTCCGGAACTTTAAATCCTTTTCGAGCCAATGCAATTTTCGCTTCCTTCTTTGCCTGTATCATATGTGACACAAGACATGAGCAACGACGTTGGAATTGTTTACCAAACAGAGGAAAAGAGCAGCTTCTCTCTTTCGCATATATACCTGAAGTTCTCTGATTTTTCGGAAGTCCTCATTCGAAAGTATGCCATCACTTTGCTTCCCTCTTTGCTCTTCCCTCTTTGCTTCTGCGCATCTCTTTAATTAGTGCTCGTAGGCTTCTATCAGCAGTGAGAAGACTCGCATCAAAATCTACTATCTTCCTTTTCTTGCCCTTTGCTTTCTCTTTGTTTCCACTACCCTCCACAGAAGAATCAGAAGCTTCTCCACCATCTTCTTCGTTTTCTGAATCAGTCTCAGCTTCATCTTCAATGCTATTCACATCATTACCATCATTAGGATCTTCTTCAGCCTCGTCCTCAGTTCCACATTCATCAGGTATCCGCAGCTCCTGTTCCATATCATCACTGCCAGGCAACGCCACGTCGTCATCATTAGGGCTGCTCTTATAATCACTTTCTTGCAATAATAACTCAATATTGGGAACATTGCTGAAGACAGTATCTTCTTCTCAATATTGTTTAGGTCTGGCAATGGGACCTCCAGGACGGCCACGGTCTTTTTTGGCTAGAAGCAAAGGGTCGATCTGAAAATTACAAAATGTAATTATTGGTTAACCACATACTTCATGGATTATTATTTTGAGTTCCAATTAACAAATCAAATGCTTTCTGCTAACCTCTCTGAACAATGCTACGAGGGAACGACATGCTGCTGAGATGGCTTTATCATGGGGATAGTCAGAAAAAGAAAAAAGAAGAGACAATTCAGAAAGAAAAGAAAAAAAGGATTGGTGCTGTATAACTACACTGATATGAAACCAGAGTTAAGAACTAGTTACCCCGCGAATCCTAAGGCACATTTCTCGTACCACATTGAGTCCGACAGCAATAGCCTGGTTACATAAATGAAAACAATGAATTAAAATGATAGAATAAGCTTTCTAGTTGATGTGAGAAAGCTTGAAATCACACCTCAGAACCTCCGTGTACAAACTGATTTACTATTTGCCTGAACAGCGGCTCCACGGCATCCGAAGGTACCTGCCCGAGATAAAAAATAAAAAATTATTGCAAGGTTTGAAGAATGAGAAAAGCATGTTTATATACCTTTTCATGGCAAGCCTGAACTGCTGCTGCAAGTATTTGTGTAATGTCCTTTACACCTTTCTGCATTTAAGAGCATTCCTATTTTCATCGAATTTCAACAAAGAAATTTTAAAAGGACAGTTAGCAAATCTTATTACCTTAGCATAGTCTTCAAGATAAGCATAAAATTTTAATAATTGCAACTTGTGAAGACCAATTGTTCGTGCAATAACTTTCATCATCATCAACTTGGTCTGCAAAATTTATTGAATACAAAAAAAAAAAAAAAAAAAAAAGTTAGTTAACTCATATGTTTGTATAGAATGGAGGAAGCGAGTTAAAATATAATTACCTCAACACGGTCACTAGTTTTCACAATGCTATTGCCAGTCTGAAGCCGGGAAAGCAACTTCTTTGCAAATTTCTGTAAAAGAAGAAAAACATTCAATTATAGCCACACGTAACTACTTTCCCTGCAAATGAAACACTACAAAAAGCTAGGAAATGAACCTGGGCATCACTTTGATTTAGATGATTAAGAGGTGAATAAGTTGAAGTGGTGTTCTGAGATGACACACGCTGCTTTTTTTTTAATACTTCGCATAGCGCGTTGCAGTTTTGCTTGCTTTTTCTTCTTGCTAGAAGATGTACCTTTGTTGTTGGCCTAAACATGGGAAAAGGGAAAAATTATTTAAATATAAAACCAACGAAAAATGAAGGTGGAAAATTCCATCAACAACTAACTAGTATAATATGTAGTTTACCTTGTAAACAGCCTCTCTGTTAAACACAACCTGAGATGCTTGCTTTGAATCCTCGTCATCGCTGCTTGAAGCATCACTATCATCCTCATCTTCAACAATCTTGTCGTAGTCAAGAAGAAACCGAAGGGAAGATATCATGATCCTGAACATGACGTTAAAAAAGACAAGTTAGTAATTAGACCAACCATATCAAAATATATATATTCCACAAAAAAAGAGATACGGACCTAGGTGAAGGATGAAAGCACGCTTTACAAATGGCAATTGCTACTCTCTCGTGTTGATAACCAAACCAGACCTTTCTCTTGTGAAGCTCACAAAAGGGTAACAAATGCTCTCTTAGCCTTAGTTTCATCTCCTTGCTTCAACATAGCGAGCAGAACAATATTCTGAAGTGATGTGTGCCTTGGATCAGTGATACGCATCTTACCAATGGATTGAACAGTGTGAGAGAAAGCAAGCTTTCACAAGTTTTTATCACCGACAGTCTGAATATCCAGAAACAGATCCAGCAAATCCTCGATGACAAGACTCTTTAACACACCAAGAAAACATATTAAAAAACATAGCTTTCGATTACGATCAGCTCAGATTGGTATTAAAAAAACAACAATACCTTTCGATTCATGAGAAGAATCAGAGCTTGCGCAACATGGTTCCGAAGCCCCGAGCGCATTGCCAGGTATGAGCTACCGAGTAAATGAGTCAATTGAGCTGGAAAAGCGGCGAGCTGCTTGGGGTAAAACGGAGTGACATGAGCCAGAAACATGGCTCGGTCGCCGAGGTCCTTGGCAACGGAATGGTCAGAGCCTACGGAGGAGAAAGTGAGAGCCGCCTCTTGCTGAAAGAGATCCACCGATGCTTTGAACTGTTTGTAAATCAAATCGAGCTCCGTTTCGTAACCCTTTGGGTCACGCTTGATTTGACCCTGAAGGATAGGAAGGCTGAGCTTCTCGGAGCTCCGGCCAGACGCCATCAAGGACTCCGGCGTAAGACCTAGAGATCCGGCCATAATCGGAGAAAGAACCCTTAGGGTTTTATACAGACGAGAAAAAAAGAGAGACTTTTCATTTATTTATCCTTTATAAGTTTCGGTTTTGGAATTGATTCTGCCGGTTTAGGATTTGATAATGGCCCTGATTTTTTAGCAGGGCGACAGTGACTAAAACCAGCCATCAACGACCACAACCAGCTATTTATTCGGTTGTTAGTTTGGTAGTCGCAGCAATCCGGTCGCTGCGACTAATCGTTCTGTTGTTCGTTTGACAGTCACAACGACCATCGACCAATTGCAGAGACTAATTACTATATTGTTCGTTTTACAATCGCTGCAATTAATTTTTATTTTTAATTAATGAGATTTTTGCCATATAAAAAATACTTTTAGATTTTAAGATAAAACATATGAAGATTATATTTTTATATATTGAAAAAACTTAATGTAATTTGATTTGATTTAATTTAATTTATTTTAAATACATTTTATATAATTTATTTAACAAAAATTTAATTAGTAGATCTTTATTTATTTAATTTTACATAATTTCTAGTATTTATATAATTTAATTTTATTATATATATTTATATTTTATTATATATTATTTTACTTAATTTGTCTTTTAATATTTTTTAATTTTATTATATATTATTTCAGTTTATGTTACATAATTTCATTTTATATAATTTTTTGGTTTATATAGTTTTATTTTATTTTATGTTTTTTATATTTTTTTAAATATTTTTTTTGTCGTTGGTCGTCGTTCATTTTGCAGTGGTGCGACTGATCGCTGGAAGCAACGACTGAAAATTGCAGTCATTAATTGTTGTGTCAGTCAATGCGACTGGTCGCTGCGACCACCAAACAAATAGTCAATAGTCGCCAACGACTGCCAAACAAACATGGCCATTATCTATGTCTAATCGTTTTTCATGTTATGATGAGATTACTATGATACTATGACAGTTGTTAAATGTTTTATGAGATTATGACACTTGGTCTTTCCTGTTTTATGAGATTACTATGACATTTGTTAATATTTTTTTAGATTATTACTATAGCTCTTTGTGTCTAATTGCCACAAAGACTCTAGGTTATTATTTTAAAGACTCTAGGTTAAAGGCTCTAGGTTATTATTTTATGGAATCACCAAGTAGTGTTATTATTCACCAATCATGTCCTGTCTTAGAGTAGTATATTCATCATCAACACTAAACACTATAGTGGTATGCTCGGCTGGTTTATACTTGCGTATGTTACTGTTTTGAGTGATACTTTCATAGATTGTGGCTGATAATTCACTTGTTTTAGAGGAGTTATTGTCTTTTTGATTTTCATCTTCCTTTTGTTTCCATACTTCTTCACTTTTTTTTTTTTAATATATTGTGGCATTTTCTGTACAAAGTAGCCAATTGTGACACAAAATAACTATTTTATTTTATTTTTAAAATGTAATTATAAATGGTACATTAGTGGTAAAACTCAGATAGCAAGCAAAGTTTGAAGTGGTTGCATGACTTCTCTACATATGTCTATGATTTTCTTACAATCCAAACTAAACAAAGAACAAAAAGGGAAATAAAAAAGAAAAGGAGCGATGGAAGATCAAAACTCAGGTATTGTTTACACTCTTGGTATTCTTGATATATTAGATGAGTTTTATGATATGTATATATTTTACATGTTTTACACATTCATTTTTATCACTTTTTGTTCCATTTCACATCACTTAGGAGTGTATATATGCATTTGAGTCTTGCATTCAAACGGTTTCGCATCTTAGAGTCCTAGGTTGTTTATATTGCATATTGCATATGTTTTGAGTCTATTTTAGGTGAATGGAAGACTTGGAGACTTGAAACTTGGATGAGGGATCATTTCGGAGCAAATAAGAGAGATGATGATCTAGAACCAATCCAAGGTATCTCAAAGATTGACTCATATAAAGACCTTACATTGCGATTCAGCTTCAGCATGCTTCATAAAATGTCTAGAAAATGGAGTTAGCTTTCCAATGGAAGTGGTCTCGAGTGATTTGGGTCAGTGGTTAAGGAGATACAGCCAATTTAGTCCCAGCGGTCAGGCGTAGCGGCTTAGTGTGCCCGTTGGAGAAGTGGCAAAAACTTCCTGGAAATCCAGCGGCCAACTGCAGCGGTTTTGGTGTGACCGATGGGCGCCAGTGGCCAACTACAGTGGTTTTGTGTAACCGCTAGACGCCTCCGATTTTTTTTCCTTTTGCTCCTTCCCTATAAATATTTGTCATAACTCAACTAAAACCCTAAGTTTTCTTCTCCTTAGAGTTGGTTTTGATATCCAAATTCTCTTTAGATGTTTTGGATTGATGTCTTTCATATTATGCAACTCTAATAAAGATTTCTTCATCCATATTTTTGTAAATCCATCTCTTTGTCTTTTTCTTTTCTCTTATCTTTATTTAGGTTGTTAGTCTTTTAGTTGGAACATGGATTTGCTAGATTAAGATGAATTGATGGTTAGATATTGATTATTTAGGTTGATTGTTGTTAGATCCTTCATTTAGGTTGATCATAATGCTAGACTAGCCAAGAGATTGGTAGTCTAGAGCTTAGGCATTTTCATGCCCACAAAGTGTTTGATAAAATGCTTGAACTAAACTTTTTATGAGCTTTACATACCTAGCGAACGAGAGTTGATGATTAGGGTGTTTAGTGAACTTATTGGAGTTGTTTATTAATGCTCATTGATTATTTGATTGCTAACGAGAGTTATTGATAATTAAATGATTAGTGAAGTGATTAGTGCCATGAAAGTGGATTAGTCATAATTGTGAATTTCATGTTCTAGGATGATGCTTAATGCAACCTATCACATTATTGTTTGATTGTTAATCCATCCTTATGATAGTATAACCCATGATCCAATGTTTTTCTTTTGATTATCTTTTATTTTCATCATTCTTTTTTTACAAAACCAATTCTTTGTTTGCTCTAGCTTAGTTTAGAATCTCGCATCTCTAGTGTTGCATCCTTAATCTCCGTGGATTCGATACCCTTTATACTATAACAGTATAAGGGTTATTTGATAACCCGGTTTGCAAAAACCAATATATCATTTTACTTCATTTGTCAAATTTACATTAAGGCAACCACATTGGAGAGTCTTTCGCCATAGTCTTTCAAGTAAAAAATAAATAATAAAGAAACAAATAATACTATTTAATTGTAAGAGTTCTAAAAAAAATGGAGAAAAAGTCTCTCATTTGAAGATTTCTTAGAGCTTACCACCCAAAAGGCTGTGAATATGATGAAGAACTTGACTTAGGATGAGGTGAGGGAAGCTTTCAACTTGACCAATGATTTCACGGAGGAGGAAGAGGCAACGATTTTGAAAGCCCATGCAAACCGCTGAAGATTCCACAACATCTCTTGGTATTACAATCTTCATCGGCTTATTTTATGTTGATCAAAAAGGCCATGATAGCATATGTGGATGCCATCCTCGACCCCTAGAGTGATTACATGCATGCTATGATTCTCGTTTTAATTCTTACCTATTTCAGTTTCATTAAAAATTAAATACTTTATCATAGAATTTTTTTAAATAGCAGGTCTACAATTACATTAAAAAAATATGCTCTTAAAGTGAGTATTATATATATATGATTGGAAGACATCATTCCTTTTCGTAGTTCATAATACCAAAACGTTGTTAATATCACATATATCTCTAAGACTTTTTGAGAGAAATATCACATGTTATCTAAAAATTAATATAATGATTTGGTTAAAACTTTAATATTTTTGTTTTTGCAAAGATGCAATTTTCGTAAGTTTTAAAAAGGACATACATATCTTTTAAATTTTTTAATTTTCAAAAAGAAATCAAAGCATTTTTTTTTGCAAGTTTATAAACTTAATAGTTTATTTTCAAAAAATCCTTATTTTTGTTTGTTAATAATTTTAAGAGATATTAGTAAAATGTACATCATAAAATATATTGTTGAGGTAACTCATTAATATAAAATTGTATATATTTTTCTAAAAGGTAACTCATTATATAATTTTTTTTACTATTGATGCAAATTTTATTTCATAAAGTCATAAATAATTTAGATACAAGTTTATCATCTATTCCACATACTTTTATTTCAAATTGAATGTTTTATTATTTCTTATTCTAAATAACATTTTTTAGTTTGTTTATGTGGACACTTTAATTGGATAGAGTACTCTCCCATTATATATATGATTTTATGAAATTATTGCTATAGCTCACTGTGTCTAATTGCCTCTCTAATCGTGAATGAAGGCTATGGACTTCATATTAACACATATTGGATGTAATCACCAAGCGGCGATATTTCATTCTTCTTCTTCTTTGTTGTGCAATGGTTCACAACATCCGCAAAATCACCAATCATGTCCTGTCTAGAGTAGTTAGGCAATTTAGGAATTTGATGTTGTATATTTTATTATTTCATAGTGGTATAACCATAGATTAACGAGTCTATTAGGCCTAAGCCTCAAATACAACTCTCTCCAGTCTCCACAACTCGCCATCATTCATCGAATCAATGACGATATGAGTATATTCATCATCAAAAAACTCTCCAAACCCTATAATCATCTAGGGTTTGGAGAATCGTGCTTGCGTCCACGTCCACATCGTAGAAGTTTAGGCTTTCCATGGATCAAGAGATGATCAAGATCAAACTATTATAACATCAGAAAAAACCAGGAAGAAGACGAAAGAAGAGAAATGGAAGAGGCATTTCATCAGAACCAGGATCGTTTTTCTGGTTAAGAAGATGACTTCTGTGATTTCTGGTGTCTTCAGCCGCAAGAAAACACTTGCAGGTGAAAACAGAAGAGAGAGATATGCCTCATCAAAAGAGATTACTGAAGCTGGTGAGACCTTGTCTGTTGGTAAAGCTAAATCCAAGCAAAACCTACTTCAGAAGAAGGAGAGTTTTTGGGAAAGTGCAAGAGTTCGACTGAAGATAATCATCTTAGGGCAAAGATTGAAGACGAGAAAAAGGAGAAGAAGAAGCTTAAATATGGCGAAGAATGTGTATGTGTGTTTGTGTGATACTAATCACAATGCTTTACCACTATTTCCGATCGTGAGATCAGAGATGGATCCATGATACGTTCCAGAAAGCTCTTGAACCTTCTCTGTGAGTCAAGAGGTTTCACTATGGGCTCTTATTGGGCCGAGACGATGTTTTTTAGTTCATATATATAGACTCTTGTTAGAAAGCAAACAGCGAAGTAAGCAAAGCATGTGGTTGGGTGTGAGAATATGCAATGCATATGACTAAGAGATTCTCTCACAGACTACTTTTAGCAAGAAAGCAACTGAAAACACTTTAAAGATTAAAAAACCTTGGAAAGCCATGGCGGATTAGGTTTCCTGATGTCAAAAAGCATGAAATATTTATTATCTAATAAAAAGAAACGAACATAATGGCTCCATTTTCGTGCTTTAAACTGACATAATTAGATTCTCGATCTTATAGCATTTTTACTTCTTCTTTTCCAAAAAGCTAAAAAGTTATTGACTCTAGATTTACATAGTTAGATCTCTATTGTCCAAAAGCTTACCATCCTTTTGTTTCTCCTAAACTTTGGTTGTATTAAACGAAACTCATCAAAGAGTATAGACACATCCCATTTAGGAGGTGAAGCTTACCAGTTACCACTATATTTGTTAAGTTTTGTTACAAATTATTTATGTGAAATTGTCAAAATGTTCTTTAACTCCATCGCATTTTTAGATCAGACATAGGATTTCGCATCTGGTAAATTATGATATGATGTGAGTGTTTACAACTACAATATCGATTTTGGCTTTCAAATATTGTGATATGACTCTTATTTTTGTTATAAATAGGCGTTTAAAAGACTCCATATAATAATTTCACTTTCAAATGTTAATTAATTGGGTACAATTTTCCTACACACTTTTATATGAGCCAAACGGTCAACATCACACTCACATTTACATATGGATGTTGTTACTTTCTTTTCATGTTAAGATTAAGATGTCATTTTCATATGTCCTAATCATATTATAAATCATACATGGTTTGGCAAAAAGGCATTCCCAACAACTATATATGTCACTCATGTCAAAGTTATATATATATATATATATGTCGTTGCCACTTATAAGTTATATAATAGTATCATTAGGTGATCACTAGTGATCGCTAATTACTTTATTTCATGTAACTTGTGAACCATCATCCGATACGAAATGTCTTCCTTTTCTGTTTTTAATTAGTAGACAATTAAAATTTATGTTGGCTCTATATTAATTTTGAAGGGAAGAAGAAAAATATAAACCTATACTTTTCAATTGGATTTTCTAAGATTTTAATTGTTTAAAATACTCAAAGCGGTGATAGTAGGAACGTCTTGGAAACGGCAAATAGTTTTTGGTTCTTATTCGATTTGTGAATTATGTTCATACTATTTTGATATATAACAAATGAATTTGTCGACAAATGCATGACTTCTCTGGCTCTTGGTGATTGCCAGCAACTACGAAGCTGTGAATCATTTACATTTCTACCAAACGTGTGCATATAATATACATATGGTAGTGTCGCCAAAAAAATAAAAATACATAATTCATTTAATTTAATTATTATTATAAACTGTATACATAGAAACCAAAAAACTTGGACCAGTCTATGTAGTGTGTAATCTAAAGTTTTGGACCACATCCCAAAATCACCAAGGAAAGTTTCAAATTTAAATCACTGAATATGAGTGATATGACCAAGATACTATTGGAACTGTTGGTTTATATATATTTCCATTTTTTACAATTTTGGAATATAAATAAAAATATGTGGGAACTTGTTTTTTATTTTTTATAAGAAGATGTGGGAAATTGTTGTGACAAGAATCCATGTCTTGTATCAATAATCAAAACCATGTGACCCATTCGAGGTATAAGACATTCATAACGGCTTAATATACACTTTTGTAACGCCACTTGTCTAAGTTGTCTTCTACCGTTTCTCTTGTTAGTTTTTTTTGTTTTTGTTTTTTGCTTCATTAACTTATGTAAACCAAATTTGATTACAAAATCTTGATGAATCATCATATTTAAACTCACAGAAATTATGTTGAGTTATAATTAGTTCCAAGGGTGAAAGATTAAATTCAAGACCGAAACAATACATAATCGCAAACGATCTCACACTAATTAACAAGACTCAATAGCCTAAGAGTGCCTAACGGTCGCCATATATTCCTCGAGTTGAGAAAATCATAGCTTTTTACTATGCCACTTAAAATTCCGACGATACCCTCAAATCATTTGATCGTCTCTTATGTACTACTGATGAAAGATTGGATATAACTGTCTTTTTCAAAAAATCGATCGAAAAGGGTAAAAGCCAAACAATTTTAATATTCGTAATGAGCGAATCACATGTGTTTAGAATGTAACGCATATTTATACATTTTGTTTTTGTCAAAAAGTATGGACTATTAAAAATTAATGTAACTGAAATACTGTAATCTCTGATGTATTAATATGCATTTGGATTATTGTTTCACCAATTTACATAATTAAAATTATTAGTATTATGAGCTAGTTAATTAGTTGCTTAAACGTGGTTCTCATGGAGTACCTTTGATGTAGTTTTGACTATAATTTTCTTTAGTTTTATAAAATTATATTGTTCTAATCATTTTTTCATAACTGGAATCATTCATGAAAATCCATAAATTTTGAATTATCTTGCTATTTAAAATACTTATGGGACATATAAATCTAGAGACTTCTGCCTCTATAAATTATAAACCCACAAACACTTGCAGTGTAAAAACACAGTATTTTTTTTTTCTTTATGAGACAAATAAAATAGAAGAAAATAAGAAAATAACTAGCAATATTAAACAAATTAACAGAGTGACAAAAATGAGAAATGAGAATATGACATGTTTATTGCAAACTCAAAGACTCCTCATTAAATAATCACACGAAGACACCAAAAAAAAAAACTATCAAATTTATATTTTATTTAACAGTTATAATAGTATGATACAAAAAGCATAAAATGAAAGAGATTGACCGACACACATTAACGTCAATATGCTTTTATAATCTATAGTGTACCAAAGCAACGAAACAAAATATAATCTCGCGATTAGTTGTTTAATTGTATTTAACGGACAGTTATTATTATTGTTGACGCGCTTTTCCCGAATTAGTTAATTATATTTATATTTATATATATTTTAACCCAAATATCTCGGTACAAAAATAAACAGCTCATAGCTTTCACTCCTCTCTCTCTTCTCTCTTTAGCTCTGCAGATTTTTCCTCTGCAAAACCAGAGAGACCGACAAAATTGGAAGAGATCAGAGAGACGAGAAATCATAAAATTTAACCTCAACGAAGAAGAAACCCTATTAAAGCCCCTTTTTTATCTTTCTGCTTAATTCGAAAAAATGGAGTACGAGAAGTCTCCCACTGCTACTACTTTCTCCAGGAAGCTGAGTAGAAATAGTCATAGTCTTAGTTTTAGTGCTAATGCCGTATACGACGGCGTTTTTGCTTCTCCGGTAAATTCGAAATCTTCTTTAGTTGATTACGGTGAGGTATTCCAAGGTTCAGGTCCTTCTCCGTCTTCGATTCCGTTTTTAGATGTACCGGAGCTGAATATAGGTAAGGTTAAGGTCGATGTTCGTAGTTCCAAGCTTGATTACTCTTCTGTGTTTGGAGGCTTTGGAGCTTGCGATTTTTCTGTTACTCCCAAGGAAGTGATCATCAAGTCGGAGAAGAAAAGGTTAAATTCCAGTACTCATTTCTCCGGCTTAAATCCTTATCTTTTTAAGATATTTAGGGTTCTTCATATTCACACTGAATCAGAACTGATTTTACTTTCCTTAATTAGACTGTATCATAGTTAGAGCTCTTTAAATGCTATCTATATATGGTTGTGATTTGTTGAATCTGCTGCGTGAAACTGTGTATGAGGTTTTGCTGGATATTACCTTTTGGTAGCTTAATAAGTTGAATAGTGGATACACTTTGATGGTGGTGACCTCTTGGCTTATTCTTCTTCTATGTGTAGGAATCGTAGTAAAGGTGGAAACTCTTCTGATGCTTCTCTTTGCAACGAGGGGAAAAATTCACCTGAAATGGTTAGAATGAAGCACTCTGATATATCACATCACCAGACGGTCCCGCACAATGAGAATGGGACTACTCATCTTACTCAGGTCTCTGCTATGCCTGGTCCTAGTCCGACTCATCTTACTCAGTTCTCCACTATGCCTGGTCCTAGTCCGACTCATATGGTTGATAATGTGAGTCCGTTGCAGAAGATTGAAAGTAAAGCACCTGTTCCATTAGTTGAGAAGAAGCCATGTAACGAGGTTCCTGAGGAAGTTAAGGCTTCTAGAAAGCGGGATTCTAAAACTGAGGTCGATTTCGAGAACATCTTTGGTCGAAATGGATGCAGTACACGTGATAATTTAACTTGTACTACTGAGTCTAATGCTAAACATCGAGATGTGAAACCGCCTTCAAGCTTGCAGCGTACATTGAATGGTGAAAATGGAGCTTCTGAAAGAGTTTTGGGTTTGAATTTAGGGCTTTCGGAAAGGTTTCAAACTGAAGATGCTGGTTCTCCAAGTTCACCTCCATACTTTGATGCTGAAACAGATGTAAATTCGGTTGCCGCTGAGTCTTCTGCGGCATTGAAAAAGGCTTTAGAAGAGGCACAAGTAAGAATGAATATTGCAAAACAAATGATGGAAAGGAAAAAGTCAGGCTTCCGCAGTTGTGCAAAACCGAAATCTTGTGACGACCCTAAAGTTGAGAATGAAGTGGACAAAAAAGTTGAAGGGATTACAGAAGAAAGCATAGACAACAATTCTCAGATTCTTGGTGAAATGGTGAACTCCTCTGAACAATCATTTTCAAACGAGGGAGATCAGCATGCAAAAAGAGCACGGAAGCTGTGGGAAGTTCCTGAAGGACTTCTAAAATCAACTTCAGACCATAAGCGGGAAGAGTTAGAAGAACAAGATGCGGTAAAACTAGAAGAGGAACAAGCAAGAAGAGGTCGAAAGCACTGGGAATTACCTGGAGAGATATTTAAATCAGTTATGAATAGTACGCAGCAGGAGCCAGAAAACCTTCCACCAGCCAAACCTGAAACTGATACAAAACAAGAGGTGCAACCATCAACTGAGAATCCATTCTATGCATTTGGACAGCTTGGCAATAAATTAATGTGTGTTGTAGAGGCCTTCACGGGGAGCAAGGTTTCACAGAAGGATGAGAAACAGGTTACAGAGAAGGAATATTCTACCCTCGCTCAAATGGTTCAAGGTGAGGAAAGTGACTCACAAGAAACGCTAGCTGGTATTCCAGTTATGGAAACATATTTAAGGGAAGTGGGAGAGACCCCACAACAAACTGAGAGTAAGATCGAAACGAAAATAGAAGAGAAAACTGAATCTACAATGAGTACTTTCTCAGAGGGGTCTTCTCAGAATATGGAGAAAGAAACGGGATGGCAAGTTAAAAGTGCTTGTGAGTCCGAAGGTAAACCTAAGTGTGGCGTAAAAGATGTCCAAGAAAATCCTGACCCAGCTTACAATGTTCTAGATCAGGAAGGAGAGAAGGAGATAGTCTCTGAGCCACAGGAGATGTCTGTTGGTCCTGATGATACCAAAATATATGTAAGGGAAGTGGAAGAGATGCCAACTCCTAATCAGAGTTTGAGCAAAACCCAATTTGATGATAGTGTTGGAACTATGGTGTCTTTTCACACAGAAAATGTTTCTCAGCCAGGAAACATAGATGAGGTGCAAGAGACAGTGCGCAAGGTTCCCAGGCGAAGAAGAGTTTGGAAGACCTCTGAAGACGTCTACAATATGATAAAGGCCCCGATGGGAAGCAACTGTCCCTGGCAGATAGCAGAAAATGAAACCACAGAGATGTCCTTTCGCGAGGAAGGTTTAAGGATCCATGATGCTACCGAGGAAACAGAAAGCATATCTGGACAAGCTAGTGATTCAGGATTGCAAGAAAATTGGACTGTTCTTAAACAGATGTTTAGACAGATGTTTCAGACAGCAGATACTAAGGGAGAGGATGAAACTTACTGCTTAGTGGAATCTGAAAAGGGGTATCTTGATATCCATCAGAAAGCTGGAGCAGAGACTTCTTACTGCCAGATGACTGGCACAGATAGATATGATCAGGATGAGGTGGAGACAGTAAAAACGGATTACGAAGCCTATGCATTTACCAGAGAAAATGAAGACTTGGAGGCGGAACAAGAAACATATTGTAGAAAAGAGGATGGTAAGGTAGAAGTGCAAGGTAAAACGTCTTTGGTCCGTGAACTAATAGGAGAAGAGCTAGAGGCCATTGGAATGGCTAGCGACAAAGAAGGGGAAGATATACAGGAAGTGTCTAAAGAAGCTGGATGGGCCCAAGGACTTTCTGAACTTGATGAGATAAAGGAGTATGCAGATTCTCGTGCTGGAATGCTTGATTATGATCGAAGTGAAACCGACTCAAAGAAATCTGGGGAGAAATATGAGCAAATGCAGGAAGTAGCAGAAGAAGCTAAGGGCGATGGTAATATAGACACTGACACCAGCAGGTCATCTTTTGCGATGAGACAAGGCGATTCATACATTGAAGAGGTTGGCGTTGAGCATGATCTCAGTGATCAATTCCCTGAAAAGGCCAGTTTTGCTAGCAGCACCGAAGAGCACGTTGAAGAAATAGATTCTGATTCAATTCAAAGTGGTTGGAGTGTTGTAGAGGATGATGACAAGTTGGAGGAAAGTTTGGCTGGTCATCTGCAGGATGGAGTAGCAAGTAAGCCTGACGAAATGGAAGAAACCAAAGAAGAAACAGATGAAATGAAAACAAGTTTTGGTGTAGAGAACAATGAAGATAAGACAGAACAAGAGCACCGATTTGAGTGTCAAGAGAATGAAATAGATAGAAGCAATGTGGAGGCAGCTAAGTCTTCTTGTTGTTTTCCCAACGGAGATGAAAAGATTGGGGCAACAACTAATAGAAACATGAAAGAAAATGAGGGAGAAGAGAGTTGTCGATCATCTATGGAAGAAGAGGGAGACACTACTTCTGATGCTTCACAAAACGGAGCAGAGAGAGTTGAGGAACATCTGAAAAAGAAAGATGAAACAAAAGAGAAAGAAAGAGAAAAAGAGAAAGAGAGATTTATGGTAGAAAGAGCTATTCGTGAAGCCCGCGAAAGGGCGTTTGCTGATGCCAGAGAAAGAGCAGGAAAAGCTGCAATGGAGAAAGCAAAGGCAGGAGCCCACCGTAAAGGGACTTCTGAGGTTCCAAGGAGATCAGAGAAGGGATCTGTTGAGGTAAATGATAAGTTATCATCAGCTGAGAAGGCTTCAATGCAAGCCAAACTGAGATCTGAGCGTGCTGCTGTAGAAAGAGCACTCTCTGAGGCCAGAGAACGTGCCCTGGAAAAAGCATTGTCTGGAAAGTCTGCCACTTCTCAAACAAGAAGTTATGGTGGTAGCAAGTCATTTGGCTCTTCTGGTGAAAAACGAGGCTCCTCATCTTCTGTGAGTTTCGACGACTCTTTTCTTATTCTTCTTTCAACTCATCTTTCATAGCTCTCATGTAATATTGTGATTCGTGAAATCCTTTAGCAGGGTACAGAGAACAAAGGTTCAGGTCTTTCCCATTCTTCAAACCAAACTGGTATGTCTCTGTAGATATATACATTGTCGTTTCCAAGATGTTTGACATATACACTGACCTGCATTTGATTTGCGTGATGAAGGCAAAGGTGAGCCAATCCAGAGATGTAAAGCTAGATCTGAGAGACACCACAGAACATCTGACCGCGAGGTATGTACACCATCTGTTCATCTGTATTCTATAATCCTCTTTTCTCTGCTTAGAACATGTTTTTGTGATGTTATCATTCCAGGCAGAGGCTCTTGCAGAGAAGAAACTTCGTGATCTTAAAGCCCAGAAAGAGCAGGCAGAGAGAAATGTAATCACATAGACAATACTCAGTATCATCAGAAAATTCTTATAAATATCATTTTCGAAATTGGTTGTACTAAGCCTTCTTTTCTGATTGGATTGCAGAAGCTCGCAGAATCTCTGGATGCTGATGTCAAACGGTGGTCGAATGGAAAGGAAAACAACTTGCGGGCGTTGCTCTCTACACTCCAATATGTAATTTGTTTTCCACATTTGTACATAGCTATTAACTCTTTCTCATTGATTAGAATATCAGTCTTGAAACGATTGTTCTGTAATTTGCAGATACTTGGAGCAGAGAGTGGATGGAAACCTATTCCGCTCACTGATCTTGTTTCAAGTGCTTCTGTGAGAAAAGCCTACCGAAAGGCAACTCTCTACGTTCATCCTGACAAGCTTCAACAACGTGGCGCATCCACACAGCAGAAGTACATTTGCGAGAAAGTTTTTGACCTTCTCAAGGTTTGTCTCTCTGTCTAAAACCCTCAATATAAAAACCAATTCCACTTGATTGAGTTACCTCCATCTGCAAATCTCAGTCTCTAACCGGCTTCGTTTCGATTCTCCAGGAAGCATGGAACAAATTTGGTGCCGATGAACGATAAGTATGATGGTGTGAACCTTTGGATCTTCCTTTACTCTATCATCAGGAGTCACCCTGCTAATTCATAACCTACCTGCCCAAGAACCTAAGTACAGGACCAAGCTATGGTATAGGACGAAGACAGATCTAGAGATGTAATAACCAATAATTCTAAATATTTATATTCATGGGTCATATATATAAAAGAAGCTCATTCATATTCCCAGCTGACCAACCACAATTATTATTCATTGACGTTTCTCAAACTAAGGTTAAAAAATAGTACATTATTAAGTCAATGGTACACTGGAAAACGGCATAAGAGAACTAAGATAACAAAGTGGTTTAAAAGCCGAGCAAATGAAGCATTATAGCATTTTGGGCGTGCATGCGATTCTCCGCCTGTGGAAAGACAATGGAATAAGGAGCCTCCACGACTCCATTGGTCACCTCCACTCCTCTTTCTGCAGGCAAACAATGCATGAAATAGGCTTTTGAACCAGCCAACTTCATAAGAGCTTTATCCACCTGCAATTGAACACAATAGGTAATCATGAATCCGTCTACTTTGGTAATATATGGTAGATAACAATACTAATTATGTTACCTGGAATCCTTGGAATGCTTTACGGCGAGATTCAGCTTCATCCTTCTGCCCCATACTGGCCCATACGTCTGAGTACACAACATCAGCTCCTATGACAGCTTCTTTAGGATCATTGGTGATCTCTATCTTACTTAATCCAGCTTGCTGTGCCTTTAAAACTCTTTCTTTGTCTGGTTCAAACCCTTTTGGGCAAGCGCAGACAAAATGGAAAGAGATAACGGATGCCAGTTCTAACCATGAGTGTACCATATTGTTCCCATCTCCAACATACACAACCTAAAGTTTGTTCAATCAGTGTTGGTATAGATAACACTTACTATATGAGCTTACATGTATACAAACTATATAATACGAGATCATAATACAAGTCTACACTAGTTTTGATTTGAAATGTATACTCATAAATGTCAAGAGTTCATGCACTAATCTTGGGCTTATTTCAGTTTACTTGAATCTAAAGCAGTAAAGCCAAAGTATTGTTAAAGACATATGAGGAGGAAACAGAGAATATCAAGCAGTAAGTAAAATGGTTAACTAACCTTTGTCCCTTCGACTTGACCAATATGTTCAATCATTGTGAGGGCGTCGGCCATGATTTGACAAGGATGGTTATAATCTGTCAGACCATTCACAACTGGTACACTCGAGTAGTTAGCCAAATCAAGAATGTCCTGCAAAAGAAGTGGATTCAAGTTTGGTCATTGAGCTTTTCCGAAATTAGAAAAAAGCAGAAACTCAATCAAGTCAGCTGAAAAACAAATATTCATGCCACTAACAAGACACCAAAACACACACATAAGAAATAAGTTATCTTTCTGGGATTACAAGCCATAGAAATGCAGTTGTACACTTCTAATATTCCTTAATCAATCAATCAAAAACTCACCAGCATACCTGATGAGCAAAAACACGAGCCATAATGATGTCATTATAGCGTGAGAGAACACGAGCAACATCACGAGTTTCCTCTCGTTTACCCATCTGGATGTCATTGGGTCCTAGATACAACGCATGACCACCGAGCAAGAAAAAGCCAGTCTCAAAGGAAACACGAGTCCTCATGGAGGGTTTTGCAAAGATCATAGACATAGACTTCCCTTTAAAAGGTAGATAATTTCTCTCCCCTGATTTCAGCAAAGCCTTGACCTCTGAGGCCTTGTCCAAAATCTTTTTTATAGTCTCTGTGTCAAAATCATCTATTGCCAAAAAGTCTTTCAGGTCAGATTTTCCTACAAAAAAACGCAAATCAATCTCAAAATTCTCTGGAAACGAATCTATAGATAGAAGCAGAAAAAGTCAAAATTGTGTAATTTCTCAATCAATAGAGGCAATAATGTCTCACATTTTCTCAGTTTCAAATGATAAAATCGAAATAAATGATGATGAATTGGTGGAATTGAACCCTAAACCCCCCAAACCTTTGACATCGGAAGTAGAAGAAGGGGAAGTGACGGAGGAGGCTTGGCAGGAAACACGAAGACGGAGTGGCGGAGAAGAGAACGAAACGGCGGAGACTCTCCGGAGAGTAGTGCCGGGGAAGAAGGAAGATGAAGATGAGAAGGAAAGAGCCGGTGATCGAGCCGTAGAAACGTGAGAAGCCATAGCCGCCACCGCCATTGTCTTAATTCGTTTTATTGACTCTGTGAGTGACACTGCGCTTTCAGTTCCTTATAAGCGGCCGAGAGACTCCGATGTTAATTTTTATTATTGGGCCTAGGCTTCAAAAGGCCCATTATTATTTGATACTTAAAAAACGAATTCTTTATTTTAATTTGCCCTAATTAATTTGTGCAGTGGCGCGACGATCTTTGAAGCTTCTTTCCGATGAAGACCGTCACCGGAAGAGTTATGAATGCGGAATCATTCTCCCTCTCCAAAGCTGCAACGCTTCTCTCCGGATTCGCTTCCTCCGAGAACGGCACCTCTCAAGATGTCAGCGCGTATCTCCGACGCTCCGCCACTGCCTTCACCGAATTAAAGAACATCCACAGGGAGATTAAATCAAAGCGGACGAAGCCAAGATCCAAGAAGAAGAGGAAGAGTGATGGAGAGATTGGTTCAGAGGAGAGGAAGAGCAAGAAAAGGAGAAAATCCAAGGAGATTGATTGTTGAAGTTTGTTGATTTAAGGCTTTTAGCTTAAGCTTGCAGAAATTTTTTGTAGCTGGAAATTATGAAAGCTTTCAAATTTTTAAGGTTAGTGTAGTTTAAAAATGTTTGGTGACAAGTAAGATTGAGAAAGATTTAGTATTTGGAACTATGATATATGCATTGCAGTTATTGTTAACTTTTGGTTTTGGATGAAGATGGAAATCCAAAGTTCAAACTTTTGATTGTTTTTTTTGGGTTGAAACTACAAATATTTTTAGTTCATAAAATCATACACAGATGTAAACTATGTCAAAACTTTTTTTTCCAAAGCTTCTTTGCTACAGAATCAACATTGTTGTTACTTGTTATATAAAGGCATTAGGCGGCGCTTGCTCCGGAATCTGCACACAAGAAACAACAAATTAATCTCAAGGATTATTATAATTTTTGGCAATAAAATTTTGTGATCAACTTAAAAGACTAGTTTTAAGCAATTTACCTCGCCTGGATTCCATTTATCCTTTAACCATACGCTGGTATCAACAGGATCACCTTGTATGTGCAGCTTGGTTCTGCAATGTTTTCCGCAAATGATTCAAGTTAGAAACATCATACGTAACGGTTTTTCACTGTGGAAATTGAATGGGGACTTACCCGGAAGGTGTATTTGTTGAATCTATAACAGGAGCAGTGAAAGATGCAACAGGGACATTGAAAGTGTTAGGAGCCGGCGTTGGAGTTGGAACAAAGATGTTATTCTTTTGTGGAGCTGTTGCGAGTCCGGGTCCAGGTCCAAACGATGCTGGTTTGAATGTTACTGTTGATGAGTGAGTTTGGAAACCAAAGGGAACTGTGATCATTTGCAAAACAGGTTTAAAATGATGAGAGTCTCGGTCTTGAAGCAAATTTGAACTTTAAAAGTAGTACCTGAAGGAACAGGTTGAGTGTTGACGCTGAAAGCATTTGGTTGTTGATTAAAGCTTGCAAAGGCATTCGGAGGTCCAGATGAACTATGTAGGAGGAAATAGTTGGCCAGAGAGAAATATGGAACCAGTGAGTTTATGAAGGCAATAAAAACTTAAGGAATATGGAAAATGGAGAAAACCAACAAAAGTCGATACCTGACTCCACCAGCATTGGTATTGAGGAATGTAGTTTGTTGATTATTTGGTTGTTGTTGATTAAAGCTTGCAAAGGCATTCGGAGGTGAACTATGTAGAGAAACATGGAAACCGAGAGTTTATGAAGGCAACAAAAACTTATTGGAGTACGGAAAATGGAGAAAGACCACAAACATTGATACCTGATTCCACCAGCATTGGTATTGGGGAATGCAGTTTGTTGATTAAAACCAGAGAATGCTGGAGCAGAATTGACCTGACCAGTCGGTGGGAAGATACTAGGAGTGGGTGCAGCAAAGGGGCTTTGATTGGCGGTAACAGAGCCTTTGTACGGATTCCGTAGAAAGTTTTCAAACTCGGCTACTTTGGAGTTTTGCAAATTCCTCTCCCTCTCAACCTATATAATGCACCATTATAAGCCATGAAAAGAGGAAATCAATTTGTGTCCTAAGAGTATGAAAGAAAAACTAGAGTAAAGTATTAACAAACATAAGAACGGTTAATCTCACAATCGACTGCAGAGGAACTCCTAGTTTAGATTCTTCGTATGCCATCGCACGTAGCTCTTCATAGCTGATATCACCAGTAATATCACATGGAAAACTAGAAAGAAAAAAAAAATGGAAAAATAAGATAGATAGAGAAGATCAGAAACGTAATAAAGAAAGGGTTAAAGAAGAAAGATGATGGACCAAATTGAGTAATACATACTATTTCCAGTGGGCGTAGCATGTGAGCTTCCACATAGGTCTCTCATTCTTATAATCGTCTTGCATTACCCGTTTACACGCAGCAGGATCTGTGCATCTTTGCATAGTAACCAAAACAGAAACAGTTAAATTTCCAAAGAAACAAACAGCTAAAAGGATGATATCTATAGAACAAGCATTAGCAAACATATATATATACTCACTTATGATCTGCTGGCTGCGTCTGTTTACCACTCTGCTGTGCAGAAGCACCACCACCACCACCAGTAGGTGTAGAACCCGTTCGTGACCATTTATTCTCAAAAGGCTGAGTAGCAAAAAGCATCAATCATGTCACAATTCATTCAACAGCAAGATGCTTTCTTTTTCTTCAAGAAGAGGCACCATTTTCTTAAAAGAGGGAAAACCAAAACGAACCTGGAATTGATTTGGTCTGCCGGAACCACCACTTTGTTGTACACCAAATCCAAAAGGGTTTGAATTCGTTTGTTGCTGTTGTTGTTGTTGTTGTTGTGTACCAAAGCCAAAGGGATTATTAGGCTTAGCTTGTTGTGGATGAAGAAATCTACAGTTTTCCCCATACCTACAACTGCAAGAACAAACACCAACGACAATAAGAATCCAATATATTAGGTCTCTACATACACTTGTAACACTACTAGATTCCCAGGGGGGGATCAAAGTCAATAAGTGTTTGATTCATTTAGATTTCAGCTCAATAGAAATCGTTTATACACATTACTTCCGTTTCACATCGATTGTATTCAAATTAACCACAGAATATAGAATAAGAAACCTAAATTTCTGCAATTGAAACAGATTCTAAGAACTTTATGAAACAAACAGAAGCAACAAATTGAGCTAAAGAAATAAACTAGAAGATGATGAAAAGAAAATATACCTGCCACGCTGAAAGTTTCTGCACAGTTCCTTTCTCATATTCGCTGCTAAAACCTTAAATCTCTGAATATATGTATGTACAGTATATATAATTTTGCTTTTCGGAAACAAAGAAGCGTCAGATCGACGGAGAAGAAGTCTCTGAATAAATTACCTTTTTACCCTTATATAATAGAGATGTGTTCAGGGTTATAAATGTAAATCTACATAAGCTTCATCATCCTCGGTTCTCTTATCCATCGTTTAAGTGCTTTCTACTTCGTTTCTACACCAGGAAAAGAGCAAAAAAAAAAAGATAACGAAAATGGCGGTTTCTCTCCCGAATTCGTTTCTTCAGATTAATCCATCTGTTCCTTCTATCGAATTGAGAAAGGTAAGCTCCAATTTTGATCTCATTCTTCTTTTTCGTTTATTTCATCCTCTCCTAATTTATTTCCAAAATAGCCGTTTATGGCGACAGCGATTGGTGGCGCGAAAGGAGGGAAAGTATCAACGAGAAGCAGCAGCAATTCGGTGGTTCAAATAACGTGCAGGAAGAAGGATTTGCATCCTGAATTTCACCAGGACGCCAAGGTATACTGCAATGGAGAGCTGGTGATGACGACAGGAGGAACAAAGAAAGAGTATGTGGTTGATGTATGGTCAGGTAACCATCCTTTTTACCTTGGGAATCGATCGGCTTTGATGGTTGATGCTGATCAAGTCGAGAAGTTTCGTAAGAGGTTCGCTGGGCTTTCAGAGATTATGGAGATTCCTGTTCTTAAAGGAGAAATCATTATGCCAACGAAGAAAGGTAAAGGTCCTGCCAAAGGGAAGAAGAAATGAGAAAAACTTTGGAGTCTCTTGAGTTTCTGGTAAACCTAAATCGAAATTTGTCTTTTCTATGTTAAATTTGTAATCGAACTGCTTAGGTTTGTTAAGTTGTATGTTCATTTGTTCTGAATGGAATTGATTATGCTTTTTTTTGTTAAATGGGTTTGGTTCTCTATGTGTGATAGATAGATAAGAACATGGATATAGATTTAGCTTTTGAAAGTTCTTGAGTTTGAGATAGATAGAGCTACAGTGTTGCAACATTGATCTATTGATTCTTCTTGTTGTAGTTTTGATTGCAAATAGAATAAATAGTTCTTGGAAATGAAAGAAAGGAGGATGTGTCATTGCTAGCCTAGAACTCTCTCAATCAGATTTGCAGAATGAAATTAACCATGATCTATTATGCAAATCTCAGCAAACTTTAAGACACAGTAGTGACTTACAAGTTTATTATTAGTGAGCACAAATCTATAGCTATGGCTTAGAAGTCAGGGACTAGGGTTTGCTTGAGAATGTTGAAGACAGATACTGACACTTGTAGATTCACAGAACTCTTAAAGGCTGCTTCTGTGGTCGTCATATGACCAATACTGTCTTCGTATGAAGAAATGTTCATTGAAGTTTGAAAGGAAAACACTTGTGGGCTTTTTATCAGTTAGGGATAATAAAAGTGAGAAAGGAATAAATGGGCCAATCAATTGTTTAATGAAAAACCATAGGAATATGTTCTTGTGGTCATTAAGTTATTTAAGTGTTAACTGCTAAATTATTCAGACGTACGTGATTAGGTTATTTTCTTATTAAAGGTTTTCTTATATATTCAAAATTCAAATCAAGGGAAGAAAACTGTTTTCACAAACCCCATTGGCTTAGTTTAGTGGCTAAGTAGACTTTTAGCACAACACACAATTTAAGGAACCCAAAATAGTGAACCAAAACAATGCCCATTAGCCCAAGTAGATATGCTTGGATTTGTAAAGAAGCCCAAACTAATTTGTGTTATTTTGGTTAAGTTTTTACATACCTGTGTAAATAAAATCTCCAAGATCCTGGGGTTAGCCATAGTTCATTTTTGATACAAAATTTTGCGATCCTGACTGAAATTGATGGATAGATCGTAAAGGTCAAAATTTCTTTAGCGCACAAACAAAAAAATCGCATTGGATAAACTATTGTTTTCCTGTTTCCTAATACAAGGAAGATGAAAGATGCGGTGTTGGGTTAGTTGAACATTATGTCTAACCATATCTTAATTAGTTTCTTGATTATGTTGGAATAATTCAATCTAATCGCTTTATGTCGGATTAAATAAAAATTTAATTTTGTTGTTGTCTGAATTGTTTATTGTCGAAATAATGCAGTCGTTTGTTTCGGGACGACGCCAAGATCAGACAGTGTTCACTGTTCAGCACTGCTGATATACAAAACCAGTTTTTGTCTGCAATAAAGGCTACTATAGTCTAGCTCCCTCTATTTTAAAATAATTATGAATTGAGCCATTATCTTTAAAAACAATATTTGCAGATATACCCCTATGTGTAAAAAGTTTTCTTTCGTACATGTGACTCATCTCAGATCACGTGGTTCTCGACCATTTCCTTGCTTCTCTTTTGTTCGGAATCCATGAACCTCGTAAATGTGAGCACTGAGCAAAAGCTAGTACCGGTGCCAAAAATCATAATGTGTGGATAAGTTTGTTTCCTCTTTTACTTTGACGGCGCGTGACTTTCACGTGTTTTTTCGAAAGTTTACAAGTGGATGGCTTCATGGGCTGCTTAACTTCTTCAATAGCTTAAACAAGTCCATGTCTTATCACTTATGAATCATACAGTATTTTCTAAAAATGTACAATCGAATATTCCGTTATAAGAATACAGTTTTTATAATAAGCTGAAATATATTCAGTACATTATTTAATATTGGAAACTATCTTTAAATGAAAGAAAAACATAAGAGTGGATCTCTTTATCTAAAAGTTTCTATATATTGATAACTTAATAATTAGCTATAGCAATTAGTAAACAACTTTCCATAGAAAGGAGACAAACATTTTAAAAAGATAAAGAATTTCTTAAGGTTCGTTTCTAAATTTTAGTACTAATAAATTAACAATTACTTCACATTGTGCTATGATTATTGGTTGGGTGTCCACAAAACAAAAAAAAAATTGTGAAAAAGCCAAACAATATAGTAAATGAAGAAGCAAAAGGCAAAAGGGTAATAAATATTTAAGGATATATAAAAAGACTGTTCCTGCGATCGTATATCCGTATCAGTGTCAGTGTATCTCTCTTTCTCCAACCAAATATTTTCTCTCAATAAAACAAATAAAACTCATTTCCTATTCAATTTTCCCGGAAAATTTCACTGAATCGATAATTTCCCGTTTCATTTTCCCAGAATAAAACTAAATATTTTCATCGTATTTTAGTTTCTCAAACTTACACAAAGATTATAAAAAAAAAAACCAAGCATTTATTCATTCGCTCCCTCTTTCAATTTCACGGCAAAAAAATAAAAAATGACGACGGTGGAGGCGGAGAAAGCAGAAGCGATGAGGAGATACAACAACCGTAAAAGCTTCGGGAACATTCTACGCGCAGCCGCCGTAGCTACTACGGTAGTGATTTCACTACAAGCTGCCGGCGATTGGTTTTACCGTACCGGAGTGGTTTTTATAACCGATCGTTCCGTCGTCTTCGTCTTCGTGAACATACTCGTCGCTTTGATTTTCGTTCTGTCTTGCGATGAAAACAACGAGACTAGTGCTGGTAATGATACTGAACCAGATCTCTACGATCAACACACATCTTCCTCCAACAACAACAACGAGAGTACTAGTAGTAGTTATGATGCTGAACCAGATCTGTGTGATCAATACACATCTTCCTCCGCCGAAGAAAAATTGGAAGATGATGATGATGATTCGAAGAAGCAAATCGTTCCGGCGTTTATCGCGGAGGCGGTTACAAAAGGAATTTACCGGAGGACGAAATCGGAGATGAAAAGAGAGATAAACCGGCCGGTGATGGAGATAAGAAGGACGGAATCGGCGAAGGAGAGGTTGAGCAGTGAGGAGTTTCAGTTGAGAGCGGATGAGGAGGTTGATTTGAAAGCAGAGGCATTCATAATGAAGATGAGGAGTTTACATGCTCAGGAAAAACAACGTCTTCAATATCATGAAGATGGGCTCCTTGGCTCTGGCTATGGCTCCTGCTAAAATGCTGACTTGGAGGATTTAACAAAAGTTTTAGGAGCATTTTGCAATTAGAAGCTGGTGCTATTAGAATTCGCTGGCTTTTTATTTTCATCTTTGATATGGTTTATGTTTTACTAGGCACCATGATGAAGCTATATACAGAAGAAGCGCAAAAATACTAATTTTCCTGGAGATTGAAGTTATCATTGAAAACATGAGAGCTAAGGCATAAGGGTTGCTTCCTCCCCAAGAAACATTCCTTTTTTCACAGATTACACACGGCTTTAGCACATATCCATGTCATGCCCACTTACTTTTCTTTTCTCAAGTTTATTAATCTCTATTGCAATCGCTTATTCCAAGCCGCTACATAAGGAGATGCCATAACTCAATCAATCGCCTCTTTTTTTAGCTTCTATGCATCTCTTTTCCAGATTAAAAGGCATTAGTTTTTTCTCCCGCACCAAATCTCCAATGCACAACGTCAATCATACTATGTCCTCGTTGTTGTTAACACTTCCTTGGATCATTCTCCTTATCCATTGTCTTTTTCTTTCTTGAAGCATTGTCTTACAATCAACAGTATGTGGTTGTTTTGGTCACACAAACTTTGACTTGAACCCATTTTGGTTGTTTTTTATTCAAGTGCTGCTATTCC